>VXCM01000902.1:145576-162365 GCA_014773175.1 Lucifuga dentata
CCACCCCCCAAGCCCAAGTCACTTGCCCTAAAAAAGAGCTGGCAGAACTACAGTGAGGCAAACAAAGAATCAATGGCCATTCCAGACAGCTCGCACTTGCATCTGCATTCATTATGTCTCATTTTTTGCGAGGCACAAAAGCCTCTCATGGGGCTGCTGTCGTGCGCTCATGATGGGGTTTACAGTGCCATCATACAGGCCTTCAGGGCCCACGGCTTCCACAGTCAGAGGTCAGTAATGAATATACATGTGTGGTCTGCAGCAGGGATGATACTCGGAGAAATAGGGAGGAAGATGAATATTGAGTTAACATGCCAAGCAGGGTAGGGCTGCATTCCCAGTTCCCCAGTCACGATGTCCTCTGCTGTTAGCTTCAGTCTGGCTTGTGAACATAAATATTTACACGGCTGTCACAATCAGGATTTATAGGACATTCTCTTCTCTTCCCGTAAGAGAAACATAAAGTACACTTTATTCCTTCTTCTTTCGCACAAGTCAGCTTCCTTTTGCACTGTTTCAAATGAAATTCTTGTTTGCTCTGGGAAGTCTACGCAGCGCTCTTTTCCATGTGTTGTACACCGAGCACGGGGTGTGAATATTGTCTTATTATACTGACTTTTCTCGTTTTTGCCAGATTCAATAACCAGAATTCAGCAAAAGAAGTGCTGCAATATAAGCAGTTTGGAGATTTCCACCCGGTGTGTTGGTGAAGTGACGGAGAGGCAACAGAAGCAATAAAACACAGACAGCATGCTTATTGTCTTCCTTTGTAACACTGGATGTAATAACAGTGCTGCAGACGAACCTGTCCAACGCTTGTTTTATTGCTTTTGGCCAGACAAAGTCAAAGCGTTCATGATTATTAACGGCATATTCGTAATTGACGCTTGACCAGTGCAAACATCTCTCTCTCTCTCTTTCTTGCTTCCATCCCAATCTGCCACTGCCAAATCTGTTTTGTCATATACTCCTCTGATAGTTTGGCACATAATTATCTCCTTGGCATGCTCTGTGGGTTGTCATTTGCATGGTAATAAATCTCTGCTCCTTACTGACGGTGGGAGAATCATGCCGGACTATTTGCTTAGCTTCAGCAAACGTTGCTGGCTTGCTCGTATCAGCTTCCCCCGACTCAAACTCGCATGGTCTAAGAGGAGTAATCGTGATTTTNTTTTTTTTTTTTTTTTTTTTTTTCAGGTGGCAGGCCATATTGATTAAACAATGTGTTTAGAATTTATGAATGTATTTAATTGAGAGCTGTGCAAATGAAGCTTTCAGACTATTGACTGCTATTAATCCAGTAGTACATTTGAAGCTTTGTATTTATTTGTTCCTACAAGCTTTTTGTCATCCATTAAAGAGTCGTTTCCTTTTGTCCACTTTATCAATCCTGAGGCTCATCTTTCCTGGAGATTCCTGGCTCTCACCCAACTTTTACTTCCATACTGTATATCAGCCTGAGCCGCAGAAAAGAGTCCAAGTCTGTGTGTGTGTGTCTGTGTGTGTGTGTGTGTGTGAGAGAGAGAGAGAGAGAGAGAGAGAGCATGCTTATGTGCACGTGGCCTCTGAGTCAAATAAGTGTAACTGATTTAGTGTTTTAATTGGCTCCTGCGTATGTGCGTGCCAGTCATTAAGCATGTATGTTTGTGTATTACATGTACTTATGTGTGCTGCATGTGTGTTTTACTTGTTTGCATTCATGTGTGTATTTGTGTGTGCGCACACAGGTAACAGGGAAAAGAGATGAAGTGGTTTGGGCGAGTGGGGGCAGGGTTGGTGGTATGTGAGGTGATTTTGCGTGTGTGTGTGTGTGTGTGTGTNTGGGCGAGTGGGGGCAGGGTTGGTGGTATGTGAGGTGATTTTGCGTGTGTGTGTGTGTGTGTGTGTGTGTTTTGAGAGATGGATGAATGGAGGAAAGATTGCTCTCGTCTGTCGTGGTACAGCGCTCCCATCAGGTCTAATGAGCGTGCCGCGGTGACCTCAGCCTCATAGGTTCACAGGCCTGATTAAACATCGTCTCTGAGTCGGCTCAGGGGATGCCAGGCAGACCAGCTCCGGCTCCCTGCTCTCCTCTTTTCTCCCCTCCGTCGTCCTAATGGTTCCTTCTGATGTAACCCCATTTATCTCCATCACCCCACTCGCAACTTCCCACTTCCAGAGACCCCACCCCACCCCACCCCACACTGCCAATGATATTTGCTTTGCAGGTATGTTTGCTTTGACCATCATCAGTCCTCATAATTACTGATTCTCAGTTTAAAGGTTTCAATTTGCATCTATGTGTGTGCATGTTTATGTGAACCTGCATGCATTCGTTGTGCATATATCCAGATGAGTAAAGTAACTATTAAGTACATTTACCAGCTACTGTACTAACAGTGGGCACTGATTTTCTTGTATTTTACAAGTTTTTTGTTTTTTGTGTTTCTTTGTATCTGTCTTGAACTTGGATAGGAGTTGTGTTTATTTTTGTTTATTTATTATTTCACCAAGCACAACTAGGCCCACAGTTTGCTCTGGAACCGCGTGCATCGCCTGCAGTGTGTCCAGCCCATTACTTGTTCAGTAAAAAAACCTCTAAAATCCAGATACATGAGAATGCACCAATAATTTAATACTGATGGGGCCGTTTTTCACAGTGAGTGCTTTAACTGCAGATAAAACTTAAAGGACAGTGCCGGGGTTTTTGCATGTTACGATTTTCCATGATTTTCATGATTTTCCAATATGTACAACCCACCTAAACATTACATTACTGACAACCATTGCCCAAAATATACTGTTTTAGCTGTAAATTTTAAAATTAGTTTTTCCTACCTTCCAGACTGTCATTGGCTTCAGTTCATTCCAGCACACTATAAAAATCAACTTGTAGAGACATGAAACGTCCTTGAGTTAAATAATCCATCACAGCAAACACTATGTCTATTCAATTTTTTGTCAAAGTAACTTTATTTAAGTTGTCCAGTATGGAGCTGCACGGAAAGCAAAGTATGTCTCCACCAGGGAATATAGTCCCAGGAGAAGACGGCTTTTAGCGAGAAACATTGACTTTTAAAGTGGGTATATCATCTGAACATTTGATTTTGAACAATTAGGGGATTTGGCAAAATAACAGAACACCAAAAATAGATTTTTATGTTTTGGAAATTATAGTAGTTGTCAGTAATGTGGATGCAATGTGTTTGAGGAGTAGTATTTATTGGGCTTAAACATGCAAATCACTGATATGTTCCTTTAATTACCTTTTAGTGCAAATTTGCATGCAGGACTTTAACTTGTACAGGAGTATTTTTCCACTGTGGTATTTATACTTTTACTTAAGTAATGTTTGAGTATATCTTCCATCAAATCACGTGTCCACAAACCCTCATATTCCCCCTGACTGTATGTCTGTTTTTGAAAGCTAGGAAGTCATAATGAGTGTGAGGAATAGTGATTAACAGCAACAGGATTCTGAAACTGGTATGACTCATGATAAAACAGCTTTCTGTAGAGACTATGATTTATTGGCTGTAAGGTTCAGAATGTCGGCCGTTTCTCTGGGCTGGAGGCCATGCAGGGTCATGAGTTGGAGACTTGAAGTTAAGACGCAGCCGGCCAGCACGTTTTAATCTTTCTCTCATCACTTTGATCTCAGTAACTTCACTCGAAGCTTGCTCAAATCATCGCCAAGACATTTTAAAGGGTTGTAATTAAGGGCAAATAGCGCTGCCATTTATCAGGCTCCTTTCATGTCTACCATTTTATTTTATAAAAGCAATCGATTGTCTCTGTGGCAGAGAGGCACAGCCCAACCTCTGTTTGTGTTCCTCGGTGAAAGCACTGAATGAGAGAGAGAGAGAGAGTGTGTGTGTGTGTGTGTGTGAGAGAGAGAGAGAGAGAGAGAGAGATAGTTGGCTGGCTGGAACACTATGACCGACACTTCTATCACATTTACACTGGAGTGATCAAACAGGCTACTCCAGTAAAAATATAGTGGCTAGTCAAAATGCCAGGGACGCCACGCATCTGTGTTTGCATTGGAGTGGGACTTTGCAGTTTAAAGGAAGACTGGAAAAGAGAAGGAGAGAAAAACAGATGGAGGAAGGGGGAAAAAAGAGGAAGATTTTGGAGAAAAAGCAAACAGAGCTTTTACAGTATAAACACTACAGTTGCGTGATGTTATTTACATTACAGTATTTATTGTGTGTTTTTTACACCAGCAGCAGACAAAAAAACAGAGGGAATACACACGTGCAAGCGGAAAATGATGAACACAACTAGCACCGGTCATCAATATTTAAATCCTCAACTTCTTAAATTAAACTCATTTTGTGAATAAAACGTGTTGTTTTTTTTTTTTGTTTTTTTTTGTCTTTTAAAGTAGGTGCGTTTGAACTGGCAGTGTTTTCTCACAGCATGCTTTAGCTTTAGTCCGTCCTTTCATGCAGATTTATTAGCAGTGTATATTAATGCACACACAAACATATTCACAAACAAGCAAATTATCTTGTATCCACACAGAGTACACACACACACACACACACACACACAAACACACACACACACGCATGCACGCACACAGGCAGANACACACACACACACACACACACACACAAACACACACACACACGCATGCACGCACACAGGCAGAGCAGGGCTCCAGCAGAGCGGGGCAGGAGAGGAGGCTTCAGGGCCCTGACCACATAATCATCTCCTAGAGAGTGATCATCAAAGCTTCCAACATCTCTGCAGAAATACACCAACCCTGGACCCCCTGGTATGAAGGGAGGGAGGGGGTGAAAACAAAGAGTGTTTACAGGAAGATGGGAAGGAGAGAAAAAATAGGAAGAGGAGGGTGCAGAGGGGTAGGAAGAGAGGAAATTAGAAAGTGGAAAGCAAAATGAGGCAGAAGTAAGATGGGGGCTACAGTAAAAGTAAAAGGGAAATAGGAAGAGGTAAGGAAAAGGGATGGGGAAATGGTTTTATGTTGGCAGGAAAGGAGAGAAGAGAAAGAAAATTAGGAGAGAGATAGATGGGTCGGTTTTGATGGGGGTTAGGAGTGTGGAGGGAGAAAATTGGGAGGTCGAGAAGAAAGTGAGAGGATAAGATAGGAGTTTTACAGGAAAGGGGAAGAAAAATAGGAAGAGAGAGACATAAAAAGAAAGAACGGAAGTTGGAGGAACCGGTTTAGAACAAAAAAAATGAGAGGTGAGAACGGGGCTGTGATGACAGGAAGAATGAAAAAAAGGGAGAGAGAGAAGGAGCAACAGGGGAAAGGAAAGGGGGAGAGAAACATAAAAAGAGAAAGAAATAAGGGAGAGTGTGTATCTGTTTTCCACGCATGAATGTACAGCAGCGTTGCCCTGGAAACACAGCCGCTTGGATTATGAGCTGATTAGTTGCCCTCCTGCTTGAAGCCCCCCCAACCCTACTGCCTCCACTCAACAGGGTGTGTATGCTGTGATCATCACAGCACACACACACACAGAGAGAGAGAGAGAGAGAGAGAGAGAGAGAGAGTCATCATTCAAACGCATGTATGTAATAAACTCAGCCTTTACTCTTGGATGCCAGTTGTCTTTACTGTAACCATCTCTAAGCCAATACTTTTCTTCGTCAATGTCTCAATCTCTCTCTCTCTCTAATCTTGGGTCCTTATCTTTGNTCTCTCTCTCTCTCTCTCTCTCTCTCTCTCTCTCTAATCTTGGGTCCTTATCTTTGCCTGCAGCTCTGCTCACATTCCCGTCTCCACAAGCACCTTATCTGCGATCGCTGTCAATCAGAGCAGATCAGGCTCCCTACAGCTGAGTCCGATCGACCTCCCCCTCTCCCCCCTCACCCCGCCAACCAGTGTCCATAAACACCCAAACCCTGCCTTGTGATGTGCTAAGCTCACGACATCATCACACATCTCATACAAGTTATTATGCAAATTTATTTTATTATATTATTAGAATCTTCAGCTGCAAGTTTCTCTTATTTCATTGATATGGAACTTGTCTTGCATGATTAATGCTATAAAATTAGCTTATATTAGACACACATTAGTATATTTGACCACTAAACTATTCATCTTTACGAGCCAGTTAACAGAAGAGGTCTTCTACTTGCTTCTAGCAAAAACAAAGCTAAAATTTACTTTTAATGTTCCTGAATTTTGCTCTCAACAGTGCAGCAGCAGGTCAGTAGTAATCATGCAGTCAAACACATTTTGTCCACATGTAGAAATTTATATTCATGATCTGCAGAAATTACAAACAGAAATGGCCAGTTTGCTGTCATCTCTATACATAACAATATCCATATAACATAAATAAATACAAATAAAACTAAAATAGTTTTATATCCTATAGTGACCTACAACCTTAATGCTGTCAATTTCACACTCATCACACTTCACCGCTGAGTTTAATGAGAAAACCTGCTAAATTAGTACCTAGTCATGTATTCCACACTGAAATGAGAAATAATTAATTTAGTTGAGCAGACTGTGATGGAGGTTATTTTTAATGAAAAGCAATTATAGTTTTTGGTTATTACTTTTTAAGGTAATGAAAATATATCAAGGTTTTTGGTTTTATGTAAGATCATTCTGCATCTTTAATATTTCTTTGATACTACTTTTGTTTTTTCTGTGGTAGTAGTTAATAATAAATATATTTAATATTATTCAACTATTCATGAGCCTTGTTCATTTCAGTGTCAACAATTAGTTCACACACTGTGGATCCCAACACCAGAAATAGAAATTGTACACACACACACACACACACATACACACACACACACACAATCCAGCCCATCGGCACTCTCTTCCAGTTTTGCAGGACCAATGACCTCCCACCTGTAGTCATGCTGTGGAACCACCATCTAAACACTTTGTACACATCTCACACTAACACACACCCACACACCCACTCGCTAATCAGGTGCACTAATCCAGACTGTCGGCATTTTTGGTTCACAAGTCTCACCATGTGGGCAGCCTCACCTCATGTACTACAAAGGAAGAAAAAATAAAACAGCACAAATCCCTCTTGGGCAGGTTTAATATTTTTAGACGAGGGCACTTTTATGTGGGGGCAGGTGTGCTCTGGCTCCCTAATGCTGAAGTAATTGTAGATAATGGAGTTTTAAGGACAGCTACTGATGTGGATTTAAGTAGGATTTGGGTAGAGATTTATGGTGGAAGGGAAGTGGGCAGACAGGTGGAAAAGTTGGAGAGGTGTGGGCATGAGGGAGTGAAGGAGGAGACCATGAGGGTGGAAAAAGAGAGGAAGAGGTTAGGAGAGAGGGGGTCTACTTCGGTTTATCCCTGTGAAGGTGAGAAGCAGAAGGAAGAAAAAGAAAGATATGGCTCTACCTGCTAGCAGAAAAAAGCTCTGGGATTGAAAGGGTAAAAAAAATAAAAAATAATAAACATAGTTGTTTGCCTGAGGAAGACCTTGCTGGTCAGAACGATGCACTTATTGAACCTTTTGGGAGCTTTAAGTTCAGTGTGCGGTCTACCTTTTCTTCATGCTGTTATTCTGTTTTAGTCCTGCACCTGATACCAACTTGGGCTGAATGTGTACACCACCCTACTTGTTTTTGGCTAAACAAAAAAAATAAACTCATCCACGCTTTCATGTGAAATGAGAGCCTGCCTGGCCTGGTGCTTCTCCAGAAAAGGGTTATAGAGGGCACAAGCTGGATGACTAATTGGGGAGGATACGAAATGAGGCTTGACTCAATCTACACCCTTGAATCAACTCTGCCCTACAGTTTGCATCAAATGGGCTCCCTAAGTGGTGCTTTTCCATTGATTATACTCTTTCAATGTTACGCTCCAACTCCTTGTTGGAGAAATTTGAGAGAGAGAGAGAGAGAGAGAGAGAGAGAGAGAGAGATCTAAAGGAGGCAGTTGAAAGACCGGTCAATACTTAGCGGGGCAAACCTAAAAAATAGGAAAGCAGAGAGTGAGTAATATCATATAAACAGGTAGCGATGGAAGCGATTTGAAAGAGAGAGAGAGAGAGAGGACAAGGTGTGTAAAAGTGTGTTTGGCTCGCCGTAAACGCAGTGGTGCATGGCACCTCGCCTGGCATGGCACTCACGCTTTATGAGGTGTGGAGGGGCCGTCTCCCTCGCCTCTCTGCCCGCTTTAATGATACAGTTTAAATGGAAAAGCTGGAGCTTCAATCGGGACCAAGGACTCTACTCCCTCTACACACACAAAAACCAAGATGGCCACAAATAAAAATACAAACGTACCCCAGCATGATTTCAGAAAATTCATGTGTTTTATGTGAAAACCGTGACCAAAACCTTACATTTGTCTTCATCAAAATATTTTTAATAGCAAATAAATAAGTATGGCGGCAAATTTTAATTACTTGAAAGGAGCATAGCGGTGGTTTTGCTTGATTGAACCCAAAATATATATAATCCGCATGCACATTACGTTACTGACATGCATTTTCCAAAACATATTACTGGAGTGACAAATATTAGAATTGTTCTTCCTAACCTCCAGACTGCCATTGGTTTCAGTCCATTCCAGTACGCTGTAAAAATCAACTTCTGTAGACTTGAAACATGCTTGAGATAACTAACCCATCATAGCAAATAAAACCTTTATCAAATTTTTAGTTTAAGTGACTTTATTTAACATGGACCATCACCGAACTGCAAGGAAGAAAATGTACGTGTCCGCAAGGTAATATAGTCCCACAAGATGATGGCTTTTACCAAGAAATGAAAAACAACTCTGCCTTCTACATTCGGACATACATGTTAGCAGGTGAAATGTTGAATTTTAATGTTGGTGTGTCACCTGAACATTTAGTTTTGAAAGATTAGAGGATCTGACAAAAAAGAAAACTAAAATACAGTGTTGTGTGTTTTAGAAAATAATTGTCAGTAACATAACATGTAAGCTGGTAGTATTTATTGGACTTAAATAATTAAATTGGGCTCACAAAATCACCAGTATGGTCCTTGAACACTCCACACACACACACACACACACACACACACACACACCCTCACACAGTGCACATGCTGTATCTAATCACAGGCCTCAGCCACAATGCTGAATAAGGGTGAAGAGCAACAGCAAGGAAGCCTGGAGGTGAAAGTGTGTGTCAGAGCTGTGAAGTCTCCTCAGATCTGCCCTGTGAGTCTGGCCACAGAAGAAGAGAAGTTTTTTACCCACACCCACACCCACTCACCTATCACCATAACCCCTCAAAGGAGAACATACCACAGTAATGCAATATTGATCTGACAATGTAGTGTGTCTGTGTGTGCTTGTCTCTTCACAGTTGTGTGTGCCAGATCGAGTTTTGCAGACTTTGTTGATGTGTGTTGTATTGTTTGGTTGTGTGTCTGCATTTGTGTGTGTGTGTGTGTGTGTGTGTGTGTGTGTGTGTGATGAGAAGGCGGCTGTGAGAGCGATGCATTAATAAGCAAGAGGTGAGGTGTTAGCCTTGGTGCTATTTCTGACACCTCGCTGTCAGAGCTTTTCTCTGCAGTGGCGGGCCTGACTCAACAGAAACAAGCGAGGGCCTGTACATCCCCAGTCCTCCCCACTTTCTCCTTTCACTCTCTCCATCACTCTTTTGCTCTCTCTCTATTGTTATCTTGTCTTCCATTTTCCTTCTTTCTGACTACCTACCTATTTGTGATACATATGTTTTTGTTATATGTAAGGGTTAAAGGTTAACCCTCTGGAGTCGCAAATCAATTTTTCAAGAAAATTCTTTGTTCAAGAAAAAAAAAATCCAACCTTAAAGAATTTAGTCTACAAAAATTGAAAATAAATCATAAAACAGTTGTCAGTGTTCTACTTGATTCTACAAGATTCTAGAAAATAAAAGAAAGTCTTAAAAAATCAGCAAACTACATGTCAGAACTAACTTTTTAAACTCTAGCAGGTTAAATCAGGCTAAATCATTTCTACTGTATGGACATATTCTACAGAATGTTCACAAAAATAGACTTGAGTATTATAATAGTCTTGTTTTACTTTTTAAATGCTCCTTTATAGTTTGAACAGTAATTTCATCTTGGGGTCTGAGTGTTAATTGCACAATTAACTCTAGAAATGGCATCTGATTTTTATCACGCTGTGTCTAAAATTAATCGATCACAAAAAAAGAAATCATCCACTGACTCAAATTATTGTAATTTCCTGATTTCTTGATTGCATTCCCTGAGCCCTATAAACATGGATTAAAAAGTTGCTTTTGTCATATCCCTAAAGCTTTTGCTGAGTCTGGCAAGCCATACAGAAATATCAAAGATTTACAAAATAGGTGTACTGTGCACAATGCCAGCAACAAAAGAGCAATTCTGCGATTTCTGTTTTATTTTTCTGTGGTTTTTGGCTGATTTTTTTTTTTTTCCCCTCCAATTGTGCCTCCAGGAAACTACAAGAAGCAAAAGGAGGTTAATTCAAGATTTGTTCATATCAAGAAAATAGTTTATGGTGAGTTTTGTATTTCAAATATCCATCCCTATGTCCCTATGAAGGAAAATAGAAGAGAAGGAAAAAGACCAGAGGGGTATTCACTCCTGTCGTACCTTTGTGTCACCTGAGAGGAAGAGACAGCAGGACTGAGTGTGTGAGACAGACAGAGACACACACACACACACAGATGGAATTAGTGGATTCACAGGCTGAAGCCGAGCTGCTGCTTCAGGTAAATACAGCTGTGCAGTGGGCTCCCATAACTCCCAGCACCAATAACTCCTCAGCATAGCAGCAGGAGCACAAAGTCCCAGGAATACACAAACAAACTAATAATATCTCACACCACACATACACACACATTTCACCGTTTTTTTTTTCATTATATTGAAGGCAATATATCATCCTTCATTCCTTAACCTGTTGCCTTAACCACAACCCTTTCAGTTGTCTGTTTAAACCTAAAAACTTAACCCATAACCGTAAATTCCTTATCCTAACATAACCTTATTACTCCAGTCCAATATCACCAAAAGCTACAAAAAAATCAGAAAGTTTAAACATGCATTCCTGCCTGATCATTTTCAAAGCAATGAATATTCAAATTTGAAACATAATTAATATATATATCTAAGTCTTTAATTTTAGCTCTTCTGGTTTTGCAGACTAATTTCCAAAAGCTTTTTCTGTCTTTACAGAGTTCCCGCTCATGTTCAATATTCAGCAGGGCCTTAATTTAGCCAAATAAGTTGTAAACTTGGATTAAAATAGCCTGAAAATTAAGTTTGATTCATGTGAATTAGAAAGAAAATGTGTTCACTGACACTGTTAATTGATTTGAAACAACTTAATTCATGTGTGCATTGCCAATTGATGTAATTTAATTAAGTTGATCGAGCTGTTCGCTTTGTTCAGTCTGGTTAGTTGATTCAGCTGATTTGTAAAATCTTTGAAAAAGGTAAAATTGACTTATATGTTTGATTTCTGTTAATCGTGACTGAGGAAAGTGAGGTACTTGAATAAAATTAAACTTCCAGACTGCCTCTGTCGTATGCTGTAAAAATCTACGAGCAGAGACTTGAGACATGCTTGAAATATAATCCATCACAATGAACCACACAATGTTATTACTTTTTGTTGAAGTTACATAATTTTAGCATTTTAATGCAGTTAACAGTGCGTGGAGTACTCTGAGTTCAATGTAGAGTAGAGGAATGTTGAGTTCAATGACGAATTAGATTGAAAAACATTAGTTAAAAGTGCAGAGTGAGAATTCTTCTTGGTGGTGCATTCATGGTGATGGTGAAGAACTGACATTGATTTATTATTCAGCTTAACGACATTGCAATCACAAGCTATGATGTTGGGAACCTGAACATAGATGAGAAACAATTATCAAACATGAATATTCTTAAAAAAAAAAAAAAAAAAAAAAAAGATATCATGAATTAGACAGCTGATTGCATTGAAGAAGCAACAAAAATAATTTTTGCTAACTTCCATGTCTTAAGGCTGTTTTTTGCTCAGATTTGTATAAACAGCGTTGAACACCATTCCTCTACTGTATATTGAACTCAGAAATATATGCACTAAGTACTTAAGTAACTTTGACAAAAAATAATAACAATGGCGTGTGGTTCACGTTGATGGATTGCCAATCTCAAGCATGTTTCAAGTCTCCACAAGCTGATTTTTATAGCGTACTGGAATGAACTAAAACGAATGGCTGCCCGGAAGGTAGGAAAAACATTCTGAAAAAGTAATGCTCCAGTAGTATGCTTTGGGAGATGTTGGCAGTATTGTAACATGCTTGGATATGAATTAGGCTTAAACATGTAAAACCGTGGGTGCAGTCCTTTAAAGCTGCTACGCATATAGCCTTTTAACATCAGCCAATTTTTGATAACTGATGAAAAGCAAGAAAATTTGGCAACTAATGGCTCCTGTGCTGCTTTGATTTTGTGGGAATTATGATCTTGCATTGCTCTTTTAATCCTAACTGAAAGAATCAACCCTAAATCTTTCTCTCAAAGCAAAAAGAAAATTAATTAAATTGGTTTTTACAAGAATATCACAGAAGAGTTCACTTGCACAACTTTCACATCACACAGACATATATAGCATAATACATACTGTATAATAATAATAATAATAATAAAAATATTAATATACACTGACTCACAGGAGGCTAAAAAAGTTCCTAGTACAATATATCAGGCAAACAAGTACCAGAACAACCCACACACCCTACATACTTTATCACACACCTCATTCACACACACACACTTTTGTCCCAGCCTACTCATTGCTCGTTAGCTGCTACACTGGGAGGTTGTTTTTGCGTTGCTACTGTGACACAGTCTGGCTGCAGCTCTCCACGCTGTGTTGAGAACACACTGCTAAAAATACTTCACTTAACAAACTCTTCTGATTACAGTTTGACTTTCTCGCCGTCTCCTTCTCTCCCTCCTGTCTTTAATCAGCATGTAAACAAGTACAAGGTCATTTTGTTTCTTAACAAAATGGGGGGAGATAAGAGGAGCGTGGCGTAGTTAATCCTTTGGACACGCTGATGGAGGAGTTTGTCCTGGTGATGCTCTGGTGTTAATTATGCAAGAATGTATCTCCTCTCATAGAGCTCTCTCTCTCTCTCTCTCTCTCTCTCTCTCTCTCTCTCTCTCTCATGATGACTCATCACTTTATCTCTTTCCTCCTTTACTCCATCTTCTCCTTGTTTTCCACCTCTCTTTATGTCTCTCTCCTTCTCTTTGTCCCATTCTCTGCTCCGTCCCCAGATGTCAGCCAGAATCCCGGTCACAAATCTCCGCAGTGCTGCAGTTTAGGGAGGTTAAGATTTGTTTTGCTACATCAGTGGTTCTCAAAATAGGTTCTTGGACCAGCCAGAGGTCTTTGAGGGATCCTTCAACATTCCTTCTGTGTGTGTGTGTGTGTGTGTTAGTATTTACTGTGATTAGGAACTTCGTCTGGAGCTCCTTTTTGAAATAACACAAGGCCAGTGCTTGTCCGTGTGTCATTAAGAGCAGCGTTTGATCGCTCAGGCTTCCAAATGCTGGGCTCAGTAACAAAATGGTTCCTTACTCCTAGTTTTGTCTTTGAACAAATTCGTGCAGTTTGCCTTGATGTGTTCAGCGACTGTGAGAATGACTCATGAATTGCAACTACTAATGTAGCTGACGGGAGGTAAAGAGGGAGGCTGTGGTTTTTTTAGTTGGAAAATGAGGAAGGGAAGGGAAGGGAAGGGAAGGGAAGGGAAGGTGTGTGTAGATTTCAATAAAAGTTGAAGTAAAGGACAAAAACTTTTTGTTTCTGTCAGCACACTGTGTGCGTGAACACTGGCTGACACATGAGTAAGGGAAGGGAAAATGAAGAAAGTATAGGGATGAGGAGGGAAGAAAAGATTGTGTGACTCATTCCTGGAGCTAGAAAATGAATGTAATGCATGATTACTATCCTTATGTAGTTGTGTTAATGGGAAATGTTACTGGTATATACGTCATATAAATGAATTAACTTGCAGTGATTCTATGGATAAATAAGGATTAGAAAAAGATTTGCTAAATCTGAAATGGAAAATATTGTATTTCTTAGCCCCAATTAACCATCAAGTCGCCTTCAAGTGCAGTTAAGAGAAAACTGGTTTTGTCTTCTCTTGAATATCTTATGAACGTGACAATGTAGACTTCAATGAATGAGATGTAGTTAAAATAGAGCAAATTTGGTCCCAATTAGCCCATCTCATGCTATTGAGGTAAAATTCCTGCCTCATGTAATGGGTTTTTGTTCATGTGTTTTTTTTATTCTTGACGCAATGAAAACTTTGATGTTTAATTGGTTTCAGAAATGGCATACACCAACACGCGTCTCAAACATGATCCAGCCTGAGTAATAGACTAAAACGTCATTCATGGAGGCACGGCAGCACCCAGGCCTCATTTCCATCCTTCTCCACTATTTGTCAGCCATCTCCTCTATCCCAGTGAAGCAGCAATGTTAACAATGCTGTCCCCACATTTACCAGTTCTGCCTCATTACAGCTAAAGAAGTGGATAAATTAGTGCAGGAGAGCATGCATGGAGGAGTCCAACTCCACCTGTCAGGGAGGGAAGTGTAGCGAATGTGTCGACATGAAGGAAGGGCATGAAGGAACAGCTCAGCTTCCCTCACCACAAATTAAAACAAAGCCACCAAATAAGACTGACGCTCATCTCCTCATTCATTACCTAAAGGTTCATGAGTCAATATTTCTAAAGTACAGATAAACCGATTTCCCAGTATTTCATCAGTTTGTGAAAGACTTCAGCTAAATCATCCCCTTGTAAAGCTCTATAGTCTGCTTTTAGTTTTTAATTTGGTTTTGTCATAACAGTTATTTTGAATAGTTATACAGGTTTCATTTCTTCTTAAACAGACTGTGCTGAAGACCTGTTTCAGTCTCGTAAAGCTGGTGGTAAATTATGAGCTTTGTAATGTTTTAAATTGTATTTTCTCACGTATTTGTGATCAATAAATTTGATATTTAAGCCCATTCAGCTGATCAGTCAATATATTTCAATGATAAGTTTTGATCCAGTCTTACTCATATTGCAGTGGCACTGCTCCTCTTCTTCAACATCAACCTCTCTCTCTCTCTCTCTCTCTCTCTCTCTCTCTCTCTCTCTCTCTCTCTCGTCGTTCTTAAATATGAAGCAGCTCGTTAACATGCTGATCTTCATTGGCTTTTACCTGTGACACCACTTACAACAGCATGTCATTACCACACTGTAAAAAATTACTGTAAAATTACGGCCAATTCCTAACAGTAATTTACTGTTCTTCTCAAATACAATTAAATACTGTAAACTTTGATGCTCTCCAATACTAAAACAACGACAGGTTAAGATTCACAGTATACTACTTTGAACAGGTTCAACAGTACGTTACTGTACAACATTACAGCACGTAACAGTAGTTTTTCTGGCAGCAATAATTTTCTGAAGAGACACAAGAACCTCATGGATGCATCAGCATGGTGTATTTATCATTCATCCTGCTGTCTGGAGTCAAACTAAAAGGTCAGTGAATTCATACTAAAGACATAACACCAAATCTGTGCATCTGGTTACCCAGCTGATGAACTGTTTAGTTTTTGACAATTTATTTTCACATAAATGACACAGCCTAGCAAACACCTAGCTAGCACAATAGTGGACTCGTTTGAATTTCCAGCTCTGTATTGTTTATGAAAGCTTGTGTGTCTCAACAAGTATTTTCTTTTATGGTAATCTTTATTCTCTTGAGTTCATCTACACTTAATTAAGACTAATGTTAGACCAGCTTAACATTAGTAAGCATTAGCTAGCTAACAGTATACTGTAACACACAACAGCCCTCTTTAGTTATGTGAACTTCTTTCTTCTCTTTAACTCAAAGAATCATGATAAATTTTGATGTTGCACTCAAGTCTCTAAGTTTTACAGAAACTGAACTTAAAATCATTTGTTGTCTTGACTAGTAGAAAGTTTAGGACTGTTGTCAGTGTTCATTCAACTTACTCTTTTATGTTATCAGGTTTAAAAAAACAAAACAAAACAGGGGAAATAAAAAAAAATTAAGGCGCCATGAATTTTTAGCTGGGAAATTCAACTTTGCCATATCATTGCACCATGGAATATAGTACAAAGCAACTTAAGATAATCAATTAATGACGTAAACACATATTTTGGTACACTGTAAATCCCAATAGTACACTCCACTCAGAAAAATGGAGTACGGAATACTCAAAAACCTTGTAAAGGTTAATACAACTTCAAAACTGTAAGAATCTTTAAGTACTGTCAACTATTGCAGGAGTTTAGGCTGGTTTAGAGTACTAATGATCAATTGTTTTGATTAAATAATACACAATTCTGATTCTCCCAGCATGCCTTGCAGCATTGTTACATGCTTTGAGTTCTAGTTCTGTTGGAAATATTTCTGTTGTAAATATCTGTTATAATCCTTTTTGTGAATGTTGTAGCTTTGTGTAAGTTTATTTGTTGCTGTAGCAGTTTGAGTTACATTTGAAATGCTTTCTACTTTTTGGTGTGTAACCATCAGAGAGAGTGTGTTTTCTTTTAGTGACCTCCCTGCTGCATGCTGTTGTCAGGTTCTGATTATGTTGCTCTCTTGTTGTTGAAGCTTTAACTGAGGGACTTTTCACTCAGCAGAGATTTTCCACTTTGTTCACTGAGAAGTCTTCCTCTACACTCTTCACACACCGATAGGTGAGCAGGGTATTTCTGCAAAACACCATTTGATGCTCAGTGAGCTATGCCTGCATAAATAAAGGTTAAATTTAAAAAAAAAAAAAAG
>VXCM01000903.1:0-36648 GCA_014773175.1 Lucifuga dentata
TTCCTGCGAGTAACTCGTGTCATTTCCTCACCATGACTGTCCTCCAAACCTCTTTTATTGTTCAAGTAGCCATGATCTATCTTGCCTTAGCCCACCTCTGTCCCTACCTTTCCCACTAGTTCTCCATTCTTCATAATCCATGTCATCATCCTCATCTTGTACCCCTGCCATCCAGATCCAGTCACAAACCAGTTTATGCCATCCGCCAAAATCAAAATCCAAATATCGTAGTCGTATCACAAAAATTAATTCCAAAAATGTTTTTCAAAAACCGCGCCCCAAACAATCCCAACGCTGGAATGTCTTGCATCCGTTCCACCTCCATTCTCCTCCTGTCCATCAGTTGAACTTCTGCATTCGACAGACCTCGGAACTCAGATTTTTCCGACTTCTTACTTGGAAAAATGCGTTGGAACGGGACTTGAAATCGGAGCTCCAGCTGGGAAACCCGGACAAACTTATCTACCCCGATTTACCGAGGATGACGTCACTCAACATGGCAGCGCCCGTGGAAGCAAGCTTTGTGAATGGAAATGAATAGCTAACAGACGAATAAAGTATTTTTTCTTGTGTGAAATTGAAAGAAAAAGGTCAGAATATATCGCCAAGTTAACTATCTATTTTTAAAAATAACTGTTTGCCATTGATACGTAGGTGTAAATAATTTCAGAATATTACTTCTCTGCACAAAGTTTAATACCCACTGTGATTAATATCATTGTAAAACAACAAAACCAAACAGTCCTGTAGCGTAACTTTGCTTTAGTTAGCATTTATTACGAAGTTTAATTAATTTTACAGTATTTATTGGTGTTCATGTTTTTTTGATTACATTTGACTGGAATGGTTTGAGGTTGGAAGTTGGAACTTCCAACTGGGAAAAATTAGACTTCCGAGGTCTGTGAACGCAGCATTAATCCTGTACTGTAAACTTCCTGTTTTGATTTTTCTCCCGCCCACACATTTCTGACCAATGAGCACAACGACTGTTGTCACGTGACTTACACTGCTGTATTTTTGGTTCACTGTCTTTTTCCAGTGTGAAACTAAACCAAACCAGACGCTAAATAACAATTTAGTTCCTCATTCAGACCAGAGTAAACAGACTACAGGTCTGAAAACACCCAAATATAATTTCAAATGCAGGACTTCTGCTTTTAATGGAGCGTTTTATCCATTGTTGTATGTTAGCATTAGAGTACTTCTTCCACTCCTGGCTATACTTGACTGACATCCTGTAGGGCAGCAGAGGTTCTTAAACAGCCTTTGCTGTTCTCTGCACCTCTAAAATGGAGACAGGAGGCAGCTGGGGTCAAATCCCCCAGAGGGCCCTGATGGTTGGACCTCTTCAACATGCCTCCCCGTCATTGCTGCCCTCTGGAGTCATCTCATCTGCAGGCAGCTGTCATGGTGGTAGCAGCTCCTGAGAGCAGCTTCTTTCTCTAAGCCTTTATGCAAAAATACACTCGTGCCAAGAAGAGAGAAGTCAAAGAAAAAACAGCAAAGACATTATGAAGAGAGGTTGCTGCTGCAGATGACCTCCAGATTCTGGCATGTAAAAGTTATGCTTGTTAAATCATGTGTTTATTATCCACGCAGAAGAGTAAGCTTAATATTGATCAGGTTGTCAATATCTACGCGAACACCCATTACACAGATTGGAGTTAATGTTATATATATAAAGTTATATGCCCAGAAGTATTCGCTTAAAGAAGAGCCCAGTACTTAGAAACAAATTTGAGCCTTTATTGGAATGTTGCAAGGCATTAAATACACAAATCCCATCTTTTTAATAATTTGGTATTCAATAATAAAAAAAAATTTGTCTAAGAATACTGGTCTGACAGTCGATTTCATCTTAATAACCTCATTAAGTCCTCTCTCTTTTTCTTTCACTTACATCACAGGGGAAGTGGAAATCTGGCATGTAAGCAGATGTGAGTTAATGCATGAAGAATTAAAAGGCAGAAAGCAATGACATGTAGGGAATAACAGGAGAAACACCTTTTCAAACTTCTCAAAATGCTGCATGTCAAAGCTCTGTTGTGGGTTAAAACAGTCACTTGCTGACAATGGCATCCATTATAATTTTACCCCTGATTTCCCACATTTTCCATATAAAAAACTTTGTATGAAATATAAACAAGCTCTTGCTGTGATACACAGAGATGTGCATTTAAAGCAGAAAACAGAAAATAAAAGGAGACAATATGTTCTAAACATGTCGATCACATGATCTCAAGAGTCACTGGATCTTGCCTGGACTCGTGTTCTATAAACATAAATAGCATGTTCTAGATGTCATGTAATCACTATCAATGTTGTCATTAACAAACCTAGACCTCCACCAACCTCCTCGTCCTCATCCTCATCCTCATCCTCGCTTAGCTCTCTGTGTTTTGCTCAACAGATCCGGAACTTCTTAAAATTGTTTCGGTTTACAAAAACCATGTTGGAAAAGAAAAAAAGAAATAGACACAAAGGGGGAAAAAAGGAACATTGACAATATATTTTCTAGTCGGTCTGTGTTTGGTCTGGTCTCTGTTTTTTTTCCTCTTTATACTCTGGATCACCTTCTCCCTCCTCACAATGAGCAATCAGAGGGCACAGAATCACTGATGTCCCTCACCTCTTGAGCCTGTCACTTCCACAGCTAACCTCCCACCCCCAGCCGACCCCAGCCCCCACCCCCCAACTGGTACACTTTGGAGGTCCGCAGTTAAGACATGACTCCAAACACAGGGTTGTGGCGACAGATGCTCGGCCCGATCTCTTCGTAGTCCTTTTTGGTGTGGCAAACTTGGTAGAATTCAGGCTGGGGAAAAAACAAACAGATCTGGTGAAGGTGTACAACAACTATTCAGACTTCTTCAGCATTTACACTACAAGGTTTGTTGCCCAAAATCAATTTTTTGCATATGTTTGATGTTTGTGAAGAAAAGGAATTGGGAGCTCTTGTTGCAGTTTGGGTTCTCTCTCTGACTTCTTTCTGCACTCACAGTGTATTTGAATATTACTTGCCATCTCCAATCAATGATCAATGATTGATTGTTATAGGACTATACTGGCCATTTTGCATGTCTGAGCCTAATATATTCAATTTTCATACACATAACATTACTGACAATCATTTCCCAAAGCATACTACTGGCATAAAAAAATGTTTCCTACCTTCCAGACCGCCACTGGTTTCAGTTCATTCTGGTACACTATTAAAATCAACTTGTTGATACTTGAAACGTTCTTGGGATAGATAATCCATCATCATGAACAAGACATATATTCAAGTTTCTTTTGAAGCTATGTTTAAGCGCAATAAAAAGTGCGGAGTGAATGTATGTCTCCACTGGGGAATATAGTCCAAAAGAAGACCTACGTTTATGGAAAAATTTACACAACCATGACTTCATAAGGCTGCACTATTAAGAGGTGAAACATCAATTTTTAAGGTGGGTGCAATTTTTAAAGTGGATGCATGTCACATCGCTTGAATATTTGATTTTGAAAGATTAAGAGATTTTGCAAAATGTCAGGAAAGCTGAAATACGGTTTTTATCCTTTGGGAAATGATGGTCTGTAACCTTACGTTTATGAAAATTGAATATATTCGGCTCAAACATGCAAAATGGCTGGTATGGTCCTTTAAGGTGCTCTGAAACCAGATAGAGGAAAGTGCTTAAAATTTGCATACCTAATAGCAATATGCTCTCTTCTGGAATATACACAAGAAAAGGATATAAATGCCATTTAGTGTTACACAAGTATGTTATCATGCTGACAAATCTCAAAGAGAGAGGAAACATATTCTCAAGTTTAATATAGTAGTATTAGAGATACTTACAGTTGATGCTAACATTGATCCACCGAACCACACAGCGTATCTCTGCATATGATGAGTGACAACCTGCACATCAATGGGTTTGGGCTGCAGCAGGAAAACAAAGACAAGGTTTAGTGGTCAGTACTTTTGGGCTTTTAATCCCAAATAGTAATTTAAGCAATTTCAGTTAAACTTCCTAATAATGTCAGTTTCAGAGATAATGCCAACATATACATACAGCAGTGCAAAAGTCCTTAATCTGAATATACTGTACTGAATATACTGCACCAGGTTCATATGTCACATCTATCATGAAGTATAGTTTTCTCAGATTCACTACTTACACTGTAATCATGCTTCATCAAGCGGTACTTATCTTTGATGTATAGATAGTTCTCTCACCTTTAGCTTGCCCCCACTCAGCTCCTCGCTCATCTTCAGCCGAGCATCAACCATCCTCTTCAGGTCTCTCTGCAGACGACGGCCAAAGTCCCTGAACATGGTGGAGCCTCCTGAGAGAACAATGTTCTGTGGAAAGAAGGTGATGGAGATTAAAAAAGATGCAGCACAGCCAACCATGTTCTTTACACTTACATATATACTACAAGCCAGAGTTTTGAGGCCACCCCGAGATTTAGCATGACAATACTATGTAGCAAGTTAATCCCAAAATGATGTGTGAGAAGGCAGACAGCAGGTTATTTAATAGAAAGTTAAAACACATCAGCAAGGGAGTTGGAACAAAACTGGAGTGCTGCACTAATACAGACTGATGCCTTCATTAAAAATCATTTCTTACGCCATAGTGGCTACATAATGTGCTCTTGTTGTCAAATTCTTCTTGAAAACTAATTAGTTACATTTATTCTATATAGTTTTTGTCATTTCCTGTGCAATAAATTATAAAACAAACTGTATTGATGATGATATTGATGATTTTTTTTTAAAATGGCCTCAAACTTCTGGCCTGTCATGTATTTGCTTCAAGTACTGTGGCACAACTCAAACATCTGGGATTTGAAACACCAGTTTGATAAACCCAGTGGCATACTGCTTCTTACTTTATAGAGAGGACGTCTCACGTCGATAGGACAGTTCTGAATGACCTCGTCCACGACCTCAGAGATAGGCTGGGTGAAATCAGGGTTGGCAAACTAGAATGGGAGATAAACATAGAACAAGGGTCATTCTCTGCTGTATGTGCCAAATTTATCACGCCATTGTAGTAATTATTACACACTATAATATTCCTGAGTAGTGTACAAGATTTCTAAATGTCAGCAACTACATAAAGGTGAGCCATGTCAGCATACAACGCTGGTGACGAAGGTTATTTGACTAAATTGGCACCTCTGGGTGGAAGAAGATCTCAGGCCCCAGAAAACGCTCGTAGCCCACATCAATGGTGAACTCCTTCTTGCTGATGGCGTTGATGCCGGTGTACTGCTTGATCCACTTGGAGCTGTCCGTGTCGTACTTGCTGAACTCTTTGACTAGATCTGGGCACACGTAGCTGTACCGCTCCTAATGGGGACAGAATATTTCTTTATTATCCATGTGTCAGTGTCCAAAAACATCTCAGTATAAAAGCTTAGGGAACACACAGAGAGAGAGAGAGAATGAGAGAGACAGAGAGGAGAGAGGTGGAAAGTGGAAGATGAACAAAAAAACCTCAAGTACTTTCAGTGATGCAGGTTTGGGGAGAACAGTTAAAATCTAAAATATGGAACTGATATAATTCCTAATTTTTAAGTCAATGGTTAATTGACTTAGCATGTAATCTGCAGATCAATACTGCCATCTAGTGTCTTCATGATGAAAAGCAATGCAAGTCCGAAAGTTTGCCTTAAATTTCAAACCAAAGAATGTAATCCATCACTGTCACTACTGTAAATTAAATTAGAGTTTGAAGAAAAACTAGTTCCATACATCTGTTAAGACTTACACATACACCAGTAACATTTTTACAGAACACAATACCACACTTAAAAATGAGATGGAACTACCTCAGCTATTTAAATTATATATTACATGTTGTATCTCACTGATGATAAATGTTGGCACAGGCGGAGAAAGGATCACCTCCTCAGCAGAAGACATGACAGCCTACCTTAACTGCCTTGGCTGTCTCCAGCGACTGTTCGGGTGGGATGCCCGCCTCCCTCTCCCTCAGGAGCTGCTGGGTGAAGTAGGTGATGTCTCGTCCTGCGATGGGAATGTGCTTTATACAGCTGCCAATAACATAACCCTCAGCCTGAGAGTGACAGAATGAGAAAGAAACAGGCAGGAAAAGGCGTGACACAAACAGAAAAGAGACAAATGTGTCATGTAACAGAATTCACAGAGAAGTACGTTCTTAGAGTATAAATGAGTAAAAGATAGGGTAAAATAAATGCTTAATTTTTCTGCCATGATTCTACTAAATGTATTATAAAGGCTTTCTCCATTTTCCCACAATATTGTGTTTGGCTCATGTCCATGCATGTTCAGCAGTGGCCACACACATGTTGAGTCACCCACTGTGAATTCTGCAAGCACATTTCCTAACTGAGAAATCCCTTCCAACCTCGGAAAATACCCTGGGCTCCTTATGAAGATCAACAGNAAAAAAAAAAAAAAAAAAAAAATCTTTCAGCTTCTTTAGGTGCATATTAAAACTTTGATTAAATTACAATTCAGGAAATAATTTCTTTTAAATGTCATGAAAACACCTTAAATAGACTATACTCGCCATAGACGTGCTTTCTTCGTGTAGCAGACATAGATTATGCGATTGTAAATCAATATAATCAGACATGTGATAAGTGATAATGTAATAAGACACCTCCGTATGCATTTCCTCATCTGATTGACTCTCGTACTCAGATGACGTAACGTGTCATGCATATTCAGCAAACTGCAGAATCCTATTAATTCCATCCATGTAAAGTATACACCTTACTCGCATGTTTTCCTGAATCGCAATAACGGCAAAAATCTGAGTATAATGTCCATGTAAACGTACTGAGCGAAATAAAGCCACAGTTCCTGAACTGCCATGAAAGCTTTGCTTTTGATTAGTCCTTTACTGTAGCAACAGGTTTACTCAACGTGTAACAACGACACATCTGGTTAGACACACCCACCAAGCACGAGGGAAGGCCAGCAGCATCAATCATGATCATGAACAGAGCAGGTATTCTAAGAGGGGAGCGTTAAAGAAACAGTACCTAAAATGGCCTGTTTCTCCTCAGTGTGCACAGAGTGCTTTGTGAATGAACGTACAAAAATTAATGACTTCAGAATGTTCAAAGTGCCATGCATAATCTTCAAATGTTCTAAAACGTGACAGGATAACAGGTTACATTCAAACATATTTTCAGATTAACGTTCCATCTTTATGTAGAAAGAAACTGTGTACGTGTGTGAGAAAGTAAAAGGTGTTGGTGAGGCTGTCGGTCTGTAAACTCACTACGGGGATGACGTGGGTGACACCATCCCCGCTGTCGATGACGGTGCCTGTCAGCGTTCTCTCTCCCACCTGTCTGGATGTCCAGGAGGCTGCCAGAGCCAGCACAGCCTGACAGACAGACAGACAGACAGACAGACAGACAGACAGACACACACACACACACACACACACACACACACACAAACGATGGATCATTAAGATGAGCAAACCTTCAGGGTCAAGCATGACCTTTACTGCACAAACTGGACGTTCCATTGTGTGTCTGACCTGCACGGCGATGTACAGCCCCGGCACATTGAAGGACTCAAACATGATCTCAGCTGTGTACTCTCGGTTTTCTGGTGTGTTCAAAGGAGGCTCCGTCTGCAAAGAGAGAATCAAGAGTTAATGCACACGCACACACACACAAATGGACACACTACACAGATTGTTTGACAGACATATTTGTGCTTAAAAGAAAAGGTTTTGAAAAATTCCAGAGGGACAGAGAAGAACATAGGAAGTTAAAATTATCAATCAGTGCTTTTCTCTTTAATGAATACACCTACCTATATAAACCTACACTACAGCATTCTGTCTAAAGCTGCTTTTAAAAGAGTCATAGAATGACATACAGTATTTTTATTTAACCTTTATTTTACCAGATAGATCTTATTGAGATAAAAAATCTCTTTTGAAATAAATTTGCATAAAAAACAACAGCAAACCACAATAGGTACAACGTAACAGCCACAATAAATACCAGACAGTTACAATGCAGCGCAGTCAAACCGTACATTCAGCAATAAAAAGCATCCAAAAAATACAGCTTCTCCAAAAAATAGTTATCTTGAATGTTCATTCTGACCAATCCAAAAACAAAGACACTGACCAATTGTGCCAATTTCTTTTTTTTTTTTTTTTTTTTTTATATTGACTTGAATTCCCCAAGAGTCATTTAGTTTCAAGTCTTGTTGTAAATTGTTCTATATGGAGGGCGCATCATATTTAACAGCTTTTTCGCCCAGTTCAGTCCTCACCCGAGGAACAGTCACATTTGAACAGAAGAGTGCACGTTTGTTATTTCTTGGCTTGTTAGAAGTGCTTTGTTATCTACATTTTGTAGCTTCAGGATGTGGACTAGCCAGTTTTTCTGGGATTCTTACCAGGAGAAAGTAATGGTCCTCGGGCTCCGCCCTCAGGTACTTGAAGATGATCTGCTCCATGAAGCGCTCCATCAGGTCCCAGTCCTCCACGATGCCATGACGGATTGGCCACTGTTGGCACAAACAGACAATCACAACAATAGACAAGAAGTCAGGGAAGGTCAGGGATCTCATAAGACTAATGCAAAACTAGCAGCTATGTTTTAAATGTGTTTGCAATTATGAGAAAATTATTGCAACACTATTTTGAAAAACTATTAAATTCAGAGTTTTCAACCTTTTGTGTGTGGATTAAGCTGCTCATCCACACAATAATAATTTTTATTTGCATTTTTGCCTTGTAATCTGAATGTTCTCAGTTTGTTCTTGATTTGGGGGAAATTATATTTATTTGCTGGTATCACAGTACTCTGGTAAAGAATACATTTGACATCGGACAGTTTTCTTTGCATCCAAATGAACTGCAACAGTGATCTGTAAAATGCACAGAATGTGAGTTGTCACGCAATGTCATGCATTTGTTATGCCAGAATCAGCAGATGGAGCAGGATAACATCATCCACACCATTTGGAGGAATGAATAAGTTTGCAAAACTGGTGCATTTTGTCGTGTGTCAGAGGAAACACGTGGAACTCTAAAACCTCCCTGAACCAGCAAAGCAGCAGGTGCTGATGAGCTATTCCAAACTCGCTATTCCAAAGACAGCGGAACACTACCTGCTTATGTTCATGTTAGCTACGGTTTTGTGAAGTTTTGAGGTTGGAGGGAAGGTTTATGAGTGATAGTGCAAAAATTCCTAAACGTATTCCTTGTGCTCTGTTCAGCGCTCTAAAGCAAATGAGATATGTCCTCTGGTACAAACATAGGTATTGTTCTGCCAGCGTTTTTTTTTTTTTTCCCCGCATGTGAATTAAGCAACCTGGGTCATTTACCTTAGTGGAATATGTGGGCTTGTCTACTGCTTCATCTCCAATGAAGAAATCTAAATCATCCACCCCCTTCATCATCCTCCGCTGGGCCTGATCCCCAACCTTGGCTGACTCTTTGATGGCAATACCTGACAGGAAAAGAGCAAATTAAATACAGAGCAACCGAAAGTCAACCGAGAGCTAAACTCTTTTACAAAAGCTGTGTAACGTTAACAGGTGAATGAATGGCAATTACCAAACGTCTTACAAGTCATATCATTGTTGTACGTCAAGCAGAGGCTCAAAACTTTTTCAACTGACTGACTGAAATATGACATATTTTCCCTTTCAAAAAAAATGCCACAACACTGAATTTTGGATTTCTTCTGTTATTTAGATGTGACAACTTTAAAGTGTGTGTGGTTTTACCTGTTTATATGATTAATCGTGTTGAGATTAGAAAAACAAAGACACGCACGCATACACACACACACACTCCCCTCTCTATGATGGTGGCTTTTTTTGGGTGTGGGCATTCTGAAAAGCTAAAAACAAGGCTGACAGGTCTCCAGCCAGGTGGAATGAAGCTTTATGCTGTGGAGAACTTGTCCACTAGCTTTGGCATTCACAATGAGAATCAATTCAACTATTTTTCTTATTTTTAAATAATCACACTAGTGTTGTTTTAACTTCTTGCCATTTACCATTTGTCTTTCTCAAGGCGCCTTAATGCCCTTCATGTAGAAAAGGTGTGAAAAAACATTCAATGAGATTTAGAAAATTCACCCCAGCGAAAATTGCTCACACATGCCCTCTTATAATTACTCCACAAGCCACACCACACCGGTATCAAATCTCTTCAGTTGTAGAGGAAATTTGGCCGTTTATTGTTCCAATCTTTATTTTTTTCTTGTACATCATGTCAAATCAGAGCCAGACAAAAGCTGTTTTGGTCAAAGAATCAGAACCATGGAAAGTGTTAAAGACATGAACAACTTGAGGTAATGGCAAGAGTAGATCACTATGGTCCTTTATGAATAATACAATGTTAAAATTACATTTTAAAAATCAGCACAATTCAAATGATTTAGCAAAAATGAGAATGGTTTTCTCTAACCACACACACCCATCATGGTCATTGTAAGGAAGAAAAATAGGGTCATAAAGATTGGAATTTAAATCAACACTGAATTTAAAGCCACAAATTCAGATCTAAAAATTCAAGCTGCATATGTATATTCAAAATGCAATATTCAGGTTGCTCAAATTCAGTTTGAAAAAATTCAGATTGAAAAAATTCAGTTTGAAAATTTCAGATCAAAAATATTCAGACTGAAAAAAATTAGAGTAGAACATCTGGGATACTAAGGATTGGCAATCAAATTGGGCTGCAATCGATCCTACTTTTGGCCTATCAGCTTGCGTTCTGCTGTAATTTCACAAGCAGAAGAAGAAGGAGAAGTCATTGAAAAACGGTGGCCAATGGGTGCATTTATTCCACTTTATGGCTGAATGTCTAATTAAATTGCATATATGTATGAAAGGGTGTGGGTGTTAATTCGTGTCACATTCATATTTCAAACTGAATTTGAGTAACCTGAATATTGCATTTTGAATGTATGCAACTTGAATTTTGAGATCTGAATTGGTGGCTTTAAATTCAGATCTTTATGACAATATTTTTCTTCCATACATTGTCACTGGTTGTGTCTCTGGTCTGCTCAGCCGATACAGATAAATACTTACATGATGGAACGATGAACTGTGGCTCTGTGTTCCCTGCGTACCCCAGTTTAGTGTAGCTGCAAAGAGAAAAGCATCACATTTTATTTTGAAGAAACCATGTATTCTTCTCTTCCATTGCCGAGCATCGATTTACCGCCGCCACATTTGTATGCATGACGGTTTACTTTAGTAAAGAATATTTTTGGCTCTCGCCTCTTATGCTATGATTGTGATCAATGCTGTCAGTGTCTTTCAGAGGACTGGTCGGGTGCCAACAGCAGCAACAGCTCTGTGGTTTGCTAATGGGAGCCATTCAAAGGGTCATTCATGTCGCCCTGGAGAACTGAGGACTATTCATAGATCTGAAGAAAGGATATGACTTCCGTATACACTGACCATCCTTAATATTGACTAGCTTTGGCACTGGCTGCATTCTTTAGTGGCTATTTTATTGAGTGATGAAAAATCAATATGTGGTATAAATCAAAGAGGTGTCTTTAGAGGAAACTGCTGTGTTAAAAAAAAAAAAAAAAAAAGTCAGGACTGGGTTTGCAAACACATTAGCAGCATTTTGGCACTTAGCTAAGTTAAGTCGACCCGAGTCATTTTTCACCTACACACTCGTGCCTGCAGTATTTGGATTAAAGGACTATACCAACCATTTTGCATGTTTGAGCCCAATTCAATTTTCATATATGTTATGTTACTGACAATCATTTCCCAAAGGATAAAACTGTATTTCAGCTTTCCTGACATTATGCAAAATCTCTTAATCTTTAAAACTCAAATATTTAAGTGATACACTCACCTTAAAAATCGACGTTTCACCTGCTAATAGTTACGTAGCCTTATGAAGGCACGGTCGTTTAAATTTTTCAATAAATGCAGGTCTTCCTTTGGGACTATATTCCCTGGTGGAGACATACATTCACTCAACGCTTTTTATTGCCTTATACGCTATAATTACGTAACTTCTAAAAAAAACCTGAATACACGTCTTGTTGGTGATGATGGATTACCTATCCCAAGAACATTTCATGTATCAACAAGTTGATTTTAATAGCGTACCAGAATGAACTGAAACCAATGTTTTTCGTTCCAGAAGTATGCTTTGGGAAATTGTCAGTAACATTACGTGTATGAAAATTAAATATATTAGGCTCAAACGTGCAGAATGGGTGGTATGAAAATGTCCTTTAAAACATTTGTAAAATAAATAAATGTAGCAGAAAGACAATGAGCTTATTTATCTGGTTTAGCCAACAAGACACTGGGAACATACCTTGAACTTTAGCATCAAAGACTTGAGAGTTTACAGCCATATGTGTGAGTGTTTTAAAGGGCACATGCTAACCAGATGTAATCCCAGACAGCCTGCCGTGCTTCCTGCACATGGAGCCCGAGGGACTGATAGAGGACACTGCCAAAGCAATGCGGGCAAAATAGGCCACATCCTGGTCGTAACAGTGACTCCTTTAAATTCAGCTTTATAAAAAAAAAAAAAAAAAAAAAAAAGAAGTCTTAAATGACCTGGAAATATACTCAGCAGTCTGGGTCTCAAATAGACTTTGGTTTGTCAAATTGAGGACAATCAGCACGTCATCAAGAACTTCTGCAGGGACTTGTTGCAGCTTTGACTGATCATGTCCTAAACATCAGTAAAGACTTCCGTTTTCTTTGTTGTACAGGACATGATTTTTTTCTTTTTTTTTTTTTTTTTTTTNTTTTTTTTTTTTTTTTTTGTTTATGGGAAGCAACAGTAGAAGTTTGTTTAAAAGACAAAAGAGAAATGTCTATATAGGATTCAAAGCAGCAGTGAACATTAAATACACATTGACTACATGTCAAAATTGAATGAAATAACTTTAAATTTAGCATGATATATATCTTGAGAGAAAGGTAGATAAAGTATTTTTTCTTGACACTTTTGCTACAGCACCATACCATTACCATCTCTTTAAGCTAAGGCTGAAGGTAAACCTGAGCTGAGAGCAAACTGTGTAACTAACTTTGCAGTTTATGCATTTATCTCACATCCTTATCCAAACAGTTCTAGAACAAATAAAAACTATGTGCAGCAACTTTCCACAGTTACACAATCAACATAGCATTGTTAGCTGGGCCTGACTTTAAGAAATAGTAAGTGTTTGAATCCAAAAATGTTGGCATTTATTGATGTTCAAAAATGAGACAGAGCCGTCCAATTATAATAACAAGAATCCAAAAAAAATTGAGAACAACAGCAACCCTAAAGTGCAGAATGCGCTGCTTCATACCAGAGAAGAGTCGTAGCTTGTCTGGAGCAGCCACCTGCCTCAACAAGCCTGAATACAACACATGCCTGACAGTGGACATCAATGTACAACACAACTGCAGCTGCTCTGCACACAACAATCAGATGAACTTTCAGCAGCTGCATTTTGGAGTTTTAATCACTGATATAATGTAGGGTTATTTAAGGGGTGATTTAATGCTTCAAAGCATGATTGCATGGATATCGATCATCTCTCCTGGGTGGGAATCTAAAACTTTGTTGCCTTTAGCTCGATAAAGTGTCCGCTTTTGTCAAATGATATAACATAGGTCTACTTTAGCTCCAACTTCTAATTCAGACTTACGCTGATGGAAACACGTTAATAACTATAGCATTCTTCTGTTATGAAATTTAACTGTTTGCTCAAGTCAGACAAAGAATGACTCCACCCAAAATATTTCACCTGAGGTTTTCTTTTCAGCGGTGGAAAACATGATTAGATGGTGTAATGCTAACTTTGTGCAAACAGCTAACAATGCACATGCTTGCCTCTGCTGCAAAACTAGGATGTATCTGCTGTTCATTTATTGTATGATCAACAATGTTCTAATCACTGCAACTAGGCCACTTGGAAGGCTGAAGTGGAAATGTTACCATTTGGACATCATGTGTGTGACTCACACACAGGTGTTTGACTCCCTCTGCAGTTTCATTTGGGACTTTAAGTCCAAGTGTAATAATTGGACAGATACCAAAGTTAAGTCTTGTGGTTATTAAGAATGGAAGATATGAGTTATGGCTTCAGGGCTTGGACAGAAACCATATTCCATCTGCTTGAGGAAAAAACAAGCACAGGCAAACTCAATTCTCAGATGCTCTCTCTCCTTGTCCAGAAAGAGCAGACTGGTGAAGGGAGGAGGAGAAAAGTGGAGATGTATGCAATCAAGCCTCTACATGAAAGCAAAGGAAAACCACTTTTAGCACTTTTAGCCCGTAAAACTAAAGTGAGCATACGCATCATGATGCATGTCTACTGTTAATCTAACAAACCTACATTACAGCTTTGGTTTAAGACATGTCTCCTCATCATCAAACTAGATAGAAAAGCATGGAGACTACTGTTGCACATCTTCAAGCAGGTATAATAATGACTACAATGAAATGATACCTAGTAAATGTCGTTTAGATTTATTTAGACTTCTGGTGTTTTAGAGAGAAAAAAACACCAGAAGGACAGGCAGGTATGCACATCGATCAACACAAACCGTGCTGCAGGAAGAACGAGGGGAAGTGTTATTTTAAGTTCCCAAAGTGACTGCTTATTATGTCATTACGACTGTGACAAATCGTTTAGGAAAAGAAACAGTCGCCCGGCAAAGAAAAGAAATTAGAGAAGTAATCAAAAAAAGAAACATGTTCGGATGGCTAGAAACTACCATATATGGACTAAAAAGCGTGAATGAGGAAGTGTAGGCTGTGTAGGAAGTAGTTCTGCGCCTGCTCAAATCCAGGCTAATGTGCAGGAAAAAGATTTGTGAATTGCACTACCTAATACTTCCAGAACGGAAAATCTGAAAAATAGATTTACACTGTCGCCAAATAAAACAACAGCAGCTTTTCAACTCAAATGAATGAAAGCAGCTTGAAAGGAAGCATTGCTCAGGTCAGATTTTGGGATTGAAGCAGTTATTCTTGCAATGAAATCCCTTCGGCAGGAAGAAAACATGCTCCGGTAATGACATACAACTAGCTTTAATGATGAAATGTGCTAAATAAGGAATATTAAAAGGGCGGAGACTGCACGATATACGAGCATAAATGAGCTAACTTGGTTTATCTTGAATGAATCAGGAGAAAATAATGTCAAGGTTAGCTGTTCGTTCGCAAATGCAATGCTTGCTAGCTAGCTGGTTAGCTCTGCACACACACATAGAAATAAGTACACAAAACACACACACACACACACACAGAGAGAGAGTTGCTGCTGACGCTGACAGTCCCTCAGCCATACACAGCCAGTCGGTGACACCCAAGACCCTCTCTGCTGTGGCACAGCGGCCCGGTTTGGACAGCTTACCCTGTGCCGCAGTCGACAACACACGCCGGTAACCGTCCAGCCATCTCTCCCCGAGTCTCTGGTGGTCACAAACGTTTAACGGAAAACGGTCTGTGTCGGCTGAAGGATCTGACTAGCCGTTCACAGGCGGAACCCTCAGCCAGTGCAGTGCCGTTTCCACTTCCGCACTCTGCTCCCGGCAGGCAGGGAGAGGCAAGATGGCGGAGACCGGGTAGCGAAATGTAGGCGGGGCTTTGCTGCTGTCACTCAATCTGACCCTGAGGCTTCTTCTTCTTCTTTTTGTTTAACGGCGGTTGGGACACTGAGGCTTCAACAGCAATCAGTAATTTTAAAAAGAAAAATAAAGACAAATGTGTTTGAGTCTTGAAATTAAATAACAAAAATTACAAAAAAATAAAAATAAAAAATCAGACAGATGATGTTTTGTAAGTAATCTCCAGTTAACAAAAGTCCCTTGGTGAGTAAAACAACAGAAGAAGAAATAAAAACAAACTAAATCCTGGTGACTGCAGCATCTTTCCATTAGGCAAGTTAGGTCATGGGAGACGGAGAAATGCTCCCAGAAAATGAGTATATGAAGTACTTATTTTCATAAAACATTTTTTATCACTTTCGTTTTTATTTCAGCCACTTTTTTACCCTTTTGTTTGACCTTTTTTTTTATTCTTTAACCATTTTTTTTGCAACTTTTTTGTTTGAATGCATTCACCCGTTTTATTTGTGAAACTTGATTTCATTGTTTCGCACTTCATTTGTGTTTCATTTGTGTAACACACTCCATGTGTGTTTCATGTGTAACCCACTTAATTGTCTCCAGTGGGAATCGATCCGACGCTGTCGGATCCAAAGCACTTGACCACGTTCAGCGCTGGTGAAAGAGAAGAACAGAATTCTGACGGACAAATCCAACTCACAAATAAATAAATAAATAAATAATAATAATAATAATAATAATAATAATAATAATCATAATCATAATCATAATCATAATAAATAAATAAATAAATAAATAAAATAGCCAAGCCTCAAATTTTGACACACATCTGTTATAGTGCTATTGGCCAAAGGTCAAAGTTCATCAAAGCTGAACTTGACCCAGTATTTTTATGCAAATATATTGTACTTTGCCTACTTGAGTGAATCTGACAAGTGTTATGACTCCACTGAAATAAACTAAATTCAATGCAAAGTGTTGCTGTACAAAATGCATATATGAATGTGCGTGTAATCTTTTTATCAATGCATTTGTCTTGCAGATTTAGTTTGTCTTTTTGTGTTGTTTGGCTCAGTAGAACACTGGGTTTGTTATGTAAACTTTTGAATTCAAATCCTGGCAGACATATAGTTTTGTGATTTGTGTACTATAGTGTAAAGATCTGTTACAATAGTTTTCAAAGTAAAACGACACACAGGCATTGAAACTCCATCAATGCTGGAATGGATCATCCATATTAAATCAATCTATCCTGCAAATTTGTCCAGGAGCCAGTTAAAGCAGCATTTATAACCTATTTTCTAAATGATTAATTTATTGAATTTTATTTATCTTTATTTGACCATAATCAGTGAAAAAGTTTAATGGCATCTACTTGACGTCCTTTGGATTTTTATTCAGGCAATGCTGAGTAGTACTCTTAGGGGTCCTGAGTACCACACGTGTGCGCCGTAACCATGGCGGATATGCAGATGAAACTGCTGCGCAAGAAAATTCAGAAAAGAAATGAAAAGAACAAAGAGCGAAAACTATTAAAAAGTCAGACACAAGACGAAGAGACAGGTTTGTGCTTTAGTAAATGGGAGATTTTTGGTAGTTGTTGCGTATTTGTTATATTACTGAAATGGAGGCTAGTAAAGTCCACATGCTAAAATGGCTAGCTAGCTGCTAGCTAATCAGCATGTATTTAAGGCGATTGTCTTAAAAGTATAAACGTTGACTTTCACTCGCAGACAAAGCTAAGGTAATCACATTGCACTGTGTATGATTTAAGATTTTTAAATTTGTTTTAATACTTTCGCGACAGCTATGTTAACGTGCTACTGTTCAGCTAACGTTTGGAACTAGCCAACGATTGCCTTCACAGTCGATTAATATGAGTTATTAAAAGTTTCAAGTACTTTTTTATTCATTAGCACAGACCAGTAAAGAAAGTCAACAGTAGCGTTTGAGAAGCAGTCATTTAAGCATCAAAAGTTTGGTATCTAACATCGACCAATCAATCCTACACTTCTCAACCTCAGAATTCAGTACTAGAGAAAAGCTTTTGACGTTATTTCTTGGTGAAATAAACTGGTTTGTGGACGTCTGTATGCTGAATCCGTTGTTGATATCTTAAATTCCAGGGCTCATAACTATTCAGAAACTGTTATTTTTTAGTCTTTACCAAATTATCTGGCTGATGAGTTAATGATGTGTTTTGTTGGAATGTCTCATAGTAAAATCAAATGGGCTGGTAGAGGAAAGTTGCGAGGAAACAGCAGCAACTGGTGTGGAAGACACAGAGCTCAACAAGAACCAGAAGAATCTAAATGACATACCGGTGGATGGAGCTATCACAGGGGAAACACCTCTTAAAAAGAAGAAGAAAAAGAAAAGAAAGCTGACAGACACTGCTGTGTCACCAGGTAATGTCTAATTTAAGTAGTTTCAACTTGAAATTGACAAACCATATTTTTCTTTGATGGCTAAATATAGTCTTCATTGTAGGAGGGAAGAAGAGCAAAACAGTGGACGACGCAGAAGAGCAAGAGCAGCCAGATGATGTTGCAGAGGATGTGGCAGATGCAGCAGCAGTGGCAGAAGATGCAGAACAAGCTGTCAATAAACCAAAGAAAGAGGAAGACAAAGAAGAAGCAGCAGGTGAAGATGACGAGGGAGATGAAGATAATGAGGGAGAGGAAAATGAAGAGATGGAGGAGGAGGGAAATGAAACTGGAGAAGAAGAAGGGGATGATGAAGAGGACAATGAACCTCAATTACCTTCAGGTTTAACAGGTATTAAACTGCTTTTTGACTTCAAATATATTGGATATTTCTTCACCCAACTTCAAAACTCTTGCAGAGTTTGATCCTGTTAAAATCCTTTAATACAGTAAAATGATAATTTTAATGGAATTTTGTCAAATTAGGGTTCTTATAAAGGCAGGCTGTCTTGACTAAAAAGTTATAGGAAACAGACATGATCAGATCTACAGATGATAGAAAAATGTAAATGGAATTAATATTATTGAGCACGTCTTCAGCCTGTGTACTGCCTGTGTAACATATGCACATACAGATCTAATGTACCACAACATAGGTGCAAAATTTAGCTAAGATGCCTTTAAGTGTTGCCTGTTCAGTGTTTCCATCATGGACGGGGTGTCAATTAAGGCATACAGTGACTGTTGTGGTTGATTTTGAGAAGAATCACCAGTGATTCTTCTCAACACAACCGCAAGAACATGGTCATTTTGATGAGTTTCCCACAGTTGGCTCTGTTGTCTTCTTCAGGATGGCCAATACAATACATTCTCTTATCTTTTTATTCTCAGCCTCTCTGTTTGTCTACTTTCAAAACACCAATTTGTTGCATGTGTCTTAGGTGCATTTGAGGACACGTCATTTTCCTCCCTTGCTGATTTGGTGAGCGAGAACACGCTGAAGGGAGTGAAGGAGATGGGCTTTGAACACATGACGGAGATCCAGCACAAAACTATTCGTCCTCTGCTGGAGGGAAGGTAGGTCACAGGACTTTTTTTTTTTTTTTTTTTTTTTTTTTTTTNCTTTTTTTTTTTTGGACACTGGCTTTGATCCTGAAGAAAATTACTTGATTTTCTGCAAGATAAAGAAATGTTTTAAAATGGTCAGAAAATGCAAAAACATCAGCACTGGAGAAATCTTTCACATCCACACAGCAATCACAATTTAGCTGGACAAAGCTCCTGGGGCGGTCACAGGTTGCATCAGTCATTTTGCTGATATTGACATTGTGTTTTTTCTGTGCTTTGAACACTGTAGGGATGTTCTAGCTGCTGCAAAGACAGGCAGTGGTAAAACTTTGGCCTTCCTGATCCCTTCGATAGAGCTCATCTACAAACTCAAGTTCATGCCCAGAAATGGTAAGATCTCCCTGTCTGGGCTGCTGGGCTGGCTTATCACTTTTACTTGCAGTGTTTTGTCTATAAACCAAAAATAAGCCTGATTTAAGTTGAGCTTTGTAAAATGTGGTTTGGATCTACTCTTTCTCCTTCTAGGCACTGGCGTAGTGATCCTTTCTCCTACACGTGAGTTGGCGATGCAGACATACGGTGTGATGAAGGAGCTGATGACGCATCATGTACACACATATGGCCTGATTATGGGAGGCAGCAACCGCTCAGCTGAGGCCCAGAAACTGGCTAATGGTGTCAACATCCTGGTGGCCACGCCTGGTCGCCTGCTGGACCACCTCCAGGTTCTTATAGAGACTTGTCTCTGAGACATTTTCTTTTGAAACCAGTAAATTCAGAGAACTTTATGAAACAGGTTACTACATGAGTTCCAACACTGAGAATCACTACATCGTTATTGCAAAACAAGAATAAGAGAAACCTTTGAAGATTTTTATGGTTGTTGCTTTTTAATCTTTCATAGCATAATCGTAATCCACTTGTGTTGCTCTGCTCTCAGAATACTCCTGGGTTCATGTTCAAGAACTTGCAGTGTCTGATTATTGATGAGGCTGATCGCATCCTTGAGGTGGGCTTTGAGGAGGAGCTGAAGCAGATCATCAAACTGCTGCCGAGTACGTATCTGCTGCTGCTAAACTCTTTCCTCTGGCTGTCAGTTGGATTTTTAATTTTGTTCAAGGTTAAATTCTGTATAGCTACAATGTGAAACACGCAGCATACCCACTCAGATCTCAAACCGTGCCCGTTCAAATAAATGTAGTAAATAATAGTTTCTGAACTTGTTTGTTGCAGAGAAGAGGCAGACCATGCTGTTTTCAGCCACTCAGACCCGCAAGGTGGAGGACTTGGCTCGCATCTCTCTGAAGAAGGAGCCCCTGTATGTTGGGGTGGACGACAACAAAGAGAAAGCTACTGTTGATGGTCTGGAGCAGGTACAGCCACATTCATTGCTGTACGCATTATGCTGTATTTTGGCTAGTAAGGTGGCTTAGCGTGAGCAATGAGAACTGCTTATTTGTTCCAGCCATCCAAGCTTTTTACCACAGTAAACGGATTAGCAGTCATCTCTGTTGTGTTCAGGGCTACGTGGTTTGTCCATCAGAAAAGCGCTTCTTGCTGCTTTTCACCTTCCTGAAGAAGAACCGCAAGAAGAAGCTGATGGTCTTCTTCTCTTCCTGTATGTCAGTCAAATTCCACTATGAGCTCCTCAACTACATCGACCTGCCTGTCATGGCCATCCATGTAAGACTTCACTCACTTACTAACATCCATAAATTATTCCTGACATTCAGATATCATCGTCAAAGCCTCAAACCCAGCTGTTGCATCAAAACGTACTATTTTTTTTTTCTTTCTTTCTTTTTTTTTTTTTTTTTTTTNTTTTTTTTTTTTTTTTTTTGTCTCACAGGGAAAGCAGAAGCAGACCAAACGCACCACCACCTTCTTCCAGTTCTGTAATGCCGACTCAGGCATCCTGCTGTGTACAGATGTGGCAGCCAGAGGGCTGGACATCCCTGAGGTGGACTGGATCGTTCAGTATGACCCCCCAGATGACCCCAAGGTGCCCTAACTCTCCAAGATATTTTCTGTTGAAGTGACCTTTTATCGGTCATTTTCATTCAGTTTAAATCTGTTTGAAATTTGAATGATGGCGGCGTTTGGTAACTTGCGAGAGCGGCGTGAGAATAATGGCACATATTAATGCTCATTTCAGTTCTACTTTACATCTGCAGGAATACATCCACAGGGTGGGCAGAACAGCCCGAGGCATAAACGGCCGAGGCCACGCTCTGTTGATCCTCCGGCCTGAGGAGCTTGGCTTCCTGCGCTTCCTGAAACAGGCCAAGGTAACCGTCTGAAACTGATTTTTCTTGTAACATTAGATACTCACAGGGTTTATAGCGACAGAAGCTACACTTTCTACCACTTAGCCTTTTTGCTGTTTTACAGTCAGACAGCAGAGGGCGACCTTTGTGAAAGTTGATGAGGCAAGGCGACTTAGAAGAGAGCCAATGTAGTCTTAGTTTCATATATAATTTTATTGACATTGTGTGGAATTTTTCCCACGTTTACGTTGATCTTATTATCCAGGTCCCGCTGAGCGAGTTTGAATTCTCCTGGGCTAAAATCTCTGATATCCAGTCTCAGGTAAGAAATCAACAACTCAGCTCAGCGATGTTTAACAAATGCTGCGAAGATTGTCTCACCAATTTGACAATATTTTTAAGTGAAACGTGGTTGAAATATTTGCAAAGATTAATTTCAAAATCTCTCATGTTCCTCAGCTAGAAAAGCTGATTGAAAAGAACTACTACCTTCACAAGTCGGCTCAGGAGGCCTACAAGTCATATGTGAGGGCTTACGACTCCCACTCGCTCAAACAGATCTATAGTGTCAACACCCTCAACCTCCCCATGGTGGCGCTNTTACGACTCCCACTCGCTCAAACAGATCTATAGTGTCAACACCCTCAACCTCCCCATGGTGGCGCTGTCCTTTGGCTTCAAGGTCCCGCCATACGTTGATCTCAGTATCCTTTACTGTGGTTCTACACGCCGTCTTTCATATTTGACACTGACTCTGTTGAAGGTGTTAAAAGGAAATTTTATGTTATTGTGGGTTTTTTTTTTTTTTTTTTTTTTTGTAAATTCAGGAAAACCATAATCAAATCACATAGGAGCTTTGCTTGGGATTTCCCCAACGTGTGTTTCCCTTAACCCATCTCTTCCTCTGCAGACGTCCACAGCAGTAAGGGCAGTAAGTTGCAGAAGCGAGGTGGCGGAGGCGGCTTTGGCTACCAAAAGTCCAAGAATGTGCACAAGTCCAAAATCTTTAAGCATGTCAACAAAGGCAAGAGTGACCAGAGGCAGTTCTCTCGCTGAGAACGGGGACAAGTCTGAGCATCTGATTGGACGCTGATGTGACTGGGCAAGATCTGGATTATGAAATGCCCGTCTTGTCTCCTCCATCCTGAACCCTGCTCCCCTGGACTGTCCTCATTTACAGCCTCAAATTGCATCGGTCATGTATTTGAGCTGCGACTATCACATTGATGAATCCCTGATGGAAGATTCCATTTAAAAATGGTGCGGTCTGTCTGCTGCCATGCTGGGGAGATCACTTGAACTTGAGTCTGTTCAACTACTTCAGGCTTTTTTCCCAGTTTTGTTAATGTAGACCAACTTTACCTTGGATTTTCTGTATTCAGGATGTGGTCTTCATATTACCTGAATGAAATACCTATTGATTTATAATTTGAGTTTTTATATATATATATATATATATATGCTCCATTAATATCTTGTATGTGTGAATTAATTGCTATTGGGGAATTTAGAATTTACCCAGTAGATGTAAATTGTGAAACAGCAACACATTCATTGATCTTGTAGATTTTCATGAATTTATTAAATCATCTGTTCCTGCAGAGTTGAACTCTTGCAATTTATCTTGTAAAACACACCGACGTAAATAGGATTGGGGAAATTCTGTACATATTAAAAAGTTGAATACAGCTTTGTTTATAAAACAAAAAAGTAATCGCACACTAGTGTAGATATACAGTACAACAATCCCTTTAAATGATTAAAAAAAACCCAATATATTTTTAATTAGCATTTGATTTAGTATGATCCTTAGGTGTCTCCCACCTTGCATTAAATTAATCTTTAAGATTTGTGGATGTGAGTGATACATGGATAGAGATGATGAGGGTTTCACTGACTGATCCCAATAAATCTTTAAAAACCCCTTCATTAAATACATAACTGGATCATAACATTATTTCCCATAAAACAGTTGCACAGTTCCTTTTACTCTGTGATAAGTTATAAAGTGCTTTTCAGAGCCTGCAGAGTATAAGCTGGACATTAGAAGATTCCATTTGTCTTCAGAACAAAGAGATGTTTCTCATTAAATTAGCACATAATTTGAATGTTTACAAAGTTGACAAGCTGAGGCTCAAAGATATGTTGAAGAAATAATCAAAAATCAACAAACATTTTTTTTTTTTTTTTATCTCGAAGAACAAAGTAATTTCTGTGTAGTTCCTTCAAGCCAGACCTTATTCTAAATCGCAGTCCCACTCAGCATTTGTAACATCTCCACAGTTTACAGATTTAGTTCATCAGAGTTTAGAAGAAAAGTAAATGTACAGAACAAATAGTTAAAAAAAAAAAAACAGTACAATATTCCCTTTTGTTACAGTGGACATGAATAGAAGAAGGCAAATTTAATCTCTTTAGAAGACATTATCCTTATAAAAAATGATGAATAAATTCAACCATCAATGCATGAAAAAGTACCACAGATGGTTTCTTGATTCCATAATGAAGTTTTCTTAGTCCTGTCACAGCCGTGGACGCTACGTCCAGCGGCAACATGTGGCTCTGAATGACGAACATACAGCCGTAAACTGGTGCGTTCACTGTGAGCGGCTTCCCTCCTCCAGCCTCGCTCCATAATTGTCCTCCGTGCTTTTACCAGAAGTTATTGCTGGTGTTCTGTGAGGTGGAAGAAAATTCAGTGAGACACAGCGTGGATGAAATGACAGCAAGATGGATTTTCTACTTTTCAACTGCATTAAAATCCTAAAATTAAGCAACTTCAACAACAAAATGTTATGTAATGGTGTGTAATTTGCTGTGATGGATTACATATCTCAAGCACGTTTCAAGTCCCTACAGTTAAATTTTTAGAGCACACTAGAATGAACAGATGCCAATGGCTGCCTGGAAGGTTGGAAAACCGATTGGAAAATGTACCGTTCCGGTAGTATATTTTGGAAAATGGTTGGCAGTAACGTAACGTATGCAGGTAGTATTTATTGGGCTCAATCATGCAAAACGACGATTATGGTCCTTTAAGAAAGCTGGTGATGCATAGCATTTGGCTCCAGATGTGAACAGCTTGCAAATGAATTCTTGGGAACCATATTTTTTTCTTCACATAAAACACAAAACAGTGACCAAATAGCAACATGCACACTTAGAACTCGCATACGAGGGTTAGAACAATACAAAAAGCCAAAACTGACCACTTACTGCATTAGAAAGCATCCACAACTGATTTGATGGAGGTTCCTCCTTGACCACAGCTAAAGCTAATGTATCAGAGTGATCTGTTAAACAGTTTGGTTTGAAATTGGTTTCAGCTGCTGAATTTGGGCAGAAATCCTTAATACTTCAGTCTAAAAACACCTTTTGGCCTAGAAAGTCTGTATGGGTCAGTCAAAGCCTTTAATGTCAATGCCTAAAAACCACCTTAGAAGCCTACCTATGACCATGCCATCCTGAATGTAATCTACACCAAGTCACAACGTAACAGGTTAGCGTAATAACACTTCAAACTGTCATGCAAACATGCAGCAATGAATGTCGGACCTTTGGGGTCCACTCTGGTGGGAGGAGGTGTCGGATGGACCCCCAGGGGGTGCCGTTCGTCATCTTCCCTAATCCTGTTGTCAGTGAAGGAGAGAGAACATCCACAGTTGGATCGCAGTCGCATCCCTGCACTTGTTACCACCCGAGTTACAGGAATCAGCGTTTCCTACATCAGTCATACTATTCTCAAATGGCCGTTGTGAGTCGTGATCACGGTATGACTGCAGTTGCCTACCGTTGGAATTGCTGCATGGCTCTGTAGTCTCCCAGTTCATTGCTTTCTGGACGGCCTTCTTCCAGCGAGCAAAGCGGAACTCGCTCTCTGGGATGGCAAACAGACAGCCAGTACAAGTTATGTCACGGATTTAGTGGAATCTTATTTTTATATTTACCATCCAGTGGTACATTTGGGAAAATGGTTGTCATTAATATAACGTGTATGTGGGTTGTATATTGGGCTCAAACATGCAAAACTACTGGTATGGACTTTAAAATAATATAGATTTTGGGAGACTTGACTGAGAATTGCATGCTTTGACACAGTTAGTTCCGCTGGTTTAAGTAGCTGAAACTGTTCACAGACATTTCTCCATAATTTCTTACCGTCAGAGTTAATCTGAGGCTCATATTTCTCAGATGTGACCTGTGGGAGGTGATCAGGGCTCAGACTCCACATGTTCACACCCTCTGCTGTCCCCGCTGCCATGGCTGCACCCAGGGCTGTCGTCTCTGCCATAACAGGCCGCACTGGATCAACAGAAGCACATAAAAATTAAGATAATTCCAAGTAATCAATTCCCAATCTCAAATTCAAATTAAAGGACTATAACAGCTATTTTGCATGTTTGAGCAATGTATGTATTCAATCTTAATGCTTTTATGTTACTGACAACCATTTCCCAAAGGATAAAATGCTATTTCAGCTTTCCTGATGGTTTGCAAAATCTCTCAGTCTTTCAAAATCAAATATTCAGGTGATACACCCACCTTAAAAACCGATGTTTGGGGAATGGTTACACAGCCTTATGAAGTCACAGTCATTTAAATTTTTCGATAAACGCAGGTCTTCTTTTAGGATTACCGTATATTCCCCAGTGCATTTTCAGATCACTTCGCACTTTTTATTGCTTTTAAATGCTAAAATTATGTAGCTTTGATAAAAACCTGAATACACATATCCCAACGTTTCAAGTATCAACAAGTTGATTTTAATAGCGTACCAGAATGAACTGAAACCAATGGCGGTCTGGAAGGTAGGAATTTTTTTTTTAAATTCACCGTTCCAGTAGTATGCTTTGGGAAATGATTGTCAGTAATGTTACGTGTATGAAAATTGAATATTTTAGGCTCAAACTTGCAAAATGGATGGTATGGCCCTTTAAAACGCTTTCCCTAATAACCACTCACGACAAGAAAACGCTAATCTATTGGCCATCATGGCTACTGGGTGCCACGTTGGCTTGAAGCTCACAAATACAAACACGAACAAAAGTCAATAGAAGGTCAAATTACTTTAAACAGTGTGGCACACAGTTAAAACACACAAATGCAAACTTGTACTTTTGCCCAGCTTTTGTACATCATAGTCAAGGTTCATGTGTGTTTTTTTGACATGTTACAAATTTAGGGAAGAGGGGAAAGGGTGTAAAGTTCATGTTCAGACCAACAAACGTCCAATTTCAGTCAATGCTTACTGCTGTCTGTCTGCTTACCTACAGGCATGCAGAGGATGTCAGCCTGCAGCTGCATCAGCAACCTGTTGGTCGTCATGCCTCCGTCCACCTGCAGCTGCTGCAGAGGGACGCCACTGTCCTGGTTCATGGCATCAAGAATCTGGCAACACAACATGCCATCAGATACACACAAATCATCTGATATGCAGGTATGCAAAACTCCCAACCAGTGTCTGAAATTTACATCTGACAAGCTCTAAATCCTGGTAGCATTACTTTAGCAAATGACCTGCACCCTCACAGCGAGCAGAGCAGAAATACAACAAAATGCAAGAAAGAAGGAAGGGGATGTGTCTCACTTCTCTGGTCTGGAAGCAGACGGCCTCCAGGGCAGCAAAAGCCAAGTGATTCCTGTTGGTGAACTGAGTGAGCCCACAGATGATGCTGGAGAACAAACAAAACAAACAGATTCGACAGTTAAAAAGTGTCACATTGCTATTAGAGACTAATCATGTGATCCTCCAGTGAAGGTAGATCATAGGTAACCTGCCCCCAACTCAGCAGTTGGCTGTCTCACCCTCTTGCACTGGGTTCCCAGTAGGGGGCGTAGAGCCCAGAGAACGCTGGCACAAAGTAGCAGCCGTACGAGGTGCCTGCTGCAGCTGCCAGCTTTTCTAAAATGAGAGGATGGGAAAAGACAGAAAGGAGAGGAGTTATTTAAAAGATGCGTGTTTGTGCCCAAGAAATACTCACATACATTACTGCCAATTTTCCAAAATATTTTAGTTTTCGTGTTATTTTGCCAAATCGAATCTTTAAAAATCAAATGTTCAGGTGGGACACCTACCTTAAAATTCAGTATTTCGCCTCTAACACACATGCTCAAATGAAGAAGTTGTTTTAAATTGCTCGGTAAAAGCTGTCTTTTCTCCTAGGACTATATTACCTGGCAGAGACCTGCATTTTCTGTCTGGCTCTGTGTTGGATCGGTTAAATTAAATAATTTCAACAAAAAATAAGCACGATTTTTGGTTTGCTGTGAATGATTACCTAACTAAAGCATGTTAAGTCTGTACAAGTTGATTCTAAAAACAATGGCTGCATGGAAGGTAGGAAAAACAAATCTAAAATGTACTGCTCCAGTCGTATTTTTTGGAACATGGCTGGCAGTAATGTAATGTATTTATTGAGCTCAAACATGCAAAATTGATGGTATGCTCCTTTAAACAACTACTACATTTTACATCAAAACCCTCTGAATTCCTGCAGCAAACATTTACGAATCACACTCAGACTGCTTGTAGAAGGTGTGAGGAGTAGCTAATAAGGAATTCGTGCGTACCGATCTCAGAGGAGGATTGAACAATGCCCATGTTATCCTTCAGCCATCTTACCACCGCCCCCGCTATGGCTACTGAGCCCTGAGAGGAACACACGAAAAAACAAATCACAAACTAACAGCTAGGCAGAAAAACAATCAGAGCATGAAGTACGGTGCAGGAGCTCCTTTTCCCAGTTTGTCTCAAAGTTTCAGAAAGTAATATTTATGTCTTCTGTGCTGTTAATCAAACTTCTAAATGCACCGCCAGTTTCACAATCTCACCTCTAATGCATAGTACGCAGGCTGGTCTTTTCCCATTTTGTAGGCAACTGTGGTGAGTAGGCCGTGCTCTGACATAACAGGCTAGAGGAATCATTAGTTAAAAGTGAAAAAGTTATTTTTTCAAAAGTTTGTAAGGTTTTTGATGGGTCTATTGAGCAAAATATCTTACCTTAGTCCCTGTATTCCTGAGCATGAAGCAACCAGTCCCATACCTTTATATAACAAGAAAGACCAAATTAATAAAACAGGAGTCCATGCAGATATGCTCAAAGTTTCTATATTTTAATGATTATTTGCTATATTTTTCTAATTTTCAGCAACTATATAGATGGCCACTGCAGAAATCATCATCCTTCATGATTTGTACATGCGTTAAAATTGCTTATAAGACAAAGGAGAATCACTGATTTTGTCGCTCTTCCTTGTTATACTGTAAGAGATATTTTTAACTTTTTTTTTTCTCTCAGACTAGCCACATAATCAAGTCATCATGGAATCCGTAACTGTGTATTTCTCAGGCATCAAACCGACTCCAGTGTCATATTTCGCCATTACATCAGATGACATCTCATTTCTATAACTTGGCCGCGGATAACAGCAGCAAATCAGAACCATTCACCATCTTTAACAAACACGTTTATGACAGCAAAGACAAACAACAAAGAAAAGATGGGGAGGGGCTTACGTGTTTTTGGCCTGACCTTCCCTGAAGCACATCTGACCAACCAGGGCAGCTGATTGGTCACCTAGACACTGATAGACACAAGATGTCATTTTCACACTGAGTATATTTGTCCCACACTTAATGAATGCAAACACATCCACACAAACAAGCCTTATCCCAGTAACTCTCTCCCAAACTGCTAGAGGAAAGCCACGTTGCCCTAAACCACACATTCCTTCCCTTTACAATATTCTACTTTACCATTCAAGGTTACATAATTAAATCCTTACCCCAGAGATTGGCACTCCTGCAAGGGAGTTGGATTTCTAGCAGGAGGGAAAAGAAAGAGAAAAAGAACATGTTCAGACTTTTAAAAGAGCGAGCACAGGCAGAGTAACGATCGTCTGTGGTACCTCAACTCAGGCCTTCATAAAACACAAAATGTGTCAATTTAAAGCATTTGGCTCCAGCAAGAAGAAAAAAATTTAACTTTTAAACTTAAACGGCTATAGACAACTACAGCTCAAACACCTAAGGGAATCAAACGTGTGACCTTAAAGGACCATGCTGGCCATTTTGCATGTTTGAGCCTAATATATCCAATTCTCATACATGTAATGTTACTGACAATCATTTCTCAAAGCATACTACTGGAACGGTGAATTAAAAAAAAAATTCCTGCCTTCCAGACCACCATTGTTTCAGTTCATTCTGGTACACTATTAAAATCAATTTGTTGATACTTGAAACATTCTTGAGATAGGTAATCCATCATCATGAACAAGATGTATATGCTGGGTTTTTTTTGGGGTTTTTTTTCGAAGTTACATAATTTTAGCATTTAAGCGCAATAAAAAGCAAAGAGTGAATGTATGTCTCCGCCGGGGAATATAGTCCCAAAAGAAGACCTGCGTTTATGGAAAAATTTAAAGGACCGTGACTTCATAAGACTGTGTAGTTCCTCACATTAATAGGAGGAACATGGATTTTTAAGGTGGGTGTATCGCTTGAATGTTTGAGTTTAAAAGATTAAGAGATTTTGCAAAATATCAGGAAAGCTGAAATACGGTTTTAACCTTTGGGAAATGATTGTCAGTAACTTTACGTGTGAAAATTTAATATATTAGGCTCAAACATGCAAAATGGCTGCTATGGTCCTTTAAGGTTACAGACAATTATAGTAATAGAGTTAGTTATCACAGTAATATCAGTAATCTTTTATTACGTAATAACAAATTGACTCTCATTGTATATATATTATTACACAATTTGTTACAGCAATTTCTTCTCTCCTATATGTAAGAAAATATGAAAATATAATAATAATAATCATCATCATCATCATGGGTATTGATTTTTAGGACAAGCAGTAGACATTTACATGAGGAGAATAAATAAAGCTGCCACGTTGCTGATCTATGCACATGAGGCCAAAGTGCATGTTGCATGGAACACTGACCATGATGTGGTTGGTCAAGAAATGCAAGAGACCCATAGACCCAAATAAAAAAAAAAAAAAAANAAAAAAAAAAAAAAAACATATCACAGAAACCGTATATCCTGAGCTAAGCCTCCCAACCTGCCAACAAATACAGCGTTAACCTTTTAAAATGTCAGATTACAAATGATCTGTAATATCAGTAATATTAGCAGGAATATTAACTGCATCTACAATCACAGCCTCCTTATCTTTTTTACATAATTATGTCAGAAAACAACATGGGATCTTATCAGGCTGTTTATCAGGGGAAGAACACAATGATGAAATACAGTAATTGCAAGAAGTTTGGTTAAAAAAAAAAAAAAAAAAAAAAAAAACAGGAGAAGGCATGATGAATTTTTTTTTTTTGTATTCCTTATGATAAGACGTAGAATAAGCTGCATAAGCTTATTCTTGATTCAGGTTTGAAAGGACTTACAGTATTGTATTGCATTAGATTGTAAGCTAATTGCTATTGAAATTTATGGGAAATTATTTGAGGTGATGATTATTTATGAATCCAATTACTGACTAATTTATTTATATTGTTTAAATTATTGTCTAATTTATATTGTTGATCAATGTTATTTTATTATTTTATTCCAGCAATTCAGTTTAAAGACATATCAATCTACATCCTTTTCTACCCTCAACCTTGTGTCCCTTTACCAACACTTTGATTAAAACTTTGATTATTAGGCGGATTACTAGGCCAATTATCAATTATTAAATAGATTTTTTTTTTTTTTCAAATGTCGTGTTAACACCATAATTAGAATGAAATTGGTGTAAATTGGAGTAAGATTACTTTGAGTTATAGACCTAGAATATGTGATTGTAAATCGATTTATTCATGTAAATGTAATTAGAGTCAGACTCCTCTGCATGCATTTCCTCACCTGGCGGATTCTCCGCACACTCCGATTATGCGTCATATATATTACACGAACCATGGAATCCTATTAATTCCATCCATGTATACATCTTACTTGCATTACTGTCTTAATTGAAGCACAGGCAAATATTTAAATATATCGTGCATGTGCATGTCACTAAACCAGAATCCCAAGTCGATGTTCCTCAGCATTCTAAAATTTAATAAGAACACATCTCCTCCTCATTCCTGTAGCACATCATACCCTCGATGCTTTCAGATTTCGTCTCTGCTCGTACATGTCTAATTTTAAAAGTTCATACTTTGGGAGATTCCAGTTTTCTGATATTTTGATGTTGTTGTCCAGCAAAATTTCAAAGATAAATTCAAAAGAGCAGCAGCACTTTAGCTTGAGACACTTTTTACTGTTTCACAATCTTAGCTGTATGACTGTGTTATCTGCTGTTCTGAGTAATACAATACTCTACCTTATCAGGTTATATGACAGGTGATCAAAAAACTTTATCAGAATCTTTTATGACTGTAGTTAACCTAGTTATCGAGTTACAAGCCCTTTCTCTGGAATGAGCAAGAAAACACATACAAGTCAGCAGCTGATTATCTGGAGACAAAAGTAGCAACAGAATGGAACAGAAGGAAACAAACACAAATGCACATTACAGCTTTCATGTAGATCTGAAATTATCTGAACTTACCACCCAACCGTATATTTCTGAGGAGCTTTTAACTTTGGGGAGGATTTCCACTGGGACGTCGAAATACCTAGAAGTGATACAACAGGATTCAGCCACTTTGATGCATATACATAACATACCAAACATAATAAAGATAGGAATGAGTCCACTGTCTGAATGGGTGCAATCTAGAGAATTAGCAATCCTAGGTGGCTAGCTGCTAAATGGCCCACACACTTTACTTCCTAATGTATGCTTTACATGAAAGAATCAGTCATGCTCACATAGTCGTCAGATGGTTACCTGTGTGTTTTCGCTTACCTGCAAAGTTCAGGATCCCATTCCATGGTGTGGATGTTGAACAGCATGGTGCGACTGGCATTAGAGACGTCTGTACAGTGGACCCCTCCATTCCTGCCCCCCGTCAGGCACTGAGGACAGACGCGAGAATATTAGTCAAGTTTATTTGTAGCCCAATATCACATACAAAGTCTCAAAGGTCTTTACAGACCCACACATTAGCGGTTCCCGAGCCCAAGCTCTCTAAGAAGACGAGGAAAAACTCAAAAAAACTCAAAACTCCCTAAAAACCTTATTGTATAAGGAAAATGGAAGAAACCTCAGGAGAGGCTATTCAGAGAGATTCCCTCTCCTCAAACAGCCAGGTGTGCAATATGAGCCGCAGTTGTAGAAACAGGTAAATTACAAAAATCAAAAACAAGAAAATATTACAGAATAATATGAACAGCAAATAATCAATGATCCAGTGTGTTTAGCCAACATGAAATCAATGTTATGATGATTAAAATATGACTTTATTCAATAATATTAAATAAGCAACGCAACATACAAAGACAAAAAGACAGATTTGTTGTCATCTGTTGCTCTCAGCCAGTGTTGAGCACTTAAAATGCAATCCAAAACTCCAACACAGCCACCAAAGTATTACATCACCCGATATATCTTAAAACACAGAGTATATTGTAAAGAAATGCTCACAGCGACTCCATCTCCTCAGGAGACTTAGTAGTCTTGGAGTGTGACGGGAGAGCTTAGAAATTGTCTACAAAAGTCTCATTGAGAGTATTCTAACTTTTCATCTCCCAGCCTGGTACGGTCTCCAAAGCTGTCAACTGAAAACTAAGCTCTCCAGAACTGTCCTATTAGCAGGCAAAATAGTTGGTAAATCGCAAATGTCCATGACTGACCTCTATGCCTACAGGATGATGAATAAAGCAGAGGACATCCTGAAAGACAGCTCCCATCCTTTATTCAATCAGTTTGAAGTCTTGAAATCTGGGAGGCATTATAGAGTGCCACTTTTGGCAATCAAAAAGGTTTTTAAGTAATCTTTTATTCCAAGCCATAAATATTCTTTCTGCAAATTGACCACTTATACTTGCTCCATTGTCTGGCACTTGTAATTCCTTTTTTTTTTCTTTTCTGTCATATGGATTTTATATATGTATGAAGTGCTTGTTCTGATTTTTAAAGGTGTGCCGAAGACAAATTTTCACCTATGGTGGACAATAAAGTTGTATTTTATATCACCCTTTATATCCAAACTCTATCTGACTCCGGTTTGGTGAACAGCTACAGGTTTTCAGCAGCTCCTACCCAAATGATCCAGGAGTCCACCGTGCCAAACATGGCGCGCTGACTCAGCACCGCCTCTCGCACTTCATCCACGTTGTCCAGCAGCCAATGCAGCTTCACTGCACTGAAGTAAGTGCTGATGGGAAGTCCAGTCTTGTGCTGGAGACATGAGAACAGCGGAAGCAAAGATCAGATGATTAATATTTTGTGAGTCTGATAAAATGATTGAGGTAATTGTCTATATCCAAACATTAGAAAACAACATCAATTTGTAATTTTGATTTTATCTCTGGAGAGCCACAAAATTAAAGAGATGCTCACAAATTTTTTCCACTTAGTAAAACACTGTTATAACCTCATTTATAACACCTAGCTTTTACCAGTAAGGGTAACGTTCTTTCAAATTCATATCAAGTGTAGAATAAAAAGTTCTGTAGCTTTTTGTTGTTTGTCTTTTAAAGTTTTTGAACGCAGCCTGATTCTAAAATCCAACAAAACTGAAGGGAGAAAGATGAAGGAGACTTTTTTGCCCATCATCGCTTACCTTCAGGTGGTTCTTGCTTTGGCCTGGAGCCTTGCTGATGAGCCTTTCAACTGTTGACTGAGTGCGCAGGTCCAGCCAAACTGCAGACACAGCAGAGGGAGAAGGATTCATTCTTCAGTACGACCGCAAAATTCTAAGACATTCAGTGCTTTTATCCGATGTTTCTCCAACTCCAAGCACAATGTGAGCATTCCCTCCAGACAAACGTAGCAACTGGAAGACTGTAGTTAAATGAAGAAGGACTGGAGGAGACAGCAGCCTGGCTATTGACGCTTAAGTCAAACAGCTATGTCTGAAACTGAAATCCAGTCTCTCTAAATTGCTTTACAAAATTATTTTGACTATTTTTGAAGGAAGCAAGATGTTCTCAAATTTGTAAGAATACTAGTAATACTAGCATTGCAGTCTTAGGCCTTGAGTGTCTGCCTGTATTCTCCTCCTACACAGAATCCTTGTCAAGAGAGTTGGGGGATGGGGGGGACAGGGACAGACATGACATGGGACACTCCAGTCTGATGCAACCTGGTTACAGGCTGTGAAATTTACCAGATGATATAATATCCTCTTTTGCTCAATTACATAAGACACAGTAAAGAATTAAGCAGTGGTTACTTTAGCACCTCACAAGTTCTTACCAAAAGTGGAAAAGAAATCCCTAGTTTAATACTTAAAGGACCATACCGGCCATTTTATATGTTTGAGCCTAATATATTCAATTTTTATACACATAACATTTCTGACAATCATTTCCCAAAGCATACTACTGGAACTGTGAATTAATTAATTTATTTTTATTTTTTTTATCTTCAAGACCGCCACTGATTTCAGTTCATTCTGGTACGCTGTTAAAATCAACTTGTTGATACTTGATTTTTTTTCAAAGTTACGTAATTTTAGCTTTTAAGCGCAATAAAAAGTGTGGAGTGAATGTATATCTCCGCCAGGAAATATAGTCCCAAAAAAGACCTGCATTTATCGAAAAATTTAAACGACCGTGACTTCATAAGGCTGCGTAACTATTAGCAGGCGATTTTGAAAGATTAAGAGATTTTGCAAAATATCAGGAAAGCTGAAATACGATTTTATCCTTTGGANGATTTTGAAAGATTAAGAGATTTTGCAAAATATCAGGAAAGCTGAAATACGATTTTATCCTTTGGATAACATGTAACATGTATGAAAATTTAATGTATTAGGCTCAAACATGCAAAATGGCCGGTATGGTCCTTTAAATCACTTGTTTTGCATGAATTAAAAAAGGAAGTCAAAATTCAGCTGTGTTAGGTTTTCATAACACTTAAATGCATTCCTTTAAATAAGTAAATAACAATATTTTACAATGATATACCCACCAATGGCATTGTAAAGTGGCTCTCCAGTCTCTTTGTCCCAAACCAGGGTCGTCTCTCTCTGATTTGTCACTCCAACAGCTGAGAAAAACAACAGAAATGTAGCCAAAACTCCCACTTCCACCCATGTCTCTCTGTTTAGGTGTAGGTAACTGTCACACCCAGCTAGGCGTGGGCAAAACCTGGAACTTCACATCCCTATTCATAGCTATGCATACCGTCCTACCTTTAATGTTGGAGATATCGACGTTTAGAAGATGAAGTTTCTCACAAGTCCGCTCCATGCACTCATAGACGGACTGCATTATCTCTTTGGGATCCTCCTCTACCCAGCTGATTGAGACGCATACACACAAAGGCACATAACCACACAAAATCCACCACTGAACGAAAAGTCAATAGAGGAAATCATCTATATATCTGCTGTTTGTGGCTATTACTGCAATCTGTTTGCCTAGCATCAGGCTAGCAGGCTATAATGTCTGGGTTACTGGGTCAAATGTCTGTCGCATAGAGTGAGCTGATATGACAGTTCAAAGTCTTTCAAAAAATTAGTTCAGCAACAGTAAATAGCAGCTCTTCTTGGCTGACCTAATGGCCTAAATTAGTCACCCTCAAAGTCCGGACTTTGGTCCAGATCCAGACCGAACCACAACTGTTTCCAGACTCTGAGAAAATTATACTTTTAATGTGTTACTTATATTATTTGCAAGACATCGCTATGACGCAATGACTTAAAATTCTCCACTTTTTCCACTGTAAGCAGCGCTCCGAATGTCCGACTGCTCCACTATCTGTGTGAGAACGTCTACTCTGCTTTGGTTTGGTCCAACCACATTCAGCGTCCCTCCATCTCCATGACAATGATGGGTTGACATGGCGTTGGGCTCATTGAGAGTTGACAGCACAGCTAGTTTTGTCAGCAGTTAGCTNGATGGGTTGACATGGCGTTGGGCTCATTGAGAGTTGACAGCACAGCTAGTTTTGTCAGCAGTTAGCTTGACTAAGGGTCGGATTGGCCATCGGGAGAGTCGGGACAAGCTGATTGAAACAGTTTCTCATGGGAGCAATAAACAAACAGAATACCGTCATGCTAGCAAAGCTTTCAATCAGAGGATAAGATGACACCACAGTGTAAAATGGGCAGATTTATTAACAGCGACGAAGAGAAAACCCAGCTTCTGAACCAAACAGGTCAGGTGGAAGTCGCCATTTAAAACCAATGTCAAGAAGAAAAAAGTGTGTGTGTGTGGGGGAGA
>VXCM01000903.1:36682-202638 GCA_014773175.1 Lucifuga dentata
GGGGGGGGATCTCCCTTACTTTCAAAGCCCAGTGTTGACAGGTCTGGTTATTACTCTGCAGTATTCACATTTAGCTTCCTGTCTTGCTATAATATTTGAGTAATAACTTGCTTATTTTCAGCTTCAGGATTTCCATTCTTTAGGTTTATCAGACTATAACACGAAGGTCGAGAGAACTCACCCCTCCTTTGGGAAACTCTGGCTGATCTCCACTTGGTGCTGACTGATCACTTCAGCCGTTTTAGCATCGAACACCTGTGAAGAAATGGGAAGTTTGAGTTTATAAGATTAACAAAGATTAACAGAGTCGCTACGGCAATGATAATGTGATGAGGAGAAAGAAACGGAGATGTGGTACCATATTAGTGTAACAGAAGTCAACGTTTCTACTCATCAGATGAAACGATTCGATCAGAACCTGGACCTCAAATACCGCCTGAGGAGAGGCTCAACATCACCCACACAGAGATGATGGACAGGTTTCCACACTGCTGTATTCTTTTTTTGACTCATAGTTTACCAATGGTGCAATATGCAGAGGGGTTTTGCACCATTTTCATTGCTGCACCAATCAGGAGGACTCATTTCATTGTGTACTTTGAACAGTATAATAACAATTTGAATTGAACTAAGCTAGACAGAGCATTACAACGCTGTCTGCATAAAAGGACGGGTCAGTATTTGAGCTACAGAAAATACTCAAATTTCTAAGAATGATTTTATGCTACAGTCGTAAAACTGTGGATCAACAACCCAGAGGGACTTATGACCCACAAACAGTTTTCAGCTTCACTGCAGCTTTGAACTCGTCACGCCTTCTTCACAAATCTCTTAAAAACACTCATCGAGATTGGGCACACACACACACACATGGGATACAGCCTGACCCTAAAGAACATTCAAGTTAAATAGATGGACATTAGATAGGGACAACTTCATTCCATCAAAAATGGACAGATCAACTGACTGGATCAGCTATTGTTGGATCTCTGATGTCATTCTGATTTTCAGCTTTTAAAAATTCCAGTAAATCTGGTTCACAGATTACTCATCATGACACAGCAGGCAATGAATTTCATATTAAAGAACAATAATAGCTGCTCTCAATAGCACATTCGTGTAAGGCCATGTTAGGACACAACTGTACGCACAACTATAAAACTGCTGCTTCCCACAGACGCATGGTTACCATGACAGAGAACTATATAATAAACACACAAGCCAAACACAAAATATCTTACAGATGTGTCACTGGCACAAGCATGATGCTCTAATTTCAGTTAGGAATGTTTTTTTTTAAAGGAGGCAGCAGCAGAAAATCTATGAGAAACTTACAACATAAATTTATTAAATGTGACAAATAATGTACACGATACGTTACAGTTCCAATCAAAGGCAAAATAAGATATGGTCATTTTTAAAGGCATAGGTATCACAGCAAAACGTCTCACAGCACAGACACCATCCTCCATCAATTTAGAAAATGTTTTATTTTTATGAGTAATTTACTGTCTGGTTGCTGAAAACATGAAAATCATCCGTTTTGTTATCAGTCCTAAAACTATTCAGCCTACATTGGATCAAGCCAAACAGCATCTTTCTGACAAAGTCACATATAATGAAAGAAAGGCTAATGAAATTGTGGAGAAATTCTGTAATTTCAGGCATCCAGATAGTTACCTCCGTTATCTTACTGACTGCATGTGAGCTACGGTTTAATCTCTGCTATGACTACAGAGATGTTTTGGCTCTTAAATAGACTTCAAAAACAACTTGCTAGCTTAAACATTACTAAACTTAAAGTTTAACTTACTTCTTCTGAGGAAAGCTTCTGAGTGTCCTTAGATGAACTTTCAGCCAGGAGCCTCAGTGAGGGTCAAAGGTCATTTGAAAAAATTGTGTCACTAAAGAACATAGCAACTGCTGGCTGCAGGCAGAGATTGATACTTTTCATCTAACTATAAAGGCAGAAATCTCCATCTGTGGTGGTACCAATATCTCTAGAACCCAGCACTGTATGAAGTTGAAATTCGGCAGGTTTATTGCTCAGGACCCAAGGACGTGCAGTGTCGTGTGTGAAGTTGTTTGGATGAGCGGTTCTCGAATTGAGCTGTGCCGCTGTGCCGGTAAAAAGTAGTCCGCGCTGCAGGATATGCTCCGGTCAAGTGGCACGGTCTCAACCCAACCCCGTACAGCAAACAAAGCTAGCTCACGAGGATGTGCAAAACAAAATTATTGCAGGCTGTGGCGCACTCCATAAAGTCCTACCGTTCCGAACACACACGTTTTGCAGGGGACTCTGCACTAGTGTATTCAAATATAAGAAAAACAGTGACTCCCTGTAAGTCTCAATTAAACCAATGGAACAAAGAGATTCAACCAAAACAGGCCTAAGACGTCAAGTGTCTCTTATGATCTATATTCAGGAAATTTAACCACAAACTGCATTAACTTTTATCACAGCCACATGCGAGCCTTCAGTTGATGTACTAGCAGCAACCCAGATTCTATCAGTACAGATTGCTATGTTGGGATAACATTTAAGCTAACCTCAGCTTTAGCTCTTTCGTTCAATAAAACACAGCTGACACAATTGTTACACAGGATACATTGCTTCTTCTTTACTTTGCATACACTTCAATACATTAGCCACGATCACGGCCACCCACTCTGCCACCCACTGGCCCACACACACACAACAGCAGTCAAAAACTACACCCATGATCAATACATAACACAGATCAGCAGTTCTTAAACTTTTTGAACCAAGTACCACCTCATCAACAAGCCATCAACTCCAACAAAAACAGCACACAGCCATGTTTCCTATACTGAAAAAAAAAGGAGAATTTGCAATATAAACAGGACATGGCACTCCCATCCATGTAGAAGATATGCTATTTTCAACAAGACACTTTTTTTTTTAATTAAAATATAATAATAAACTTTGAAACAACTCAATAACTTCTAGATAATACACATTTTATTTGTGAATAAGTTGCCACAATAACACAAATTTGGTAGTTTTTAATTGTTCTCAAAGTCCCACCAGTGGAGAGTTCAAGCGCCACAGGTGAAGCACGTACCACAGTTTGAGAACCGCTGCTTGAACTTTCATATTGCTCAACAGAAACTCAGAAACACATGATAAATGACTTCTTTATCATCTCCTGCGGTAAACACATCAATACAGCTGAAACTCACCCAGCAGCCTGGATGAAAAGAGCTTTAAATTAAACAGAGGAGCAGTTTACAAAGCACAACTGCTGACTTAGAGAAAATTATGTTTATAAGCAACAGTCATTTTTTAACAGTTTTCTGGTAAACTTTCTAATCCTAAATTGTGAAATATACCACAAAATTTATTGTGGACTGTGGGGGAAAAAAACGATGAGAACACGTAGACTCCACGCAAAAGATTCGATTGTTAGCAAGTTTTGTAATCATCTTCAGTGCGTCAGTAGAGACCCTTTAGTTGTTTTACTGTCATTTCTACTCACAATAAGCCTTTTTTCAGCCCCAGGCTAAATTATCTATCACATACATACCGCAAATGGAGAATTAAAAGTATTATTGTGCTCAAATAAAGTGGGAAATAACTCCTGACGTCCTCGAAGACCAACTGGTTTGAGGAATTTTACGTTACGTTCACGGCACTCACCAGAAATCTCGTGGAGCTCGTGCCCTGGTCAATGGCGGCAACCAGCGGATTCATCGTTGTATTTTTTTTTTTTATCGGCGTCCAAACACTTAAAACGAGATGTTAGCAGTTGCTCCGTTGAATTCTCCAAAACGTTTAGTCGTTTCTAACACAAGCTACCGGCGATTGTTATGACAGGGAGGAAAGCGGAGGGGGCGGAAAGTCCGGAAGAACCGGCTCGAGGAGAGGATATGATTGGCTAATCTTCAAAAGGCGTCGGCCACATTCTGTCCAATCAAGTTCGAGGGGGGCGTGTCCTCATGAGTATTTGCAGTTCTTTCAGCTGGAGGGAACAAAGAAAATCTACATGAAAATGGTTGTCCTTTCAAAGTTGTCTTCATTCTACAGATATTATATAACTCTGTAACCGCCCAGTGTTATGCTGTTTTCATGAAGGATAAAAAAAAATTGGAATTTATGGTCATTAATTTTATTAATTAGCTAAGTATTTTATTCTTAAATGCAGGTATATTAAGATCAATAAACCATACAGAATAGGAAGTTTGGTGATTTGGTGATCATATACCAGCGATTCATCAAGTCATCCAGGCTCCAGTTTACTCCCAGACTGGCTTCCATATTCTGAATGAACTAGCTCAGGACAAAGAAATTATAATGAAAATACCTAAAAAGCGTAGCTTTCCCCTCTTAACTGCCACCACACACACACACAAATTATTTCACAAACACGTGCATAGTTTCTCACACAAAAAGTATTCCCCTCAACACAAATACTTCCAATTTCTCTCTCTCTCTCTCTCTCTCTCTCTCTTTCTCTCTCTCTTTCTCTCACTCACTCACACACTCACACACAGACAACTGTTCTATGTTCTGTCCAGTGTTGCTGCAGCACAGCAGTTGTTGCAGCAGCTCCTTCTCCACAGGAAGTTTCAGCCAAACTCTCTCTGCCCTTCTCTTCTTTCAGGCAGATGGATTTACTCTCCTACTCATATTAAAGGCTCAAGTCTAAAAATAGCACAGATCTTTCTTTGGCTTTGTCAGGAATCTTTCTTCCACATGGACTGAGACAATCCGCTCACTGTAAACCCAGGAGAGTTGCTGTGAAGTTGGTAACATCTCACTTGCTTTTTACTCCTCAGATGCTGTGGAACTTTTCAAACCTTTATAGAGGAAATACTGCACATATTTGAATTCTATCAACTTTATGGTGTCACCCTCAGGCTAGTGAGCAACTTCTCAGGTTGTCTAGTGAGCGCAACAGGCTGTAGAGCACCAAGCTGACAGAAGGTCACACATGTCTTCCTTGTCCTGAGGAACTCATTGTTGTGGCAAGAATAAAAGAGTCCAGCTTAATGTCAGTTCATTCCTCTCTCTCCTGTGTATTTACTTTCAGCTGCTGTAGTGAAATTCAAGAAATCCCACAGACTCCATCTTCACTCGCTGAAAGCAGAGATCTGACTGAATGGAATAAGCTTTTTTCTTTTCTTTTTTTTTTTTTTTTTTTNTTTTTTTTTTTTTTTTTTAATTTTGCAATCATTGATGTGGTGGAACAATATTCACACTGTCTTTAAAAATATTCTAAAACACATTTTTTAGATTTCCATTCAAAGAATTTCTGCACTTTTGATTAAATTACCTGTTATTGTGTGATGATTTTCTCTTTCAGCATAAACTTTGTAAATTCTTAGACATACAGGATTCTATTTGCTTTCATGCTACTTTGGTACTGCTGAGTTTTAAAGTTTTCAGCAGGCTCAGTGTTATTTTTATTGTCTCACAGCAATAAGGTCCTGGGTTTGAATCAGCCTGTGGCTGGGTTGTTTCTGTATGGAATTTGAGTTCCACATGATTCATGTGCATTGATTTGTCTTGCTCTAAAGGCTATTAAGATATAGTTCTGTGGGTTTGCAGGACCATAATGCAATTTCTAAAATTACTTCTAAGTGTGAATATGAGTGTGAATGAGTTTGTTTGTCCATATAATTTAGCAGATTGGTGATCTGTGTCTTGTGCAACAGATGCTGGGATAGCTGGTATAGACTCCAGTACCATGTGACCCTGTATAGGATATGTGAGAATGGATGGATGGATGGGTGGATTCACCATTAAGTTAAATGGAGATTTAACCTTTTCTTTCAGAAATGAATGTGACCATTTTATGTGACCATCTAGTGGTTTAATGTCAAGAAAATTTAAATATTCAGTATCAAAAGTGACTTTATTTAAAACTTCATGGTATTTTTTACCATGAGATTATAGTGCTGTTATTATTATCCAACTTTATCTTTGCAATTTTTCCCCTATGATGTAAACAGAGGTGATAATCCCATTGAAATTATTGCAGGATCTCTAGCAACACCTAGAGTCCATTAGGCTATCCTACACCCTGAACTGTTTTATATCACCCAAATAAAACCTAAAACTTGACAGACACAAGCACCACAGGAACACACTTACTACCAAAATATAGTACTCCAGCTTCAGAGGAGTATAAATTACATATACAGTACGTGTAGTTCACATCTTAATGCTTGGTAAGGATATTTATAATAATTCCACTTGACCCTTTATTAGAAACTCCTTGATTGTTGTTGCAGTTTTAACATAGATATTACAATGCCCAATTCAAATAAGTTGTAGTGTACTTTGGAACTCCAACTCATCAAATTACATTTAAAACTGCATACAGTACACCAAAGCTATGTGAAAAATACTCCATAAACTAAGTACAAATAAAATCATTTACATGGTCCAAATACATCTAAATTAGTTCAATACAAAACAGGCTTTGTTGATTTGACGTGTGTGGGCTGGTTCAGTTTGTCACTATCCATAGTTCACTGTGAATCTGGTTTCGAGGCTTCAGGTCCAGAATCTGCATGGCTGTCAGATGTGCTCTGCGTGCCCACAGACGTCTCCTTGCTCTTTCCTGTATTCTCACTCTGAGCCCAGTTCTGTTTCTCTCTCTCCAGTGCTTTCTCCATCTCTGTGTAGTAGTCAAGAGCCTTCCGAACAGGATCGATAATGTATTGCTGCAGCATTGATGAAGAATTAAACATACTTTTCCACAATTAAATATCAACAACATGTGATCAATGCACGTAAAGATTTAATAGTTGATAAATACATTACATGGCCAAAAGTACATGTGAACACCCCTCCTAAGTACTGGGGATTCACTAGAGAAATAATGATTTGGGACTTTTTTTTTAAATTTATGGCTGAATGAAAGTAAATCCCTGTAGCTATGTCCAAAATCAAGTGGAAAGCAAAGTGAGAGCAACTCCATATTAATGCACATAGTTTAGGAATTACAACATTGTCAGCAGTGACATATGAGTAATGTTCAGGTATCCATATACTTTTGGCCAATATACAATGGGTCCAACTGTGAAAATGCTTGCTTTCTTTTTGAATTTAATACAAGATTTTTCCATTACAAATGATAATATCATTTTAATAATTTGAATGAAAAGTTGAAAATCTTTGAAAAATGTACATGAATGTCAGAATATCTTAGTATTTGGTACGCCCCCCTTTTGCTTTAANTCTTTGAAAAATGTACATGAATGTCAGAATATCTTAGTATTTGGTACGCCCCCCTTTTGCTTTAATGACAGCTTCGCTCCAGCTGGCATGGACTCTAAAGTTTGTAAAAACCTGATGAGCCAAAAGTTATGCCAGCATGATGTGACAATGTTCCAAAGAGTTTCTTGTGATGTCAGACTTTCTGATTATTTCCACATTTACAGGGAAAACATCACAGATTTTCAATGTGGTCTCAGATTTTTGGACCCCACTGCATATATTTGCCAAGTAATTTAATGTTGTGGTGCATGGGTACTGTATGTAGTATGTAGGTATGCAAATAACTCCAACCTTAAAGGTGATAATGATAATATTGGTGTTTTTCTATGATTGTGGCTATGCTGTCTAGTGGACATACAGTACATTCTTTAGGTGATTTCAGTGTGTACTACAGAATCTGCTGCTTAATCATGTCTATTCAGTTAGATATCTATTGCAATAAAATAATACACCAAAACGATAAAATAATCCTACTCCCAGAGAACATGGACTGTCCATTATAGCACAAGCTGTTGCTACATTATCTATAATGCAATAAACTGTGTAAAACTCTTAAATAATTTACCTCCAGGCAGGGAAAGAGGTTGGCCAGCTCGATGAAAAGAGGCAAAAGGACAAATCTGATGAAGCCTGTTTGAGAGGAAGGCTTGTTTACTTTGTCCCGATCCATGAAGGGGGTGACCGGGAGGCCCTCAAGCTTCTCCACATCACTCTGACGACACAGAGAAAACACTAATGGACCAGACTCAATATATCGCTTTGGGGTGGTTTGTGTTTAATCATGTCTTTTATTCTTTTGTGAATGAACAAAACTGCTAGTCCACCCAAAAAACATCATTTTTAACTCAGTTAATATCAATTCCAAGCTATTCCACCTTACAATACCACATTTTTATTGCTGGAAGTAAACTTTATTCCACTTACTAGTAATAGTAGGCTGATGCTGCAACAATTTGGTGTTTCTCTTTATCAAGTAGGCGATAGCTAACCTGGTTGTAGAATTCCTGCAGCAGACAGTCTAACCAGGGCTCAGCCACCTCCATGGGCCGCGCCTCGTTTGATATGTCACTCACTTTGATCAGGATCATCATCAACTGCAGTCACAGCAGGAAAAAACAGACAGCAGATACAGTATACATTATGAGAGGGAGATTTCTGGTTTGATCATTATGTGGTTTGGTTGCTGCTGCTGCTGATGTTTTTTGTAATTCTCTGTTCTTCCTAGTATGTTATAATATACACTAATTTATATTTGTTTAATGCATCATTTCATTGAGCATATTATGTTAAATTGTGTTTGTCTATGTTCTTCTTACCACATCTCTGTGGTCCTTGTTGTTGAAGTCAAACGTAGGCAGGATGGATTTGAACTTATTGAGGATCTCATTGTGTCTTGTCATGTCAGTGGCTAAAATACATCTGCAATTATGAGAGAATAACAAAAACAAAAACCTTACATCCAATAGCTGGGATAGGTTATGCTGTTAGAAAGTGTGCATGCTAAGAGGATGACTAGCGTGATCTTACTTGATGATTCCCTCTCTTATCTGTTTGTACTGTTCCAAGGAAAGATTTCTAAAGATGTTGCTCTCTGGCTGCAAAAGAGAGCGATATTTTTTTGGTTTTGCTCCACAAGCCCCTTATTTTTTTATGGTAAATATACTGTATACAAGAGATCAAAAATCCATCCATCCTTCAGCAGTCATGTCACTGTCCCAGTCTTACCTTCTCCAGTATCTCAAAAGCTACAGCACAGTGGTGATTCTCCAGTGGGGAGATGTCATTATAGCGAAGAGCAAGTTCAGTCCGAGCATTTATCTGAAAGATGGTTCATTTTAATAAAGACTGATAAATAAAGCTGATCTGACACTACAGACAAATTAACTTTAAAACATAACAATTAAAAGGAGTTTGATATGCAGTGATGTTACACAGCTTCAAGTGACAAAACAATACGTGTATCATGAATTGAGACTGTAATGTGTTTTCAGAATAGAAGGAGATATGGTAAAAATGAAGACACGACATGAATTAGTGGAGTCCAAAAGTCTGAGACCACATTGAAAATTGGTGATGTTTTCCATGTAAATGTGGAAATAATCAAAAAGTCTGACGTCACAAGATTCAAGATTCAAGCTTGGAACATTGTCACATCATGCTCAATACTAAATATATACTAAATATACTAAAATATATACTAAATACTAAAATATACTAAATATTAAAATATTCTGATATTCATGGACGTTATTCAAAGTTTCAGATTTTCATACAAATTGTAAAGATGATATCATTTGTAATGAAAAATTGTGTATTAAATTCAAAAAGAATGCAAAATAGAAGCATTGTCACAGTGGTCTCAGACTTTTGGACCCCACTGAACCTCATGTTCACATTAGTATTCTCAGTGAACGTACCTGATAGGCGTTGTTGTATCCCGTGTGGTCGAGGTCGTGGCAGACCGCAGAGGTCAGCATGATCAGCAGGTCGACACTGTCCATCTTTCTCCTCAGGTCAGTCAGCCAGATCAAACCGTACATCTGCTCAGACAGGAAGGACAGGAGGGAAAATAACGCCATGACCTTCTCCTTCAGTGATCTGAGTCACCTTCTCTAATCTTTAGGATGGGCATTCTTTGCTGATTAGCAATCAAGTTATTTGATGATTGTAGAAGTAAGAGGGGCACTTCATGATTTGCCACACACACACACACACACACACACACACACACACACACTCACCATCTGGGTGACACAGAAGCAGTGTTTGAAGTTGTGGAAAGGGATGTTGTTGTATCTCCGGTAGACTCCAAACAGGAACTGTTGCAGCACCTCGGGCTCAATGTTGAACATGGCTATGAAATCTAAGTCTGTATACATGACCTGCAGGAGCACCATGATCTCTGCGTCCTCCCACTGCCTGCACATCACACACACACACACACACACACACACACACACACACCATGAGAGGGCAGGCTAGCATTCGGAGAAGAGGACATGTGACTGAAACGTGCACGATTGACTCTAGACTGAGTCTAGGCCAGCAGTAAAGTTTCCTTGAGCAACGAGTTCAGCCCCTGCTTAGGAAATCAAAGGTGCTGCCTTGAACAAAGGTATAAAAATGGGGTGTTACAGTTGGACAAACAGATCAGTGTACAAATCATAATAGAATTTAGAATCTGTTAGAATCTCTTATCTCTTAGAATGTGTTTGTCTGCCTGAACATGGTTTATGGATTTTAACCTAATTCTTCCCCAGTTTGTGTGATGATCTTGATTATTTACCTAAGCCCTCAATGGATCTGTTTGCCTGTTTTTCTGAATTATAAGTTTATTCTGATCATCTTCCAGTTCTGTATATATTTTTTTTACACTTAGAAATTAAATATGTTTATCTAAATGTACCTGGTGTACCTGTCTGCCTTCTTGCACCCAAGTCTATCCCAGTGACAGCCAAGCCATGCAGGATTTTTTGAATGGAAGACAAACATTTACAAATCTTGGTAAGGTGTCCCATGTGCAAAATATTACAAGGACAACTATTTTTTCTTCTGACAAAAGATTTTAGTGATCATTTGATTCCATTTAACACTCGCTTAGGAGGGTAACAGAAAGGTACAGATTTCAGGGCTTTTCTTCATATGATTATATGGTGTTATTTTCATGCAAAACACCCCTTTACTCACAAAGCAGGAACGACTGCAAACACAAAAGCACATCATGTTCAGGTTCCTGTCCAAGCTTCATTTCTCTCTTTTTTTTTTTTTTTTTTTTNTTTTTTTTTTTTTTTTTTTGCATCACGCCACTAACAAACCTTCATCCTGTTGTTTTTAACTAAAAAGCTCTGATGAATGAAATTATTGAAATGATGAGCAAGCCGAACTGAATGCACCATGCACTTTCTCCCATGAGGCCCACTTCAAATATGCTGGGCTAATTAGTCTTTTCATGAGAACCTTCTTTTGATTTGTGAGCCTACTGCAAGCCTATTCATATTGAGATGAGCATGTTGGGCAGAAGAAAAGGGGTGAGGGCTCCAAGGGGCTTGCTGGACACGATCGTCATAAGATGACGGTGTCTTTATACTGAAGAAGCAGGTGCGGGGGTTGTTTTTTCATGATCCCAGCACATCAGGTTAAATCAAAACTTACCAGTTATCAAAGGTTGGGGTCTTCAGGTACTGCCGAACTTCCTCTGATACCTCCAAGGAGCTGCAAAGGCAGCAACAACACAGGCATCCCAAATTAATAATCACATTCTCAAACACATTATTATATTTAGATTCTCTCAGTGAGCGTTGAGCGTGCACTTGCCTCATTTGGAGGAACTTTTCACGTACATGCTCACACTCCTCCCTGGTTTTATGCAGAGTTCTCTTGTGGTAGAATGGGGAGGGCTTGTGTGTTCCCTCTGACAGTTCTTTGAATAACCCCAGCCAGCTCAGATGCTCCACACTCTGAAAGGGAAAGTGGAGTGATCCAGTCAGCGCAGCCTGAAGGTTAGAGAGGCAGTTTTCTCCCAGAAGGTCACCAATTTGAATCTCCAGACTGATAAATATATAAGCAGGGGATTCTCCAATAAAGGGAACATATTATGTACATTTCTATGTATATTTTCATTTTGGTGTCCATTTTGAAACCTGTACAATGCCTCCGAACCTATGTTTGTTCAAACAAATTAGATAAATTAATTATTAAATTGAAGGAACTACTTATTACAAAGTATGTTATATCTTCAAGAAGTAAAGAAGTGTTTTCCCGCATTATGTTATTATTCAGTTCATTTTTTTATTTCTAAAATTTCATGAGGCAGCTTTATACCATGATCATTTTTGGCCGTACCTCCAGTTTCTCCTGGAATGAATCCACCTGTTTCTTTATCTCATACACGACTGCAGGAGTCTCACTGGCCTCGATCAGGATCTTCTTCTCCAAGCCCTGCAGTCTGAGGTCAGAGGTCACTATTCGTTTGTTAAACACTCACACACACCATATGTTTTTGTATGTGCAATGGAGTCAAGTATCACATAATTCCAGAGTTGTGCACAGATTCCTTTCAGAGCAAATTAATCTTGGTATAACAAAATCTTCTTTAAATATACCACTTAAAATGAGTATTGGGTTGTGAGCATCATAAGTCGATCCTTGACTTCTTTCCTATCCTGCCTACCTTTTCTCCATAGATGACAGATCAAATCCTAGTGCACCTGCAAGCTCCATACCTGAAATGGCAAGAGAAGGGGGGAGACTTTCAGCCTTTTTAAAATAAACTGAAGCACAAGATTTCCCATGATGCTATGGTAATGATACCTAACGGCTCACTGTTGCAGTCGGCGGCCACCACCTCCAGCTTGTAGCAGGAGTTTGGGCTGTTGGGCTCCAGACTCGGGGAGATATTGATAATGTTGCCTTTAGGGTTGTATAACTTCAGAATGTCGTGGGGTCCTGCTTCAGCTGCAGAGCGAAAGAGATCTGGAAGAAATGGTCCAATGGATGAGCAGATGGACCAGTGTTTATGTAAATCTACACCCATGAGAGCTCATTTTCCACTTTGATTTTGTTTTACAGCTGCTGTAGACACATCAGCTCTTACACAGACTAATGACACTCCAATCAACGCTTAGGAACTCCACACAACAAATAACTGGCGCTGAAAATCTGTGCACATTAACAATGGAAAATTTATGGTGTATTTACTGTCATGCCCCCTAACCAATAATATACTGACAAAAACACTTAATATTTAACATATAGAACTGGAGGGAAAAAAACAAAATGGATGCCCATTGACATATCAAAAGCAAAAGTTAATTGCTATTCATTAGATTCTTTGATGTCCTATAAACTGCCTTCTAGAACAGTCATGACCTCAGAGAGGGCTTGGACCGGAACAAATGAGGAGCTGTCAGCAGCAGCTGTATCATTCTGTATGGCTCAGACAACCTCCAGCTCTTTCTCCTGCTTGTGCAGAATCTGATCTGTGCATTTGCTCTATTAACGTCTCAGGGTTTTTTTTTTTTTTTTTNTTTTTTTTTTTTTTTTAATAGATTGCACAAAAGCTGTTGGAATACTGTTTCATTTCACATTTTATGTAATTTCTGTCATACAAATCAATTCCAAATTTTCAAGGAGCTTAAAATTGGACATTTGCACTAGGATTACTTTCTTTCTGCAACTATTAAAACAGGAGAATTTGGTGAAATTTGGTCAGTTTTGCAATCAGAAGTCTTTTTATAATTGCTCAGAGAGGCAGATATCACTTCACATCCAATAAACAAACCACATATTTTCTATTATTACACACATGTGCAGGTGTGTGTCCATTTAGGCATACCACACATACCATAAGATATATTTTTCCACTTTAATACTTGAAAAACACCCAGTATTATATATTTTTTTCCTACCTTTGACATCTTGTGCAGGGCAGTCCACTGGAAACTCAGCCTGATCTGGTCTGCCATTCACTGTGAAATAGATGATTTTTGTTGCCATATCAAGAATCTATAACCTCTGACTTGGCTGTGCTCTCTGTTAATCTGAATCCAGAGTGTGTGTCACTTCATCACTCTATTAGAGTGTCACTCCTCCCCCTCTTTTTTTCCTCCCCTGCTCCTCTTCCTCTGCTCCTCCTTCCTTTCCTCCCTGCACGATGAAACATTTCTCCAAACCACAGACAAATCAATGTGTTCAAAGTTCAAAGTAACACCTGGCTGTTTGTTGTTTTGTGCTCTTGTTTCCTTTATAGATGTCTTTATAATCACTCTAGGTTCTCTGATTTATGGGCTCCAGGGCGGTAGAGGGCGCTGTTTAAAAGGCAGCGCTGTGACTACGAGACGTGAACCTTCCTTGTTTGTCACCACATGGACAACCGGAAGACCAACGTGCTTCTAGGAGAGTTTGTCATTTTATCAATGCGTGGTTTCTATTTTATGTAATTTCTTTATCATTAATTAGCCGAAATGGCTGAAAGTAAAGCAGAAACGGTCACTAAACCACCTAAAGAGCTGTTAGCTCTTAACCCCAAACAGGAAGCGCAGTTCAAGAAAAAAGTACAGGAGGTGAAGAAGAATAAAGGCAAAAAGGTGAGTTAAACAGCTGCGTGTTTTACGTTATTGTTTTTACAGTTTTCACTTTCATTGAATTTTGGTTTTGTTTGTCACCTATAAAGCTGAAACAGGATGCATTTACCTTCAAAAGCGGCCTCGTTTGCTGTTTATAGGTCAGGTACAATGTGAAGATTTTCAGCAGATAAAGTGTTGTTCGGTTAAAGGACATTAAGAACATCAAAAACGGATCGTTTGACAATCCAGAGTGGAAGAATGTTCTAGAATCAAGCGAAGAGTTTTCTCGATTTAATATTTTCTTTTTTTTTTTAAACGTCTAAAATTCATCATTTTTTATAGACGTTCTTTTATTTACAAAAATTTCTAGAGTAAAGTAAAAAAAAAAATAGTTAAGAAGTTGCTAAACTCAGTAATTCACTTAAAATTTTTGTTGAAATAAAGAATTTTTTCCCCCTAGATTTTTCCCTCCAGTTTTTTTTCCAAAAAATTATCTAGAAATAGGTAGAAAATTGGTAAGCTTTTTTTCCCTTCAAAATTTATTATCAGTTAAATAATATTTCGCTCAAATCCGAAACTCTATGTGATATTCCGATGGTTTGTATTCAATATGTAAAGTAAAAGAAAAATAATGAGGTATTCACAGGATCAATTAAATTATTTCTTCTTCTTTTAAACATCTACCGTCACTACATCTTCCGCTGGTGCGTTCAGGCTAAAGTCACCAGTTAACACGGGCAGTCGTTAGTGTTTGACACCTGTCTGCTCGGCTGCAAAGACAAAATCTCAGCATTCTGTCTTCTTTTTTTCTCTCAGGGATCCCATTTGACCCCTGGAGTGATTTATGTGGCTCACCTGCCAGTGGGACTGTTTGAGCCTCAGCTCATGGCTTATTTTGGGCAGTTTGGAAAAATTCTGAGGCTGCGGCTATCCAGGAGTAAAAAGGTAACCCGACTGAATTAACAACAAACTAAATACACAAATTGTTCACATCTGATGGCATAAATCTTAAAATTTATCACAGTAACAAGTGCCCATTTCAGCAGGATTTAAGATGACAAAAAAAGCATATTAGCCTGGATTAGTTAAGTGACATACAGAAAAGAGGTGCAACTCTGGCTTCTTTCCATAGAAAGTCTCTCTGTGTCAAATCATAACTCTTTCTGAATTTCCACTACAACATAACTTGACTTTTGGCTTAGACTGAAAATGATCTGAGACCTTCCTGTGGTCTGAGGTCAGATAACTGAGCCTAAAGCATTGTGGTTCATTTAGCTTATCATTTGCTCTATCTGTTGGCAGTGATAAAACCCATGTTCCAACAAAAGCATGAGGAAAGCTGTGACTTGTCATAATGAATGGAAAATCATAAAAGCATTAAATTGAATCAACTTTAAAGTAAAGGTTATTTTTATACAGATGTGCAGTAGTCAGCTATTCCCCCAAGCGTTATTTACCTTTTTCCTGTTGTTGTTTCATTGTATTTTGCAGACGGGAGGAAGTAAAGGCTATGCATTTATAGAGTTTGAATGTGATGAAGTCGCCAAAATCGTGGCAGAAACCATGAACAATTATTTGATGGGAGAGCGATTAATCAAATGTGAGTATTCTGCAGGTTCACATGATCGCCATGGTAATAAAATGTGAACTATTATTGTATTAACAGTAGATTAGATTTTATGATAGGGTTTTTTTTTGCTTTTTTTACTGACCGTTGCACTTTATAATTGGGCTACCTGTGTTTGTCTAAGATCATCAGTTTTATGTCTCACTCATTGCCTCTTGCCATTTTTCAGGTCACTTGATGCCTCCTGAGAAGGTGCATGAGAAGCTGTTTGTTGGCACCGGGAGGCATTTTAAAAAACCTTCATATCCTGCTGTGGCACGCTACAACAAGGTTCACACACCAGAGCAAGTCAGCAAAATGACCAACAAGCTCCTGCGCAAAGAGTCGAAGCTCCGAAAGAGGCTTGCGGCACATGGCATTGACTACGACTTCCCAGGATTTGTAAGTGTTTTGATTTGCAGTAGTAATACAGCTTTAAATGGCTTATTGCTGAAGAATCATATTAACCTTTGAGTGTTTTTGCATTTCCAGGCTGCCCAGGTTCCTCAGAAAAAAACGTCCTCTGATGCAGTGAATGCCTCTACGTGTAGTGATGTAAGGGTGATACAATATCCAATTTTTTTCTTCTTTTTTAATTAAATGGTATATATTTTCCTTGGGCACAGACTGAAAATGAGTCCAGGTGTACAAGTGGCCTGGGGTCAGATAACTGTGCCTATATTATTTTGGTGCATTAAGCTTATCACCTGTCTCCTCTTAGCAGTGTGATTAAACCCATGTGCCAACAGATCAAAGCGTAGAGAAAATTGTTATCTTTTCTACATTCACTCTTTGCCAGAATGTCCCTATGTGATTAATAAGTCCATCTCTTCCACATCAGGATACCACACCAGTCTGCACCCCTTCCATCCTGGAGAGGAGGAAGTCCATGGTCATCAATGACGAGGATGCAGATGAGGAGATTGTCATTAAGATGCCAGCATCAACGTCAAAAGAGACAGAAGAAGAAGAAGAAGAAGAATGTTCCTCAGAGGAGGAAGGAGAGGATGAGGACTCAGAGGGTGAGGAGCCCTCAGAAGGAGAAGAGGATGCCACAGAGGATGCAGAGGCAGAGTGAACATCTTCACTTTGTGGACTTGGTTCTCTGGCTCTCAGAGAAAAGATGTACAGAACAACTCGACTATGAACTGTGTCCAGTGTGTCTTTTGACATGTGGAAATTACATCACAGTTTGATTGAATCTCTCAGGAAAGATTCTTCCCTAATTGTGGGTTAAAGGTAGTGAGCACCATGGATGGAGCTTTTGAAGCACCACAGGTTTTCCTGGGTTGACCAACTTTTTTGTTAGTGGTGATTTTCCAGTTCAGGCTCGGACCAGGCTGCGACTTTCACCGAGCAAGCCAGCATGTTGATGTTAAACATGCTGCTGTCCCTGTTTAACATGATTATCTGCTCATCTTAATGCTTTGTCAAATTTGTATGTATAATATAATCTTTAAAAATAAATGATGTAAGGATACAGTCTTTAGTAATCCTTTAATTTCACTGAATTTTTGATTTTACAGGATAAATAACTTATATTGTGTAATTATATATTAGTTTTATTCAGGGAGAAGTATTTAGCCTTAAAGTAAACTATTTGGAAGTAGGAGGGAAATGTGCGTAAGCATCTTTGGGCAAGGTGGTGAATAACTCCATTGGTGGAACTGACAATGTATTTGGGTGGTTCAATACATTCAAAAGCATAGCTTTATTGAATACCAGTACATAGTTTGACAAATGCATATACTTGACCATTTTAAATATGGAGACAAAATAATACCTATACAATTAGGTTCATTCTAAGGTACATGTTAATGTGGCTTTTGCCATTCTTCATGAGTGCAAATATGAATTTCTAAGATGAATGTAGTGACCTTGGGGGCAAGGGAACTTATAAAATTTGCAATTATGAATATAACATTTTGGAATTCAAGTTGATTTGAAAACAAATACTCATGCTGGAAATATAAAACTATAAAGATAAAATTATATCCTAAGTTCATTTGTGTTTGATCCGTTAATGAAACTAAAATTTAATATTTTTTGTTGCCATAAAATCTGATTGTTAAAGACATTATTATATCGTTGCTTTTGCAAAAGAATCACAGACCCAGTCTGTCCAGTAGGTGGCGCAAGATGTTCAGTAATACGCCAGGTTCTCTCATTGCCATGCGACAGTTTCCTAAGTGCCAACATCATCCCTGTCTTCACTGCGCATGCGTATGGCGATCCCATTCTTGTCCCGCAGGCAGCATTCCGGGTGGAGAGAAAGAAAGAGAAAGGAGCCTTTATGCCGTAAGCTGTATATTCATAAAGCAAACCTGAGTTGTACGTCTGAACAAACTGCAGCGTTTAAATAGGAAATGGTGAGTAGAAACATGAATTATTTTATTAAACCTCCTGGCCTCTTTGTCACATTTTCTTCTCTTTGTGCTGCCTGTGGACTGACGTTTCAATGAAAGGAAGGGCTTTGCTAGGGGCTAGCTTAGCCATTATTTACACATATTTACTCTGTCTGCTGCTGTGGAAAGGTGGAAAGATTAAACAGCCACTTTAGAGAGGAAAAAGAAAAATGGTGTATCGTGGCGATATGACTAAAACACCGGGAAAGTTTTTTTTTTTTTCCTTTTTTTTCTGTTCACAATACGAGTATGCAGAAGCTGTCAAAGCAGATCTGTGCTAGCTGGAGCTCAGCTAACGTTACACAAAAGCAAGTGTGTGTGTGTGTGTGTGTGTGTCAGTCTGCCGAAAGAGATACCAAGCAGATCCAGCTGACAGGGATGAGTGGCTTGTCAAAAGGTGGGAGTAGGCCTGGTGTGCCTGAGTGAGGTTTGCTAATAAGAATAATGCTATATTAACATGACACATAATATATATTGCTAAGTTATGTCATCAATATTATTGTTGCATTTCCGTTGTTATTATTACATTAGTAAACACCATGATTATAACAGATTTAATACACCTACAACATTTATTGCACTATTGCAGCTCCTTTTGCATTTAGTTTTGTGTCAGAACAATGCATGAAATACAAAAAAGTAAGTAACAGCAATTATTTTTAATTTGATGGCACTGAAACTATGATAGTCCAATGAATTGGACATATTTACTTCAATACAGACAGAAACAAAGGCTTCCATCTCATACATGTTGCATAGGCATTTGTCTATGGCAGCTTATGTTGTCACACAAAAAGCCTGAGGTTATTTGAAAGGAAGAAGTGCCACCAGCATGGATTCAAGCTGAAAGGAGAGCAAAGAAACACTGCGGCAACGTCCTTGTGCCTTATTCGTTGGGAGTTCCTACTAAAGCTAAACCCCCCTCAGCACTTGTGTTTCCATGGCAGTGGGTTGCGGGGCTGAACATTTGAAGTTGTCAGGGTGGGGGCATTCATTTGCATCTGTCATATCATTCCTTTTTGGTTTCCTAGATGCAAAAGTGTTGTCTAAGAAGTACTGACATAGCTCTCCATTCTGCTTAGAAGTGTGTTGCTTGGCAAGTTTAACTTACTCAACACTGGTAGTAAGTACTCTGAACTGCTGGGAGATTCACTTATAACACTGTCCTGTCATTATATTTCAAAAATGGTTAATTTATTCCAGAGTAAAGAATGGTAAGGAATCATTTCTGAAAGCAAGTCAGTCTTTAATGGACATTTCCACATGAAGTATTTGAAGGGATTTGATAATGAATTGACTCTGATGTATTGTCCGCCGTCCGTTTTGCTCCTCTAGGACTCTCCAGGGCAGATACCGCAGAAAGACACGGAGCTGTGAGCGAGCCGTCTTCAATTCTCTGCTTTTGCTGCCTTGCCTGCTGCTCTCGAAGCCACCACCTCTACCCCTGCTGTAGTGGTTTGGCTCGTACCCTTCTAAGAGAAGAAGAGAAGAAATACACAAAAGGGAGGGAGTAGTAAACTTTCACCAGCTGCTTTCCAGACACACGCATGCTGCATTGCTGCCATTCCCCAGGCCCTACTCCATCTATCCCTAGGGCACTGCTACTAGCTTACTAGCTAGTAGCTAGTTAGTTGGCACAAGTAGAAGACCTGCCCTTGGGGATAAAAATACAGGCACACTGTATAGCTCACTTAGCCTTTTTTCACCCTTTTCGGGGTTACCCGCCTACATACAAGCCAAGTGGAGCTCACTTTGGAGGATTGCTAATAGCGGTCACTCAATCATTCAGTCAGGCAGACTGAAGAAGGTGGAGGTAGTGGATTTCTGAGGCCAGGATGATGGAGCCCAGCATGGAGAACTGCCTGGCCCAGGTCCTGCAAAAGGATGTGGGTCGTCGGTTGCAGGTGGGCCAGGAGATCATCGATTACATCTCGGACAAGGAGAAGTCTCATGACCTTGAGCAGGATCAGACAGCGCTGGACAAGATGATCGATGGCATCGCCACCTCCTGGGTCAACTCTAGCAACTTCAAGGTAAGGTTCTGTAATAAGAAAGGAAATAGTGGGGATTATGGGACAGTGGGCATGGGTAGCTTTCCAAAATCACTCACATTTTAGCTTGATGATTCACCATTTGGACTCAGCTCTGCAATCACACTGTTTTGTCAAGGGCAGATTTCCTGTGTTCCTGACTGATTTGCTGTGCAGCAAGGCAAAATGGTCTCAGGCAGGTGAAGGCATATAACATGGTTGTTTTTATTCATCGTAGTGCTTTGGAGTTACCTATGAAAGTTTTTGTCTGACGATGAAATACAATCACATCAGCGGCTAGCCCAAACACAGGTTATTTTCTTTTCTGCAAGGATGAGAACATATTGTTTACAGAGACTCTGATTTCATGTTGGGATCTGATGCATTTGTTTCATGTGGGCCTGAAATTTCAGAGATCTCTATCTGAACAAAGCCAAGCCTGCCCAAGATGCCCTACATAGCTCAGTGAGGACTGGAACTTTTGGTTGTGTTTTTCTTTTTTTTTTTTTTTTTTCTTTTTTTTGGCAGTCTCTCTTTAATGCCTCTGCAGTCTTTGTGCTGTGATGCTATGCTTTATTTATGACCTGCATGGTGGTTTGGTTGGCTACTCTTCAGTAGGTGTGCTGGACCATTGCGATTTTGTTCTCAAATGAAGTGATCTCACTTCATTTCCATCTTGGCATTGGTCAAAGTGGAAATTTAGCTCATTTGGTCAATGAAGATTGACCCCACTGGCTGTGGTTACACGTGGAAAACTTAACATGATCATCTTTATTGACTGTACATTTAATCGAGGTGGGGATATATCTTGGTTGGATTTGGTTGAGGCAGAGCAACGCTGCCCTCATGTGTGACCACAATCCACGCTCCAAGGTGCAGCAAAGACCCTCACAATTTAAGACCGCCCACATCAAAATTAGAATGCCTCGTTCTAGACCAGCTCAGTAGCGTGAGGGTGTGCAAACCCTCATACATCAGGATGGTGACATGGCTGCATAATGATGCTATCCACATCCAGATTTTGAGAAAACTCATCGGGCATTACACATTTGCAAATTTGGTTGTGTTTCTAGCAAGGCCAAGAGTGGCAGCAGCCCATTGAACATGCCTGGACGCACACTGTAGCTGATCTCTGCACAACTAATGTGGAAACTATTTAGTTTGGGGNGAGAGAGAGAGAGAGAGAGAGAGAGAGAGAGAGGGATTCATTCTCCATAAACGGTTTAGGGCAATGCCTGTAACAGTAAGTGTGTGTTAAAGGACAAAATATTACCGCCTTTAAGGTCTCCTAATTAGGGGTCGACCGATTATCTGCCTGGCCGATTATCGGATCCAATATTCATAATTTTTCCGATTATCGGTATCGTTATTTTATCTGCTTGATTGCCGATTAAATAAATAATTAAAAAAATACGCTGCTTTGGCTCTGATGCAACTGCCTGAAAGGTTGCTGCTTGCAGTCTGGTTCAGTATCCCGCCTGCAGCGTTATCTGATTGGTCATATGTCAGGAGGAAATAGCCAATCATCACTGTGCTTCATATTTGTGAGAGAGACCTGCGAAAGAGGAACGCTGAGCAAGCGAGAGGCTGTCTGAAGTTACAATAAATATCACAATCATTATGATGTATTTCTATAATGATAATACCCAGTTTCATTTTTTGGGAGGCGGGGGAGGCTTCAGGATTCCTGAAGTTTTCCATGCATTGTGCAAGACTTCATCTCAAGCTGCACGCACGTGAAGTTCCCAGCTGAGCCCCCAGCTGAAGCTCGGAGCTCTTAGTTGAAGCTTAGAGCTCTTAGTTGAAGCTCAGAGCTCTTAGCTGAAATTTGGAGCTCTTAGCTGAAATTCGTAGCTCTTAGTTGAAGCTCGGAGCTGAGCCGGGAGTCTGTGTGCAGAGAAACGGGAGTTGGGAGCCCCACGCTTGCGGCGCAGTCCCGGACTAGTTTTAGTTTAAGAGGAGACACAATGGTTTTTGCACATTCACAGCGTCAGTGTACTATATGTTTTGTATGTTCAGAAATTACCATTTTCTTTTTTGCTTCAAATTTTTCTTACGTTTCTTTCAATCAGGATAATTAATCACTGTTCATTTCTGCTGACTAGACTGTTTTTTAGATAATAAACCCAAATTTTGGCTATCTATAAGTTTAAGTAAGCATCCTTTAAATTCTGCTGAATTGTCTAAACACAGGCTGATATAATGTCTAGATAAGTTAAACCAACAATTTCATTATGTTGATATGTTGATGTTTATGGAGCTTTTTTGCTTATTATATTGTTGTTTAATTTGGAAAATATATATTTGTTAATTGCTTTGATGCTTGAATAAGTTTTACTGCTTTTGTATTTGCTTTATTTATTCATTTGTGCAGGAAAAAGAAAACCTTTGGGGAGCTAGTTAGTTAATTATTTTTATCTATTTAAAATTTCAGTTCAGTTTCTAAGAACTGCTGCTCGGAGCTCACTGCACTTTATTTTTCAAAATGTTAAAAAAATATATATTTAAAGGAAGTTTTGTGTTGGAGTTTGTGTGACTGTAAATTTTGACACTAAAAGTTTAATTTGTATTGCAGATGCATATCGGCTCCAAATATTGGTTATCGGTCTCCTTGATTACCAATAATCAGTATCGGCCCTGAAAAAAACACATCAGTCGACCTCTACTCCTAACTTAAAGTTTAATGTAGCATCAGTTATCGGAACACCCTTTGCGTTTAGATGACAAAGATTAGATTGTTGTATGGGTTAGATCAGAGGAAAGCTCTGCACGTCTGACTAAATGAAACTCAAACTAAAAGTCTCCATGTGTGGTAGATGGACCTCCTCTCTTTGCAGTTGTCTTTTTCCGGGGTGATCTCCTCCTGTATCCATTCATCTGAGGGCGTGTCGAGTCAGCAGGCGTTTCCCGGCTCTAATTTTAGCTGCTACATCGTCTCTAAACAAGTCTGCATATGCCTAATGATTGACTAATTGCAGAGGCGTGTTGTGGTTGATGAAGCATCAGTTGTCCAAAAGAAAATATCGAGTGAAGAGTGATATTTGACAGGAGCACACTGAGAGTCCTTCTTAGGGTTTTTTGCTGTTAATCCGCACTCTGTAGATAAGATTAGATTCAGTCTCATAGTTATCTGTATTTGTTTGTGTGTCTGCTTGTGTGCAGATCACGTATGTGTCTATGTAATTGGTGGTTGATCTGGTACTGGGTTGTGCAGTGACTCCGCCTACTTCAAGGTTTATCTTGCTTCTGTGTATCAGGAGTACTTGGGATCAAATTCATACCCTGTTTAAGTCACACGCCCCTTTTTATTTTATTTGAATTACATCTCAGTGACATTTTATTCATTTAACTCATCACGATAAACCAAAGAAAAGTGAGCGAACACTAAAAAAAACTTCCATTCACAAATTTCTGTGATATATTGCAACCAACAACTTCATATCCTATTGTAAAGGTTATAGGTCCCTGAGAATAGATTCAACAAAATGCTGAATGATGAAGAGTTGTTAGATAATTAAGTCAGCATTGTCCTTTAACTTGAATCATTATCTTTTGGTGACAATTCAGCAACGGCCAACTCCAACAAAAGCAAAACCACTCGCATGTACTAATCGTTGCAACCAGAAAATTCAGGCTTCCTCTCATTTTACATTCATGTTTATTCTTTTAAACAGAACAAGATTAGCTTTTCACAAGAGCTTAGTTATTCAGTCTTAAGGAACATTTGCAGTGAAAATACCACGAGACAGAACATATGGTATTTAATGGTCTCTACTGAAGCCACTACTCAAAATTAAGGTACTTTGGGTGGATTTGTGGGATTGCTAACCCAGTGAGGATTAACAATGACAGATCTAGATGTTTAATTCACAAAAGAGTTACAGGAACATAACAACAAACGTTAAATCAAGGTTCGATTTAATATCTCAGCCTCTTCAACCTGCTGTTTTCACCAATCTCCTGCTTCTGAGACCAGTTAGAGGCTTGTCTGTAACCATCCATCTCCTCTTCCTGACGTAATTTTAGTCTCAGCCATTGCTGTTCACAGCTGAACTGACTAACTCAATGAGTCCTGACAGGACCAGATCTCATTTTGACAAGCTTTGAAGTCATTGCTCTGACAACCTGGTGCCACCTGTGCTGCTGCTGCTCAGCCACATCTGAGTAGTGAATCTCACAGAATACAGAGAGGAGCATCACTGCTGTAGATTTGTCTGAGGGGATGTTGTCCCCTGAACCACAACTGTCTCCGGATTTTGAGCAAATCATACTTTTCATAGGTATTATTTGTATTGTCTGTGAGACATTGCTGCAATGCAACGAGTCAAAATTCGCCTGTTTCTCCACTGCAAGCAGCACTACGAACGTCCGACTGCTCCACTGTGTGCTCTGTGTGAATGTCTACTCTGCTTTGGTTTGGTCCAATCACATTCAGCGTCCCGTCATGTCCATGACAACGGAGAGTTGACAGTGCAGATTGAGAGTTGACAGCACAGCAGTTAGCTTGACTCGGGGTCTGATTGGCCATCGGGAGAGGCGGGACACCCCGCCCCCCCAGACACAATCCAACTCTGGCTTGACTGACCTTAATAATGGACCTTTGTCTTATTGAAAATGTTCTTTGTGGACCTTTGTGATTTGTATTTGAGTACCCTGTCTCAGTGCTTTTACACCAAAAAAGTTCTGAAGGTGCCATCTAGCAAACCAGCCTGCATTTTCACTAATTTGTAGCGGAACCATTGAAAGCAGCATTGGAAGAACCAACAGAAGTTTAAAAAAGAAAAACAAAAAAAACAGCAATTGATCATTGAAAACAAGCAAGATGGCGGACCGCCTTGTTTACCTGCAAGCTTTTATGATCTAATTGAAGGTATTTATTTCAGTCCAACAGAGGTATACACACAGACACACACACATTTCCTTTGCTGAAGAAGAATAATACACGCCCACTTATGATGTTGTCACAACTCCCACTTCAAGCTATTTTCTCGTTTCAAAAGGGAACCAGGTGTTTTGCTTCCAAACCAATTTATTTTTGCTTCATACAGTTCCAGAATTTAACCCGTGTCTCATTGGTGGAAATGCCTGATCTTTAACACCGCTGATTACCGGTAGATTTCACCAGAACATCTAGTCTGCCGGCTCACTTCTCTTTCTGCCAGAGAACCAGGCCTGTGTTCAATTTCTCTCTTCCTTTAAGATCCACAGACACCCTGGGAAAGCAGCAGAGCCACCCTGTGTCTTCTGCGCTGTGATGGGTGTCGCCTGGGATTTCTTCATCCCAGCGCTAAGTGTTTGTGAAATGTGTCTAAGCTGGTGTTTCTCAGACCTATAAGGCTGGGCGCTGGCGCTGTCTCTGAGGAGCCATTAAGTGATCCTTTGGTCTGTTCTCTATGTTTGTCTCTGCTTCTTGCTACCAATTCCTGTAAATGGATGTTTGTGTTTATGGATGGCTATTTTCTTTGTCTTTTTAAGACCAAAAATTTGGAGAATCCCAGGTGTTTGCATGTCTCAACAGGATGTCGAACAACAAATGGCGTGGCGTCTTTAGAATATAATTCTCATAAAGCCATTTTGCTCTGTTGGTACATTCTGGCCTCTCGGTGATTTTTTTTTTTTTTTTTTTTGTTCTTTCCCTCTTCTTTTTCTTCTTTCATATGCAAAAGTTTCTAAGCAACATAGATATAAAAGCCTGCAGGCACTTATGCTGAAATGAGTTTGGCTCTGAATGAGGCCGGCTGCCTTCCCGTCTCGCTCTGTCTGTGTCTGTCTTTCTGTGCCTCATGGGCTTACTTAATCAATAAAACTTCTCATTCATTTACTGCATGAAGACATCATGAAGGGGTGTGCATGTGCGCATGTGTGCATGTGTTGGAGAAGCCAGTTTCTTTGAATGACAGCAGAAAAACTATACACAAGGCTTTTTAAAGGACCATACCGACAAACGTGAAGTTTGACCTAATATATTCAATTTTCATACACGTAACATTACTGACAATTACTGTATTTCCCAAAGCATACTGCTGGAATGGTGAATTAAAAATGTTTTTCCTACCTTCCAGACCGCCATTGGTTTCAGTTCATTCTGGTACACTATTAAAATCAACTTGTTGATACTTGAAACGTTCTTGGGATAGGTAATCCATCATCGTGAACAAGATGTGTATTCAGGTTTTTTTTTTTAGAAGTTATGTAATTTTAGCGTTTAAGCGCAATAAAAAGTGCGAAGTGAATGTATGTCTCCACCGGGGAATATAGTCCCAAAAGAAGACCTGCATTTATCAAAAAATTTAAATGACTGTGACTTCATAATTTTGTGCAACTATTAGCAGGTGAAACATGGATTTTTAAGGTGGGTGTATCGCTTGAATATTTGATTTTGAAACATTAAGAGATTTTGCAAAATATCAGGAAGGCTGAAGTACAGTTTTATCCTTTGGGAAATGGTTGTCAGTTACGTAACTAGTATGAAAATTGAATATATTAGGCTCAGACATGCATGATTGTTGGTATGGTCCTTTAACCTTTGTTTCAAGCCTTTATTAGAATGGGTGAAAAGCACAATGCATGTATACACACACACACACACACACACACTTTTTCTATTGTGTTCTCTGATTCTAATTGCTAATTCTCAGAGCAGATGGGATTCTATTCTTGTTTTTTTTGGAAAGGTGGTGGTCTTGCAGTCAGTTTAAATCTTGGAAAGTGACATATTCACGACATTATTTCTTTTTGTTTTTTGTTTTTTTTTAATCTGTGTGTGTCTGTGTGTGTGTGTGTGTGTGTATATGTGCTTACAGTGACACAGTAAACCATCTTTTCAGCCTTCCAGAGGACTTTGGATCCCCGGCACAGTCCAGTGGTAAAAGTTAATCCTAAACCATGCTAACTTTCTGGCCTCGTGAGTGCAGAGATTTGTGCAGAGCTCAGTGGAAAAGCTGCAACACACAGAGGAATGAAAGAAACACTTTAAAACGACACAGAGCCTGTGTGTAGACCTGTGATATGACTTTGGGAAAATTTACATCCAAAAACGTGGCTGTGAGAAAGAGAAAGAGAAAAATAGTAAGATGTATTTTATCTTTTATGGGTGTCTATATGTTTAAAGTCNAAAAAAAAAAAAAAAAAAAAGAATACTGGATGGAATTCTTCTTTAAGCACAATATGTGCAATGAATGGAGTGTAGTGAGCCTCCCTGCCTGTGGTGGGTGTGTGAGCTGTAGCTGTAGCACTATATTAGTGTGTGCACGTCCAACGACAGCGGGGCCAGCTTGGCAGCAGGGCTGCGCCATGATGGAAATGACGCAGCGATGGAGAGAGAGAGAGAGGAAGAAGCAGAGGAGGAGGAGAGCAGGCTGAGACAGTGTAATGATGAAGGTTAAAGCAGCTTGTTGGAGGTCTGCCAGTTGGCCTCTTCCTCCATCTGCCTCTGTTATGTCTTCTTTATTTGTTTCTAATATTTTATTTGATTCTCACTTATTCATTTATTCATTCATCCACTCATACTCTGGATACCTACCTGCTTTTTTTTCCTTTCTCCTTCATCCCTTCTTCTTTTGTCTTTTGCTCGTTTTATCTGCTCATTTGTCTTATTCATTCTCACATAAAACTGAACTCTGCTCTCCTGTCTCTCCCTCAAGTCTTGCTCTAATTTTAATCCTGTCAGACCACTCACCTCCTTTGCTATACTCTCTTCCTCTCAGTCAGTGCAGTCTCTGCTTTCCTGGCGTATATATAGATGATGCATTTTGTTGATCCACTGCCATCATCATCATCATCAGCAGCAGCAGCAGCAGCAGCAGCTCTAAATCCCCATATCCTGGCCCCCATCAGCACCAGTCTCTGCCATACAGTCATAATCTGCTCCTATTTAATCTGCTCAACTCAAACATTTTTTTCCTTTATTCTGCATTAAGATGGCAGTTCCCCATGTGTCTCAGCCCCCCCATCTTACACGTGACATAAGATCTGATTTTAAGGGTTTCTCGTTTAACCCCAGTCTCTCTGAAGTCATTACTTCCTGCTGAGACATGAATGAAGCAATACGCCGGGGTCATAACAGTTTACGAAGCATAATATAAACGACAAGGCGATTGGTAGGAAGAATGCTGCCTGATGCCGACTGAGGCAGTTGTTACACTGGCTGTGTGAGTGACGTTTGTCTGTGTGTGCTTGTTTTAGTCTGATCTTTACATAGTAAACATTCATGGATGACATGTGTGTGTGTGTGTGTGTGTGTGTATTTTGAAATCCAAACAGCGCTTGTTGTCTCAACGCCAGCCAGAAGGTGTGTTTCCAATGTTTCCACCTACCTGTACCAATCAAAACAGGTGCTGTTGCTGTTGTCGAGTTAAGATGATAATAATTATAATAATAATAAAACTAATAATACTACTGCTACTAATAATAAGAAGAAGAATGCTGATTAGTGAAAGAATTATCTTGTACCCTTATGTTGACGCCATGTGAGAGACATGTAGATTCAACACTTTTGAGGCTGTAGTTGGTGTTGTATTTAGCTGCATGTCAGCCTCGACCCGAGCTACAACCATGTACACTATAGGCCGGAAGTTTGACTTCACCCCCAGATTTAGCATGACCAGACTGTGTAGCAAGTAAATCCCAAAATGATGTGGGAGAAGGCAGACAGCAGCTATTGAATAGAATGTTAAAACACATCAGCAGGGAGTTGGAACACAACTGGAGTGCTGCACTAATACAGACTGATGCCTTCATTAAAAATCATTTCTGTAGCCATAGTAGCTACATAATGTGCTCTTGTTGACAAATTCCTCTTGAAAACTAATAAGCTATATTTATTTTATGTATTTTTGTCATTTCCTGTGCAATAAATTATAAAACAAACAATGTACTGATGATTTTGTTGAAAAAAAAATCTGGGGGTGGCCTCAAACGTCTGGCCTGTATGTTAGTATGTTTCCTTGTTTGCTTGTTTGTCGTTCCAAAGAATGAAAGCAAATGCAAAAAACATACCAATTGGGGGAAAAAAAAACCTTTCTCATTATGATCTGTGATCTGAAGAGAAATAGCTGCAGGTGTGATCACATTCTGAGGCGTAAAGTGCAGCAATGTGCATATTCTCCTTATGAATCATAAGACGTCCTGCCTTAGTTTGGATTAATCTTTTATCCTCCCTGCAGAGGAAGTAATGCCTTATTATAGCAGTGAGAATAGAAGCCTTTGTGCAGTAGTTGTCTCAGATGTCTCCTTTGTGTGTGTGTGTGTGTGTGTGTGTGTGTGTGTGTGTGTGTGTGTGCCTGAAGAAAACCTACAGGCATCAATCAGCTGAGCATTAGTGTGTGTTTATATTGTGTTCCGATCCGAACACCGGGTCCTGTGTGTGTATGTTTGAATATGCCAGAATAATCACAGTTTTATAGTTGTGTTATTCACTGATACACACACACACATACACACACACACACACTGATTTTAAGGGGTTCTCGTTTATTTTTATTAAGGGTTTTACACAGACACTTCTCCACAGCCTGAACGATGTTGCTTCATTCTGTTTACATGACCAACTCTTCACATTTGACGCGACTTAAATAACTTAGAGAAAAACACCAATAATACAATGCATTGATAAGGGGAGATTATCTCATTTGGGGAACCATTATCTCTTGGCACTGGCTTGGAAAAAACAAACAAAAAATAGAATTTACTGTACGTTAACAGTTTCTTTATCATCATTGAGATATTAAACATTACTACTTTTTGTTTTGCACTAAAACCTGCCGAACTCTTGACAAATATGAGATCAGGAATTGATGTACAACAACAACCTCCCAACAACCACCACTACAGGAAAATCATTTTACTTAGAAAAAAGTGATCTATAACCATGACTTGACTATTATAATGTTTCCTAAGCGGGAGAAAACCGCTTCCTACCAGCTCCCCAGTGTTTTATTACAGCAACTCTGATGTTGTCATTACAACTTCCTGTCTTCTGGTGTTGTACAGTGCAACACAACAGCTCCCTTGTGCACATGTTATTGTCCTTTATGGCGTATACAACCACAGCCTGTCCTTTAGCAACTAGATTACATCATGAGCAGCACAGCACCCAACATGCCAGACATGGTTTGTTGGTTTGTCCTTTCTGTGAGCCTTGAAGTTGACAATCTGCTCACAACAAAACACTTTGATCACATTAGTCCACCTCTGGGACATAATTGTTGCCAAGAAGTGGTTTATATTGGACCACCACATACTGCTGCCTGCTTTGCTTTAACAAGTGGATGATCTGAAGTCTCTCTGGATCTTCTTATCTGCATAAATAGATAGAAGGGCTTGCAGGTTTTCATCAGTCCACAGTCGGTGATGTTCAGCCTTTCAAGCTCCACTCAGCAGTTCCTGCACCATCATAGAGTACCTATAGGTACTATCGTAAGAGCTAAATATGGCATTTCCACCAATGAGGAACAGATTCTGTTCTGGTTCAGGAACCTAATTTGGAACCGTTCAGATCATTTCAACAAAAGAAAATAAGTTGGTCCAGAACCAAAGAAAAGTTGGTTCCTGTTCAGAACTAGAAAATAGCAGAACCTGAAGACCTGAAGCAGGAACCTTGACATCATGAGTAGCTTTGTATTACTCTACCTCCAAAAGTGATAAACAATGGAGAAGTCGAAATGTGTTCAGTGGTCTTCTGAAGAAACACACTTATTACTGTCAAATTTGACGTCAACTGAATTTCAAGAGAACAATACAACTCACAGAAAAGTAAGTAGTATGTTGAGATAGCTTATGAGTTGGCAGGGTTTGTCACTCAATGTTTCCACTACAAATTGGTAATTAGAAATGCGAGCTGGACCGCTCGATGACATCTTGGTTCCACAGATACCGACCTGAACCAATTCGAGAATCAGTACTTTTTTTTTGGTGGAAAAGCACAAAAACTGGTTTAGAAACAACAATTCCACTGCCAAAGTTAGCTCTGGTTCCTTCGTATGAAGATAAAGGGAAGTTCCTGAGTTCCTGAAAAAGTTCCTGCAGTGCCAAAAGGCACTTTTAGATACCAGTGTTGTTGAATCTTGCTTTACATTACCCAAGTATAGCCAGAGTGACCTTTGTGCCCTTTATTGTGTTCCTGAGTGACAACTAGGATTCCAAAATCACCTGTTTGCTTGGTACCTCTGACAATGAAATGTCTTTGAGTGACATTGACCTGCCTCAGTCTGCTGGATCTCGTTATTCAATGGGGCTTAACTCCTCTCTCTAGCTACTTTAATACACATAAACCTTGGAGGAACATGTGATGACAAATCCCATCTGGGTATAATCCACTTTGTGAAGCACTTGAAAACAAATTCTAAGAAGTGTTTTCATTCAATCTATTATCCTCCATGTCATTTTAATGTCAGCCCATTGGAGCTGTAACGCCCGTATCATGTTATCAGTTTGCCATTTGTTCCGTTCAGTCAGCAGAGCCCAGGAAGGAAGCCATCGAGCTGATGTGCTCTGTCATGGTCTAAAGGAAGCATTGTGCTGCGTCATGGACAACAGAGTGTGTTGTACATGTCCTGATGTCATTCATATAATGCAGAATGATCTGGATTGGAGGATGGATGGAGGATGATCTGAAAGATTTTTTTGTGTTCTCCATCTTGTTTGATGAAATATCTTCTGACTAAAGTACCATTCCATAACAAAAAAATCTAGTGAGCAAGTAAAGATCGTCAGGTTTTATTTTCTGGACAGGTTGTATGTTTTATTTCTTCATGTGACATTTAGATTAGGCTGATTTTGAGAGCCTAAACACACCTGACATTTCATAATTGTTCTCTGGGTGTGCTGAAAAATGATAACTTTAATTTATTGTGTAAAAATAATGTCATAGCTCATTGAAAAGCTATAATTCAAATCATCAGACATCATAAATTACACAGATTGCATCTGTAACAGCATGTCTGAGTGCTTCTCTCTGTTTTATTGCCCAGCTACCGTTAGCATTAGCATTGCAGTACACTGCAAACTTGATCATTCCTAAACAAGTCTAGTCCATAAATTGGGTTCGAGAAAAGTGCAGAAGTTTGACGTGACTCACAGCCTCCACCTGGAAAAACTGTCATTGCAGAGTAACTGTTATTGAAGGTTCAATGAGATCCTGACTGTTCCACTGCTCAGTGGCCAACATAGATAATGCTAAGGTACACAGAGCTAATACCCACAGCTTTATACTAGCCTGGCTTATTTGATCAGCAGGTAGTTGGAGGATGTAGTTCATTTTCCATCCTGGCTTTCAGTCACCTTTTCTCATTTAATCAGGCATTGTGTGTCTAAATGCTACCAGCACTTTGTGTTCATTATGTTTTTATGTCCGGGAGCAATGTCAACAAATTTGCAGACGCTTTCCAAAGTCTGGAAAGTTCTCTTTTAGCTGAGTTAGTTTGTAGCTTTGTTATCAATTGATAAAAGGCAGATTTGTAGAGAGATAATCCTATTATTATTATGATCCACAGTTATTATTCTGTTTTCAGCATTATTACAGTGCAAGGGTTACATGAATATGGAAATGCACCCAGACAAGTTGAAAACAACTGATTAACATCAATGGGAATGGAATTCTACCCTCTTGCTATCTTTGAACCTCCACATTGACCTTTGATCCTGTGATTATCAACTTTAGACTACTAACCGTGCTTGTACTGTTTACTGGAAGGCCTCCCACACTCTGGACAAAGACTTTAGACCTGCATAAAATGTAGGACTAAATGCTTGTTGAAGATAGAATAACAGATTTTTATTAATAACAAATGTTTGGTCTGGTCTGTAGGCACAGTAAGATCAGGAAGTTAATTTTTGTACAGTTGTCAAATGTTTCTAGAAACACTTCATTGAAATTTTTGGAATGAAGTAAGTAAGTAGAATTTGAATATTTATGTTACGATGCTGTAAAATGTACTATACTGCTTTCCTACAAGTAAAATTCAATCCTTGCTTTCTTCCATCACTACCAGACAACACAGTTCTACTGATTTGGTCTGAATCACCTAAAATCTGGAAACACATTTAACCAACAATTTGATGATCAGTGGTTCATAAAAGAGCAATTAAGTTAACATAAACACTTGTAATCATCATATACAATAATATACAAGCTCCTCCCTGCTGCTCTGTTGTCCTCAGACACAAGTGAAAGTGTTAGAAATCAGTGGATCAGGTTATTTTGGGAAACCAAGACAGTTGCGACCTCATTTAACCCTTTCTGTTTGGGCTGCACGTGACTCCTCTGGTCTGACTTTCTTGCACTTTCCGGTCCTTATTTGAACCTTAGTGACCTTTTCATAGGCAGTTGTAATTACCAGAATGAAATGATTCTTTTTTTTTTTTTTTTTTTTAATAAATTTTTTTCAGCATGTATAAACGTTTTCTTTATTGAACCATATATGCTGGCATATAAGGGTAAATAAAGTCTTACTGTGGTAAATGCTCTGCTGAAGAACTTCTCATATAAACTTTTCTCATGGATATATTCCCATGTTACCTGGGATTCATACTTGCAATCTCAATACAAGCACCTGAACTCCTCAAATGCAAATGTGTGTCAGGACCTTTTGAAAGTTTATTGCATTCCGTCTGCTATTTTCTGACGTTCTTTAAAGGTTTTGTCACCTCGTTTTTAACAACACTAAGCATGACTTCTTAAATGCGCCCAGTTAAGACAGAATATCCTTTTTACAGGTGGACTGTTTCCTCTGGCAACCAGCCACATGACTGCTGCTAGCAGCCAGACTACCTTGCAAATAAGACTGTCTTTGTTCAAGACTGATTTGAATCTGTTTTCCACAGTTTAGACACACTTGGATTCCCTGTTGCAGTTAGATAACACAGCAGGTTTCACATCCAGTCTTTAGCCTAATAAAACCCCTATATTATTCTGATGCATTGGTAAATTAATTTATCTGATACATTTCACATCAGACAATTGAAACTAATATTAAAGGACCATACTGGCTATTTTGGAACGGTGAATTAAAAAATGTTTTTCCTACCTTCCAGACCACCATTGATTTCAGTTCATTCTGGTATGCTATTAAAATCAACTTGTTGATACTTGAAACGTTCTTGGGATAGGTAATCCATCATCACAAACAAGACGTGTATTCAGGTTTTTTCTAGAAGTTACATAATTTTAGTGTTTAAGCGCAATAAAAAGCACAGAGTAAATGTATGTCTCCACTGGGGAATATAGTCCCAAAAGAAGACCTGCATTTATCGAAAAATTTAAAGGACCATGACTTCATAAGGCTACGTAACTATTAGCAGACGAAACATTGATTTTTAAGGTGGGTGTATCACTTTAATATTTGATTTTGACAGATTAAGAGATTTTGCAAAATATCAGGAAAGCTGAAATACAGTTTTATCCTTTGGGAAATGATTGTCAGTAACGTAACACATATGAAATTGAATATATTAGGCTCAAACATGCACGTTTGTCGGTATGGTCCTTTAAAAAAATTTTTTGTTAATAGATTTTTTTTCTGTAATTTATCACTTACAGTATATTTATCACTGGCAACATACACCACTGTCTTGTGTTTAGAGACTTTCAGCAGGCCGAAACACACTTCGACTTGTTGTGCATAAGCGTGCATGTGTCATACTAATTTTTCTCTCTGCCTGTATGTCCGTTGATTTTTGTAGCTTGGTTAATTTCCTGCCACTTTATCTAAGACATCAGTCTGACTGTGCTCCACTGTCTTAGATGTGTCAGCCTCTTTCTGCCCTTTCCACTCAGACCTGTAAGTGTGTGTGGATTAGTTTCTTTATATTTTATTCTGGAAACTAAAGGTAACAGTGGGGTTAAACTTCAAACCTGCTGAGTAAAAGCATCAGATGTGTTTGTGTGTGTTTACAATTCTTGTGCACAGTCCTGCTTTAGTCAGCATCCTAGCAGTTGTCACTGGAGCCCACAGTTCCTGCCAGCAGCATCACTGGTGTAAAGTCTCCATGAAAGCCCATAAGAGCATTTGCATTACATTTTCATCACTAAAGATGCTAAAACTGTGGCTGCTTCATCTATGATCGTTTAGTTGCTGCTATCTTGAATTAGTCAGCATGTTTTTCCTGAGCATGGCTAATTAACGTCTGGTTTGCTGCTGCTGTTTTTAGTCATCCACCCTTAGGGACAGGTCTTATGAACACTCAACCCACGTCACTGCCAGTCCCATGGCCACCTCTGAGAGGTCACATCTCTACCTCTTTGGGTCGACACCACAAAGATACTATTTTTTAAATAAACGGACCAAAGAACAGAACCGTTTTTATCCATCAGCTGTTATCACAAAATTCATCAGCCAATCAGGAGTTTTTCCTCTTTTTTTTTGTTTCTTTGAAATCTGCTCTTTGGTGTAAGAACCCTTGGCTAAGCATCCTGTTTTGTCTGATTTGTTTCAAAGTTTCTCTGCTTTCTATAATCACCAGCAAGAAAGAGATATTTTAGAATATAGTAAGACCTCTATTATTAAAAATTGTGGCTGAGAGACAATCACTGAGTCTTCAAATCTTCTTATGGCCATGCTGCAGTTTTGCAAACAAGTAACTAGAAGTCGGCTTACTGCAAGAATTCCCGGAATCAGCTAAGATGACAGGTGACATGTTTACATAGTAAAAGGCTTTGAATTGCAGGTTTGTGTTGTGAACACTTCAATAGCAAAGCCGTGACCTAGCCTGACATTGTTAAGCACAGATATGCAGGAACTAGCCTGTATGCACAACAGAGTTTATCCTTCTGCTGTTAAAGAGGGAGGTGAAACAGAGTTGAGTAAGAGCTTTTTTTTTTTTTTTTTTTTNTTTTTTTTTTTTTTTTTTTCTTATTTACAGCAACAACAAGAGTTCAAAAGTGGGTATAAGATGATGGCGTTGATGATGGAAATTTCCATCCTGTTTCACAGCCTGCAGTGGTTTGTTTTTAAGAACGACAGGAGAAGTGTTCCAGACGCCCCACACAGGGCTTTACAAGTACACAATCCACATACGCTCACACACAAAGACACATTAACACACACACAGATACATACAAAGAAATCTCACCTGATGCCTGCACAGCTCTGGGGAGTGTTGGGCAATGAGGCAAGAATGAAAGGTCACGTAAAAATCAGGAGTAATGCTGTAATCTTTGAGTACAAATGGGATACAATTACTCATTCCCTTCTTCAGGAACATTCAGTGTTTATTCTGAATTAACCTAATAATGCTCCGTTTCCTGCCAGAGGGGCTGGACATGCAGAAAACATGCATGTTGAAGTTTGGCTGACATTTAATGCTCGTTTTCTGACATCAGTGTGTGTCTGCATTTGTGTAGTTACACTTTTTTTTTTTACCATACCAGAGTGTTTCCTGAGGGAAAAAGACAGACAGACAGGAAGTCAGATATAGATTGAGTGTGAGAGAAGGAGAGAGAGACAAGGAGAGAGAAAGAGAGTTCGGCATGGCTGGAGGAGGATCCTCTCGTTTTAGTGTTTTCACTCCAGCAAGTCGAGCATGAAGGAGGAAGCAGGCTGGAAAGACTGATGTGTTCATGTATTTGTGTGTGTAACCCTAACCGTTTTTCTGTGTGTGTTGTGCTTGTCTCTGTGTCTGCATGTGTGTGTATACTCTGTTAGTGCCGTCTCTTCTCTTCCTTGATACAAGTGTTTACTGCGCTTTGCTCTGTCTGGTCACCTCCATGCCTGAGATCTCCTGTGCTGCTGAATGAAGCCGAGCCTCTGCAGGCTAATCGCACCTTGTTGTGAATATCTTAATATTGCTGCTGTTTCCACATGTTGGCCTGGTGTCAGAATTACTCATCTCATCTCATTGCTGTTAATGAATCCTGCACATGGTGGGAATTGTTTGGATATACAGGTACATCACCTCAGGCGCAGGATGTAGCCAGGCTGTTATTAGACCTGGATCAGCCTGTCAGAGGCCGTGGCTGATGTGGCAAACTCCCAAGTCTGCACGTGTGGCATAGAATAAGTCTCGGCATGATGATCGTATTTGCATCTATAATACAGGCCAGAAGTTTGAGGCCACCCCCAGATTAAAACAAAAAATCATAATACACTTTTACAATTTATTGCACAGGAAATGAGAAAAATACACAAAATAAATGTAAGTAATTAGTTTTCAAGAAGAATTTGCCAACATCAAAGCACTTTGAAGTCATTTCAGGCTCAAACTTTGGTTTGGTCAAAGTAACCCCCTCTGGCCAAGTCCAAGTCATAATTCTCAAAACCTTTTGCTTCTCTTTTGAACAGATGTAATTTTGGCATAATTTTGATGAATGTTTTGGATCGTCATTCTCTTGAAGAATGAAATTTTGACCAATAATTCGTAAACCGGATGGAATCGCGTCTCTTTGAAGGATGGAATGGTAATTCTCTTTCTTCATAATTCCTTTAACTTGGACCAAGTCTCACCACAGCATTACTGACACCCCCATGTTTTACATGCAGAGCAGAAGCATGAGCAGACTGTAGCACGTTAATCCAAAATGATGTAGGAGAAGGCAGACAGTAGCTATTGAATAGAAAGTTAAAACACATCAGCAGGGAGTTGGAACACAACAGGAGTGTCAGTGCACTAATACAGACTGATGCCTTCATTACTAATCATTTCTTAAGCAATAGTGGCTACATAATGTGCTCTTGTTGACTAGTTCTTCTTGAAAACTAATTAGCAGTAGCATTAACATTGTTTTTATGTATTTTTTAATCCTCTGGCAATAAATTGCAAAACAAAAGTGTATTGATGATTTTTTTTAAAAATCTGGGGGTGGCCTCAAACGTCTGGCCTGTTGTGTACGTACAGAGCCCTCCACTAATATTGGCACCCTTAGTAAATAAAAGCAAAATGGGATGTGAAAAAAATGTCTTTTTGTTTATCCTCTTGATCTTTCATTTAAAATATTAACAAAAATATAACATTTAATTAAAGTAAGATAATTGAAATAAAAAAGAAATTCTTAGCATGAAAGAATATTTTTCCTCAATGGGTCTGGAAAAGGATGTGTGTATACTGTATATTGACTCCATACACAATGATGATGAGGATGAGGATGAATCCAGTGGACAAAGAATTTCCAGGAGAAATGCAGATATTAGTTGGGTTTTGGGGTCAGAAAGTCTCCAAAACTACAATCAGACGCCACCAGGCCCATTGAGAAAAATATTAGTTTCATGATAAGAATTTCTTTATCCTTTCAATTATTTTACTTTAATCAAAGTTTACATTTTTGTTAACATTTTGAACGAAAGATCAAGTGGATAAACAAAGACTTTTTTTTTTCACAGCCCATTTTGCTTTTATTTACCAAGCTTGCCTATATTAGTAGAGGACATGTAGTGCAGCTGACGTTTCACCACAGAATGCTGGCTCACTCTGATAAATATTGTAAAGCTCCGCCCAGGCGAAGCTCTGACTCGTGCAAGCAGCTGAGACATCAAAAATGCAGTGATCCCGTCTAGCTTGAGGCAGTGAGAAGAAGGTGGAGAGGGAGGGCCTGGTATGCTGCGTAATCACAAGGGACTCTGCAGTAAACTACAGCTCTCTCTGTTCACTTGTGTGTGTGTGTGTGTGTGTGTGTGTGTGTGTGTGTGTGTGTGTGTCATCAGCTAAGTTGGGAAAAAGGAAGAATTCACTTACACATTTAAATGTTCTTTTAAATATCTCAGAGAGGTTTGGTTGTAGTTTGCAAACTTAAAGGACCATACCGTGGATTTTGCATGTTTAAGCCCAATAAATACTACCTGCATACACTTTATGTTACTGACAACCAGTTTCCAAAGTATAAAAGTGGATTTTAGTTTCCTGTTATTTTGACAAATCCCCTAATCTTTCAAAAATCACAGAAGGCCATCGTTTTTGGTAAAAGCAATCTTCTTTTGGGATTATATTCCCTGGCTTTCTTCAGTGCAGCTCAGTGTTGGACCAGTTAAATTAAGTAACTTTGACAAAAAATAAGAACAGCATTTGGTTTCCTGTGATGATTACTTATCTCAAGCACATTTCAAGTCTTGACAAGTTGATTTTTAATAACATACTGGAATAAACTGAAACCAGTGGTAGTCTGGAAGGTAGGAAAAATTAGGTAGGAAAAGGTAGGAAAATCTAAAATGTACTGCTCCAGTAGCATGTTTTGGGAAATGGTTGGCAGTAATGTAGTGTGTATGTTGGTTGTATTTATTAGGCTCAAACATACAAAATTGCCTGTATGCTCCTTTAAGGTTGTTTCTGTGTATGATTCTTTTGAGTATGTTTTCTGTGAACATGTTTTTCTGTGTGTGTGTTTTCACTGCTATTGGGATGACAGGATTGATAGTAATAGAAGAGAAGAGAGAGAAATCCTTGATTTAATTTTAAGGCTCCTCAGCATCAAAGACAGACGGAGAGGCAAATTTTGGTTTGATGTTTTTTTTGTTTTTTTTGTTTTTTTTTCCATCATCTCTGGGGATAAACAGGGAAATGACTTTGAGACGTTTCTGGGTTAGACTTCCAAGCCTTCCTTCTGTCTGGAGACTGATTCCAGAGATGAGGAATCACTTTCTGGAACAGGCTTTTTACTGCTGGATATATCTGAATTCTTCTCAGATCTGTTAATCTGAAAATCTTTTGCTTTTTTCCATGGTTTCTGTGCTGGTTGTATGCAAGTTTTGAAAAACTGCTTCCTTGTCTTCCTGATTAAGGTTCAGGACTGAAACATTGGTTTCATCTTTTCATCGTAGCTGGTGACAGAAGGAGAATGAGTTTCTTGTTTCTGATTAAAAAGCTGTAGCTGTTAGCAGGTTTTGCAGACATGGGGAAGACATAAACATCCCAAATGCAGGCAGATTTAGCTTGTGTCTGACACAACCAGACACAAGAGAATTCCAGAACACAGTGCTCTTCAACCACTAGCATGTTGACTTTCAGATATTTGTTTAGCTCAGGCAGTCAGTTGAGCTTTTATTTCTGGAGCACCGTCCTGCAGCTCAGAGCTTTACATTGTAAAAAGGAACAGGAAAATCCCTTTGCACATGAATCAACACAATTATTTAACAGTATTTACTGTTTCCATGGCAATACTAAAGAGACAGATGTGTTTGTCATTATACTCATCCACACACTGGCTATATCCATACCAATTAGTGTGTGTATGTGCATATGTGCACAGGAAGTTTTACACGATAGAGGTACATTTTATATACAGGTATGTAAAATGTCGAAATCTCATTTTTTATTTTTTGGAAACAAGTCATTTGCAAGATTTCTTAATATTAAGTACCTATATTTCTATTTTCTTTTAAATAATTACAGTTAATATATTAAATCCAATTTAAGATTGACATAATATAAAGAAAAAGTAGTCTATTTTAGAGCTTTCTTTCAATATGCAATTTTTAAGGTGGGTGTATTGCTTGAATATTTGATTTTGAAAGATTAAGAGATTTTGCAAAATATTAGGAAAGCTGAAATATGGTTTGATCCTTTGGGAAATGATTGTCAGTAACCTTACGTGTATGAAAACTGAATATATTAGGCTGAAACACGCAAAATGGACGGTATGGTCCTTTAATAACTGCTTTTAAAACTAAATTTTTTTTTTTTTTTTTACAACTTTTAGCATTAAACTGCACACCCACTGCCATAGTTTTAGAGTAATTTATGTTTATGACACATAAATGCTGTAGCAGCTGACAGAGCACAATAATGTAAAATAAGATGGGCTAGCGAGTAACACAGTCAATAGAAATCAAATAAAATATACTCTGATGGATTCTGTTTAAGATCAGATGAGCTCCCAATGTACATAGTTATTTAATAAAATTTGTAAAGTAAATAACGTAACTGAACTGGTCTGTAGTTTTTTGTTTTTTGTTTTTTTTTTTTTTTTNGGTGTTCAGTGTGAATGACTGTGGTCCTTTGATGACTTCCCGGGGCTCAGAAAGAAAACTCTACTTCTAGTCGTCGCTCTGGGAAATGTTACAGAGACAGCAAGACTTCATCTTCAGGCAGGCGGAGCTGAACCATCTCAGAAAAGTGGAGTTTTTATGGAGGTTACGTCATTTATGCATCACCGTTTCCTTTCACATCTCTCTGAGTCTTTGTTTGGGCCCTGTCATCAGCCTAATTACTGTAATTCTCTGTCGTCTGAGAAAAAAAAAAAAAGNAAAAAAAAAAAAAGAGCGGTCTGATGCCTTCTGCCTGCTGGGGACTGTGCTGCCAGTTCCTCCACTAAGACAGAGATTTGGAACAAGAGAGAAATATGTACTGGCAATAAACTGAAGAGAGTGGAGAATGTTAGAATAAAATAGTCTGGCAGAGAGTAGAATAGAATTGCATGAAAAATTATTATACCTGGCTCCTTAGAATTAAAACAGATGATAAAGCATAATGACAAAAGTATTACCAGTCTTAATCAGGAATTCTTGAGGTCTTAAAGGCCACAGGAAGTGGATGTATGATGGTGGATTGTTTTGGTAATTTCCAAGACAGCCAACAGATGGTGGTATCAGCACTTGCTGTATGTTTTCATTTAAACATGTTTAGTTTCTAAAAATTGCACCATGCTCCTGACAGAAGCCAGGTGATGCTAAAGTGTTGTTATGGTGTCAGCAGGGCTGCTCTCATTAGCCATTCATTGAGCAGCTGTCTCACCCCATGACAAGGAAAGTTGCTGTCAAATGCAGATAATTATATATCTATGATCGGTAGGAGTATTTACAGTCATGGTGCAGATATATATGTTTGTATTTTTTGTGATTCTTCAGTCAGTCTCACTCTCAAATGTGTCACAATTCCATGGCACGAGGGTTACAGGGGCTGGATGTCATGCACAAGCACAACAGAAGCTTAAAAACACAGTAAAATTCAGTTTACCCATAATCCTTTGCAAGTCTATTTTGAATACAGCCCTGAGCAAGTACCCTGAACCTGAGTGAGTTCTGTCTCTCAAAGTTTACTTCCTTAACTTGTGTTTATGAATTATATCCAGATAATCTGACATGATTCATATGTTTGGATTGTATTTATATTGTCATTCATATGAGTTTTATTTTTCTGTGTCCAAAAGGTGGCTCTGCTTGGGTTGGATCTTTTATCTGCCTTAGTGACGAGGTTACAGGACCGATTTAGGCCCCATGTAGGAACAGGTAAGACTACTGTTGTCATTTCTGTGCTGTGGTATAACTATATTATCTTCCTGTTAGATGATATGATACTGTTTTTGTACTGTTTTTCTTCTTTGACCTAATTGATCATTATTAAAGAACCATACTGGTGATTTTGGATGTTTAAGACCAATAAATACTCCCCACATACACATTTTACAAAACATAAATCAGTCTTCTCCTGGGACTAGATTCCCTGGCAGAGACATACACTTTCTTCACGTTGGACCGGTAAAATAAGGTTACTTAAAGCAAAAATTTAATAGATATCATGTTCGCTGTGATAGGTAACTTATTTTGGGCATGTTTCAAGTCTCTACGAGTTGATTTTTACAGCATACTGGAATAAACTGAAATCACTGGCAGTCTGGAAGGTAGAAAAACATTTCTAATATTTACTGCTTGAGTAGTATGTTTTGGAAAATGGTTGGCAGTGATGTCACATGTATGAGGGTTGCGTATACATGCAAAACTACTGGTACGGTCCCTTAAATTCCTGTCACATTACCTCTTCTGGTCTTGCTGTTTTAATATCACATACCTTCACAAACTTCTCTGTTTGAATAACACAACAATGATCATGGATTCTTTTGACCTGGAATGGACTATTTGACAGTCATTCATGCCTTGCTATCACCTTCCTGATTGCTGGCCTCACTCTGCTCTTATCCTGCATGTTTTTGACAAATTTAATCCTCAGCAAAAGTTCAAATTCAATACATGATCTATTTTGTAACATGGTTGATGTCTTATTTTAAAACAATAGATTTTTTTTTATATTGCCAACATCTTTTCATGTCTTCATTCCGTACAACTCAACCATCAGTCTCACCCTGTATCTTTCATGGGTTTTAAAGGTGAACCTCACTGTTTCTTTTTTTCTTCTCCCCTCAGTTCTGCCGAGCCTTATTGATCGACTGGGAGATGCCAAAGACCAAGTGCGAGACCAAGATCAAACACTGCTGTTAAAGATCATGGAACAGGCTGCCACCCCGCAGGTACCAGCACATGCTCGCATGATGAGACATGGATGACATGATCCTTAAAAAAGATGGTTATCTATTAGAGTGGCTGTCTGACTACATAAACTAGACTTCTACATTTTACTGCTGTTCGCTAATGGCTGGTGACCATTTCCTGCTTTATAATGTACTGTATACAACTCAATTGACGACGACGCCAGTCAGCATATGTGTTTGTTTGAGTGTAAATGTGTATCTGTGTGTGTTGTTGCAGTATGTGTGGGACAGAATTCTGGGAGGCTTTAAGCATAAGAACAACAGGACCCGAGAGGGAGTGTGTCTTTGCCTCATCACCACACTCAACGTGTAAGCAGAATACTTCCTTCTGTTTGATTTCATTCTTGTATGAGTATTTATGGTAGTCTTTAGATATTCTGTTGGTGGTGGTAAAAGGAGAAAATCTTCATTCTCGACAGCAATGAGAATTAAAGGAAATATTGTTTTCAAACTTTAAACAAAATTCCTCTTATCTTTACATTTTAGCACATTAGCATTTTGCATTATTTCACCACTCTAGTTAAGGTATCATGCTGTCTGCTTGTCTGTCTTGCTCAGTTTATCAGACAAATGTTGTTTATTTCTTGTGTTTCAGGTATGGAGCTCAAGGCCTGACGCTCAGTAAAATTGTTCCCCATATATGTAACCTTTTGGGAGACCCCACTAGTCAGGTACAATCATGCTTTTTCTGCATCTCCTTTTTCTCCATTTGTTAAAATTGATAATGGTGTGAACAAGCTTCGTGCTTTCAGGAACAAAAAAAATATATAGATATTCCAGATGCATTCAGCATTTTATGCATTGTCAGAGTTTCATAAGAAGCCTTATTGTTAAAGTTGGTTAATAAAACTGGTCAATAGTAATTAAGTTGAGTGACAGGGCATTAATCAAAGGAAAATCTGCTAATTGATTCATTGTTTAAGTTCAATAGAAAATTAAAATGCCAAACATTTGCTGCTGCATCTCCTCAAATTTCTCAAATATGAAGGATTTACTTGCTATCTTATCACTGATACAAAAATAATTTTGATTTTGATGTCTGGTCAAACAAAATAAACAACACAAATAATTGCCAGTTTTTGCAATTTCTAAAACTAAATAAATTATCAATAATTGTTATACGTTAATTCAAATAATTAAAATATCACCATTAGTGCTTTAAAATTCAGTAATCCTGCCTTGTTCAGGCACAAATCATCACCAGGCTGCATCACTCATCCGTAGGCCTCCCCCTAGTGGCATGATTGAAAAGTGCACCTTTTACAGTACAGTCATCAATCTGGATATTTGTATGTTAGGGTTTTAATCTGATCAAGGCTGTTTAAACAAGAGTTGTTTTTTTTTTGTTTTTTTTTATTTATTTATATATTTATTTATTTTTTTACAGTCCTCCCTAGTACTGCTGTAAATCTTTCTTTTTTCAGGAAGTCTCAGACAAATTGCCAAAGAAATATCCTGACATATGTATAAAATATTCAAAAATATAATTATCACAAAAATCACAAAATGAGTGCTCATAAGTGGTCCAGCTCAATCAAGCTTAAACTTCTATTTGTATCTTGGACGTATAAAGCATAAATAAGTGTGGAAAAAAAATCAGATTCTTATTATTCTCACTAATGTATCTCTTCATGTTGTGTTGCGTTCATCAGGTACGTGATGGAGCAATCAACAGCTTGGTCGAAATCTACAAACATGTTGGTGAGAGAGTGAGGATGGATCTCAGCAAGAAGGGCCTGCCGCAGTCACGGTATGACGATGATGCAATGATGTCAGCGTGTCACTGTCTGTCTCTGTGGATCTGCTCCAGAATGCTTGAAATCACAAAGCAAAATAAGGCCAGTGAGCTGAAAGAAACATGTTTAGTTCTAACCTTGTATTCAGGGAGTGGGCAGACTATTGCATTGAGGCCATCCTTAGCAGTAGTGATTCTAACCATTCCTCTTTAAAAACGTCCCCAAGTCTATTTCAGTGAAATATTAATTTAATTTTAAATTGCAACTTTTCATATATGCTCACAGTTATAAGATAAACTGAATAGAAACATAGTAATTGTCAGTTTGGTGATCTGTCCCTTTAAAGCAAACAGTCAAGGCTGAGAATGAGCAACAAGTAAACTTGTATGTATCTAACACACACACACACACACACACACACACACACACATGCACACATGCACATACACAGAGAGGCTAGTAGGTTAGGTAGGGCTGCCATCAACATCTATTGGTGGCAGCCCTACTGCAGGTTTTCTGTTCCTCTAATCTCTTAAAAGACTTTTACTGCCTTAACCGCAGTCCACCATGTGTAGAACACGTCTGCAGGGCTTCCTCCAACTAAATGTCTCTTCTTGTTCCAATTCTCATTCTCTTTCATATGTATCATACGCATCTCAGTACGTCTTTTTTGTACTTTATGACTTTAGTCTAAGTGCAGTAGTTAATGGGGTTGTTATCGAGTCATCTATTTAAAATTAACTCTTTCTTTAGAACTTAAAGGACCATACCGGCGATCGTGCATGTTTGAGCCTAATATATTCAATTTTCATACATGCTTATGTTATTCACAACCAATTGTTGGTAACGTTACATGTATGAAAATTGAATATATTAGGCTCAAACATGTATGATCGCAGGTATGGTCCTTTAAAGGCATTGGACAGAATAATACAGGCTCAGATGGGGTAAAAGATAAAACAAGAGGGAAAGCCAACATGGGGAGAGCGAATAAATCAGAGGGTCTACAGGTGCACAGAATTACTGTTGCCCACCTGTGCCTTTCTTCTGTGAAGGCTCACACTCCTAATCTATTAACCTGAAAGATTAATGTGCAGTTAAACTGCCGATTTTATTTTTTTGTTACAGCAGTTTGTCCTCATTGTCCTTTATGCACCATATTTTTATGCACCATATTTACCCTGCAAGGTTATTCCACCATCGCCTCTCTCACTCTGGCTCCAGTGCCAGTTAGTCTCCCATGTGGACATTTTGGATGCCGTCTATTTTGGGCTTTGGCCATCCCTGTTGCATAGCGAGGAAGAGCTTTTCTGTCAGTCAGCAGGTCCTGGGTCCTTTATGCCACCCATCAAAGTCTCTGCTATCATTACCTGTCACTTTGACATTATACATTTTTAATATCCATCCCATTTTGCAGGTTGAATGTAATCTTCAGCAAATTTGATGAAGTCCAAAGATCCGGGAACATGATCTCATCCTCTGGCTCAGGTGAGTGTCATTATTATTTCATCTTGCTCCTATAGCTTCGATCTGCTTTTGTATTATTTATTATGTCACATCCAGACATGTCTCTTTGGATTTGGACAGGATAAGTTAAGATAGATGGAGGAAAACAGAATGCACCACGTAGACTCTGTTAATTTGACATTCTTCATCAGCAAAATGGAACCACAGCAGTATTGTATGGACCGGATGGACCAGTTTCTCCAAAAAAACAAAAAAATGTTACTATTAGGTGCCATAATAGTCAAGAGATCCTCTAGCTGTTCCTGTCATCATTTAAATAGTTTCCCTTCCCACTGACATCCAGCACAATAGCAATATTGATTTGCAGAGTGACATTGAATGAATTGGAGAGAGTTTGCATATTTGTATTTTCATGATGAAATTAGACTTTGCCTGTCCTCACAATTTGCTCAGGTGTGTTGTTGTTGTTGTTGCTTTTTTTTAGCCTCTATTTTCCATGTTCCATGTTTTGTATATATATGTGTGTTTGCCTGTATGGCTATACATAAGTGTGGGGAAAGGGGGGGGGNTGCAGGCCAGAAGGATGGCCTGGAGCTCGAGTTGATGAGTTTCACCACAGGAGGTGGGCACCCGCCGGACCTTTCAGATGTCTCATCCCACAGTAGAGCCAGAGACCAAAACAGGCCCACTCCAAGATCTAAAACTGTCTATTTATTTGAGAGAGAGAGAGAGATAAAAAGACAGAACACAAGAGAGACATTCCAAATAATTTTGTGTGTTAATGGAATTAGATATCACTATGGAACTGCTCATGACACCCTTACTGCTGAGTCCAGCTGACATTTACAGGAAGAATGGCTGAGCACAGGAGGATACGCTTAGAAAAAAAAAAAAGACTCAGCATTTCAAAACGACCCCTCCCAGTTACCATCCATTCCTGAGCAATTCCCATGTGGAGGATAACAGCCAGTGCATCTTAATTAATGAATCATATATACATACATACAAAAAACTGAGAAACACAGAGTGACACTGATGGTTCATGATTATTGCCATCTCAGGCCTGATGCAGCTGAACAGAATGGGCTTTTCAGGAGGAGGCCTTAAAGAGACAGTACCTAAAATATCCAGTTTTCACTCAGCATGCACAGTGGTGCCGCAGCATGGAAGAGTAATGGTTCAGTGTGTGTGTTTTTTTTTTTTTTTTTTTTTTTTTTTTTTTAAGCATAGATTTCAAAATAGACCCTAAATGAAAATAAGAACATGGAAATCTATATATACCCCCTTTCATTTAGTGTTGTATGTATACGTGACTGTATTGATCTTTATCCATTTTTCACTTTTTGATAGTATGCTGCATATGTTTTAATGTTCTTTTTTTTTTAACTGATCTTTGCACATTTTGATAGTATACTTGTCTCGTGTGCTGTCCCACATCTAACTTCAAATTGACCTTTTGGTTACTGCCTTATATTGTGAGTGTGTTATTGTGGTCTGTGTTAGCTGCTCTTGGAATTGCCCCTTAAAGGGATAAATAAAGTTGTATCGTATTGTATCGTCCTGTAGTTTAGAAAAGAATTGAATCGGCAAACTCTCCCATCCCCTCACTGCTCCTGGCATTCTGTCTAGTGCTGATAGCTTAATTGGAAAAGCGAGATGAATATGTGGACATGATTAATTTTAGCAGTTATTTGACAATCAAGTACCACATTTGTCATGATCAGCAACTTGGCTCACAGACTGTGTTTCCCTCTTTCACAGTTAATCTAAAATTGGCTCATTTTAATTTGAATCCTTTCGCCTCAGAGCTGAGAATGTCTGGTTTTAATATGAATTGAGAATTATGTTGTTGTCAATACAAATTTTCATTTTAGCTTGACAGTTGTGCTAACAGCTCCTAAATAATTGTGGTTCTGTTTGAGAGAGAGTAGATGAGTCGAGCTGAGGAAAGGTGGTTTCTGAGCAGCAAAGGATTTGGTAGTTAGGAGCGGCATATGTCATTATCTTCTCATCCTCCAAAAAAAAAAAAAATNAAAAAAAAAAAAAATATATTGTATAAACTCTTCAACCAATAAAGCCTGAATTAGCAAGTGTTTTTTAGTTGGTGTGGTGCTGTCTCAACGGTATGGAGGAAAAGGGAAGGGAGGGGAGGAAGAGAGTGAGAGAAATAGAGGAGCAGAGACTGTAGAGGAATAGACAGAAGAGAGGGAAGGGTAGTGAGCAAAACAAAGCAGCCGTTTCTGTAGCAGCATTGAGAGGTAAACAGTGGGAGAGATATACAGAGCAGAGAAGCTGCAGGGAAAGGAGAGCCAAGCCATCAGCTATGTAGTGGCATTCCTCCACCAGTTCCAGACCTCCTCTCTCTCTCTCTCTTCTCTTGCTGCTGTGTTGAAGGATGACTTTGCAGCATGACAGCTGGCGAAGGTAAGACTAGAAATAGTCTGTTTCCTAATAAAAGACCAATTAGATGCTCATTAAATAAGATTTAATGTCTGATCCAGAGCTACTAATAAGGAACATAGTGACTGTGTGTGTTCATTTGTGTGTGGAGGGCTGATAGAGGGTTGCTCAGTAAGAAGGAAATTATGTTTTTAATTCTTATTGTTCCCTCTTTCCATCTGCAAATCCTGTTCCGCTTCTTGTTAAATAACAGCGCTGTGTTCTTGGTTGAGGAGGAAGCAGCTTCTGTACTTTCTCACCAATGCCTAAAAGTAGTAGGAAACAGCATCTCTTACAAATGCTTTCAGTAGATGGTGGTTGTTGTCTTGTCTGTACTGCAACAACGACATTTCCAGCCCATCATGGAAATGATAGATTTTGTGCCTCTTGTTCTCCTTTGTAATGGGAAAAATCTTTTGCTTCCAGCCTGTCTTCATCTCATGAGGCCAAGATGAAAATCAAGAGAGTTACTAGCAAAATTGAATCTATTACAAATTATTATCTGTTAAGGATAAAATTAGATGCGCAGTTCATATAATCTCGTTAATTTTTCATCGCTTGAGCTTGAATTAAATTATTTTGTCTCTAAAATTATCACAAGGTACTTTTAAGTACTTTTACCTTCTAATCGACTCTTAATATGTAATATAATGCAGCTGCAGGATTACCAAGATCATATTTTATTCTGTTGCATGTAGTCAGTGTTTCACAGACTAATGACACTTTGTTCAACAGCAGAGATAACCCACTCTGGTAAAGTATGTCACTTCTCTCAACTGCAAGTGTTGTCATGTTACTATGGTAGAAGGGCCAGTCTGAGTCTGTAAGGCCTCATTTAAATCAGATCTATGTGTAATGAAAACTGGGGGAGTATTTATAACCACAGAGGCTGGCCAGCAGCCATGTTTTAAGACAGAGAAAGCTGAATATGGGAGGATTATTGTAGCTCTAACAGCTAGTGGCTTATTGGTTCCTTCAACACAACTAGAACACTGTGTCTTTGGAATTGGCTGAATCCCTTATGTGTGTATTTGTGTGTATTTGTGTGCACATGCAGTTCCTCAGCTCTGCTGCTTTGCTGTTACATAAATATTGCGGATGCTGTGAGTTTGTCCTGTCCCCAGTGTTTTACTCTGATGAACGTTAAACTTGGAGCGGCGCAGATGTCCGTTGGTCACCTTTAGCCTGATCATCATGTGTTTAAGACATGGGTGGAGTTTACGGCATGGGCTTTTCTAAATTAAACTTCACGTTATATTAGCTATCTGGATAAAGTTTTTCATGTGTGATGCACCCTTACTATCATGTAGCTACATAACCAATTGCATGCTAACGATAAGTTGGCATATTATCAGGTTTTTTAAAATAAAATCTGAATTGATTAAGAGCCTAAAAGAGAAATTACATGCTTATAAAATTGTGGAGGATGAGAGCGATATTGAGACTAGCAAAGCCCATTTAATTTGTCAGCCAGGCTTAATATAGCATCTCATGGATTTCGGATAACTGAAGTGTCACATTGTTGCATGAGAGTGTACGTCTATATATAATAGTGCAGTAAATGGTTAACACCAGTGGGTGAGAAGGACAAAGAAGGGATAAATGCAGAAAATGGAATGCAGATTCTGAGAAAGCTCATTAATCATTACATACATATATGAAGAGCAAGTGCACAGCCTTGCTAGATCTTAACATTTCCTGCCGTGTGTGTGGGTGTGTGTATACTTGTGCCTGCACTCTCTATCTGCTCCTATTGGCAACTGCTTACTGTAGAGGAGGGTTTGCTTTTCAATGCCCGATGGAAGACCTTTTCTATATTTGGTATTTTTCAGCTGTGTGCAATGCATTGTGTGTGTTGACTTTGACACAAGCAATGCACTTAATGAAGGTTTATGTTGAAAGATGTAACTGCAAATGCATTTAAATATTGAGCATGATTGTACATTGTGTATTGCATATTATATTACGATACAAAGCTTCATCACGCTGACTAAAAGGATTGCAGTACATGTACTGCAATCCTCTGCAGAGGATTACACTGATGCAGAGATTGTATATCATTTAGTACCATGTAAGGCAGTGTCATGTTTTAGTGTGTGTAGAAACATTTTTGTGAACTCAATAACCCCATAAGACAACGTTACAAAACCTTACATATATAATCACACACATATTCACCCCATTTCCCTCGTAGATTACATAGTCTGATTTTGGAGCAAATAGCTGCATAAATTTGTATTTTGATGATGAATGACGTTACAGATGACTATTAACTCTTCAAAACTTTAAGATAAGTTCATATTCTTGCCAACAATGTTAAATGGGACATTTTATGCAGATTTTCATGTTCTTATTCTCATTTAGGGCCTTTTTTGAAACCTTTGAAATGCTTTAATGTGTAAGAAAACACTGATCCACTTATACTTTTCCTTGCTGTGGCACCAGTGTGCACACTGAGTGAAAACAGACAGTTTTTGGTACTGTCTCTTTAAGGCCCTCTCCCAAAATGACTGCTCTGTTCTGATTATTCACCAGGATTGGCCACTGGCCAGCATTGGGCATTTTATATACCTCTTTGAGTTTAATTGAAAATAAACACTTGATAGAGACTGTAAAAAGAAGAGAGAGGTAGAAAGAAGACAAGTGTGTAAACTTTGCCAACCTACTGAAAGCTGCCATTGTCCTCCTTATGCTCTGCCAAGTTAAACTGGCATGTAGCCACTCTGTCCATGTGACTGAGGGTAAAACGGAGCCTTTGAGGCCATAATAAGAGACTGACGTAGCAGTGGCCCCTCTGCATGAAAAGCAGACTTTGGGTATCTATGCTAGCACAGCACTCAGTACCATATCTGTCTCTATGTCTGTACAAAAAAGGTTCAAGGAATCATTCCTCCCAAGCAATGAAGACCTACCAAGTTGTTGTTAGTTGGATTAATGTGGAACAACTCTACGGTCAGAAATCGAGCTCCTGTCTCTTGTCTTGCTTCTTGTCTCTGCGTATCTGTCTTTGTTTCTTTGCTGCTTCTCGTTTCTACATCTGACTTTTTTTTTTCTAAGAGTGTTAAATGTTTCTGCTGTTAGTCTTTCTCTCTCAGTTCACCTCTCATTACTGTATAGCACCAGAGGGAATGCAGAGTTGGAGGAGCGTGGCTGATAAATCCTCCCTCCCGCTGTTTCTCCCTCTTTGTTCGGGCCTCTTTATTGCCTCCGTGCCCATCAGAAATCAATGAAGCTCAAACACACCGTCGTAAAAAAGGTGTTAGTTTGTATCATTTAACCTCTCAGTTAGTGCAGATGGGAAACTGGAGGATAATAGACAGAATGGAGATGATAATATTCCTAAATTGGCATGACTACAGGCTGTTATTTCCTCCTGGCATCTTGTTTGAGATAACACAGAAGGGTTTATCAAATAGCTCTCATGGTGTTGTTTCTTGGTGGAAAATACAGGCAACATTATGAGAATTTTTGTAGTATTATGTTGCTTTTTTGTTGGCTTGTCTGTAGTTTTTAGTGCCTTTTCTGAGGAGGAGAAGGTTTTGTTTTTGTTCAAATTATATTATTTTGATGGAAGACATACAAGGTAATGTTTTATTTAAAAAAAAAAAAAAACCTTACCAGCCTAAATCATGTGGGCAGCAGAAAATAAATGTGTACCAGAATCCCTGTCAGAGTCCCTGTAAATTTACCCTATTTGCTTCACTTCCTCATTGAAACCCAACTGGAAATTCAAACCTTAAAATTATGAAAAAGTGTCTCTTGAAAAAGCAGACAAAATCAGGTTGTGTTCATTAGATATTTTGCTTTTCTCCTCTCATTAGTGTCCTTTAATATAAACAACTACAGACCTGCAGGTTTGGAAAACTTTAACCAAACTGTGTGACTAAATGTTACGTGAGTTTTTTAAAATTATTTTGGGGCCAATGTGGGGCCTGTAACATGCAAGACTAGATTAATGTTCTGGTCCATTTCTCCTCTTCCTTGCTGTAGCACCACTGTGCTAACCGAGTGAAAACAGGCAGTTTTGGTAACTGTCTTTTTAAGGCGCTCTCCTGGAAAATTTCTGATTGGCCCAGCTGCATCAGGCCTAGAGGAAAATAGCAAAAAACAGACAAAAAAAAAAAAAAAAAAAACATAATATGCCCCCTTTAAGGATAAATGCTGATGAATGGTCACATTGCCTGCTCTGCTTTTTCCTCGTTTATAAAACATTTTGCTAGCATATTTTAAAAAATAAAGAAAAGTTAACCCTGGTAATACTTTATTATGTTATTGCCTGGAGTTTGATGACTCTTGAATTTCATGGAAGTGGCTTCTAAAAAGTGGAAATAACCAAGTAAGTAATTAACTGAGTAATAAATTGCTTTAATTTGAGTCAACTCAGCTTCCTTACATTTAGTTTCATTCATGTTAGTTCACATGTGGTTTATGAAAAAGCTAATGAAAATGAAAGAGCGATTAAGAGTCACTTCTCTGCTGCTGTTCTACATTTCTTCAGTTGGTAAAGTCTGACTCGACAACCAGCTCATTGTGAACAAGCCAGGCTTCTACACTGTGTTTCTGTTCAGTCTGTATGCTGTGATAACTTTACCCCCACAGTATCTGAACCACTGTGTTTTCCCCACTGGAGATCATTGTCTTATTTTCTGACGAGCCACTGTTGGGTAACACGGATGGTAGGGAAGCTGTTGTTTGCCATTTTCATAGTTTGTCTGTCTGTTGCTGAAAAGACAACGCCGTATTCAGACTTCAAGCAATGGCGATGCTGCTGGCACTTCTGCAGTATTTCCTTCTTTGTGGATAAAATCACTTTGTTTTCTTCTTGTTCAGATTTAGATTGTGTGGAGTTACAGTAGCTTGTCTATGAACACTTTAGATGTCTGTCTGCTTTTGTTTACATCATTCTTCTTTCTGTAAACACACAAGCCAGTCATCTCGCTGGTATTGATGCTCTCTTGAGACATTTAGCATTTCTTTGTAGAAATGCTAAATGTCTTGAGAGGAATCTGTTCACGCCTTGGCTGTGTCTTTTTTTAGTCGAGCTGATAGCCACATTTTAATTACAGGGCCTTTTGTAGCTTCAGAAGAATACTTGTCAGAGCTTAAAAGGGGGCATATTATACAGATTTTTCCTGTTCTTATTTTCTTTTCGGGTTCCATTCTGAAACCTTTGCAATGCTTTTTTGTGCAAAAAACACACTTTTTACTCTCCCTCATTGCAGCACTGCAGAGCTCATAGAGTGAAAACAGATTTGTTTTTTAGGTACCTTCTCTTTAAAAACCCCTCCCAAAAAAGTTTGGTTAGCTGTGTCAGGGTACCTGGAGGAAAGGCAAGCAAAATGAGAATTTTCCTTATTTTAGATTTAAACTTAACACATTATTATAGAATTAGCTCTCTCCCAAAACCATAAGCCACAGAACAAAAAAATAAAATACCATTTTATTGTTTTTCTTTTTTTTTTTTTTTAATTTTTACTTTTATGTTCCTTTAGAAACTTTGCCCCCCTACAGCTTGGTAAAACTTAAATAACATGCTGATAATACAAAATGTGACTGTTTTCTCTTAAATCCTCGACTACGCCCACAACATATAATCAAGCGACAGTGTGTTTTTGTCAAGATAATCCTCCAAGAAAGTGAGAGCTCAGACATCCCACAGACTTAAATCCTGTCTGGATTAAACAGGTAGAGGCAAGGTTTCTGATGGGAAAAAGAGAAAAGTCAAATGGATTAGTCATTGCAGCGCAGTGTGAAGTGTGTGTTTGTGTGTGTGGAGTAAATAAGAGTAGAAAGAGAATATGAAGAGAGATTGTGAATATTTGAATTGATCACTTTATAACCTGAGGCCAGAAGGTCAGATTTCACCCCTGCCAGCAATCTTTCTGCCATCAAAAGAAGACATCTTTGTTGTTATGACATAATGCTGATCAGTCATCAGCCTCTTATGTAAGCCCACAGGCTGCTGGTGAAACCATCGTCTGTGTGACAGACGTGGCCTAGAGTTAGTAGACACGCAACGACTCGTTCTCTGGCACACAGAGAATGAATGACATAAAGGAAATGTATATTCTAATGAGTACATGTGGCGAAAGAAAATCCTGCCTGTTATATAAATCTACGGTTCAGAGATTACTGCTGCCGCTGAAAACGGCACTTTAACGTGTTGCAATGTCAGTGTATCCTGACACCTAGTGGACGTACGAGGCAGCATCCTTTATTTCAAGAAATATGAAAGTTGGAAGGCTCAGCTCGGTTTCTTTTAGGTCAATGATTAACACTTTTGTAATACTCATGCATCACAAATTTACAGACAAATCAAGCAAATTTTAATGTTTCATTCAGTCTTTTTTTAGAGATGTAACAGGCCTTGAAAGTTGAAAAATGTTCTCACTGAAGCTACATATCTACTAAAGAAGATGAAGGGTGGAGGAAGAGATTTGGTTTATTTCTGCTGAATTCAGTAATGAAAATAGTCTGACCCATCTTTTGAAATATGTGTGATATATATATATATATTTTTTTTTTAAATTGACATTGATTTTCTTGTTGATTAATGTGCTAGAATTAAAGGTATTTTAATGATGAAGTTGAAGGATGTCCAGGAGACCAAGGTGTTATTTTTTATTATAAACCTTTTGGATCTATTTTTTTTAATGTATCATGTTTTTAAACCTTTTTATTTTGTAGTTAGCCATCTTATCATCTTGGCATGGGACTATGGATGAAAATTATTCAACCTTAGCTAAATATGGCATATTTACATTTTGATTGTTTATCAATGTGCATTTTCTCTCTCTCTCTCTCTCTCTCTCTCTCTCTCTCTCTCTCTCTCTCTGTGTGTGTGTGTGTGTGTGTGTGTGTGTGGTTGCATAACTCAGCTTGCATTTGGTCAGTGTAGGAGTCTGGTAGGAGCTTTTGTTCTTGCAGAATTTATTTCTTTTCAGCCCTGCCTACAGGTTCCATGTGGTCAAACATTGGTCTGATTGATATGTAACACACCTCTAAGGGCCACTGACAAGAGATTTAGATTCAGTCTTGTTTTATTCATGATTACTGTCATAACAATTTGGCTCCAGAGACAGATGTAATTTCTTCTGTGGCCAGATCACCACCACTTAGTGCTCTATACTGTTGAAGATTGAATTATATAATCTGTATTCTATGTAGATTTAGAAGACATGTCCAAGTATGTATGTACTTTATTCTTGCATTTTTCTTCTTCTTCTTCCATTTGTACTTCATGAACGGTCTTACCATCTTTTATTCTCATTCATTTGTGTGTCAGTCTCCTCGGCAACAACAGACAAGTAATGACCTCAAACTTCATAATTCACACTAATAGTATCATTCTTACAAGCTGTAATAATGTTCTTTTATTTCATTGTTGTTGCTGCGTGCTGGTGATCTATGAATAATGTTCCCGGGAAATACTAAAGGTGATCTCACAACGATAGGCCCCTCCCTCTTTCACCACAGACACGTACACAAGTACATAAACACCTAGACATGCTTGAAAACTGAAATTCAAGAGAAAGGCTTAAGGGTAGGCTATGTCAGAGCTCAGTGTGTAACAGAGACTCACACAGAGCACGTTTTCTCTCTCACACACACACACACACAGTCACTTACCTAACACACACACACCCCATCGACAGAGATGCCTTTTGAAAGAGAGAGAGCACTTTAGAGGGTTCAGACATGCTGAGGAAGCTGATATGCAAGAAAATCTGCGCTCGTAAGGATGATGCTTTTCATCTCTCTCTCTCTCTCTCTCTCTCTCTCTCTCTCTCTCTCTCTCTCTCTACTTTGGTTTTGCTCTCCTGTCATTTTTGTTATTTTCTTCCATGCCTTCTCTCCTTGTACCTACTCAGCTTTTACTGTATTTACTTCTCTTTTTTCTCTCTCCACCTTTTCCTCTCTCACTTTGTTGTTTGAGTTCTGCTTTGTCTCAGTCTTTCACTTTGTTTTTTGTGTCTTTGTGTAATAATGCAGTGTCATGATGATAGCAGCCTTGAAGCACGGAAATTTTGGGAGCATGTCTTTTTGTGTGAATGAGTTTGTGAGATGATGATTCTTCTATAAATGTTTCACCTCTGTTTTATTTATTATTGTTCGATTGATGAAAGCAATATTTTATAGTAGTTAAAGGTGGTAGAGTTAATTCCAAAACATTGTTATATAATTTAGGGTTATCAATATAATAGGGTGTTATAAAGTAACCTGTAGAAAACTATCTGTTGTTGGATTTTATGAATTCTATTTCTTTAGTCCTGCTGAAAACACTTCCATTTTTGCCGTGCCTCAACCAAGGGCAACCATGCCATTTTGTAATATGTACCCTGATCTAATCCTTCGTGAGAATGGTCACGTTGGACAGGTGGCATGGCTGTCAATCCAGATTAACATTGGATGGATGGATGGATGGATGGATGGAGGAATGGATGGAGGGATGGATGGATAGATGGATGAAAACATACACACACACTGACAGATTGACAGCGCTGCACCCTGAGGGAGGCAGAGGTCATATAGCATGACTCAGGTCCCACTTGAGCTGGATTAATGAGAAGAGAATGATGATGCGTTGAATCATGGCCCCTAATACCAACCAGGAAGAATACTGAGTACAGCAGTGCGTCCCTGAATGATGAACAATTAGTGATTTATTGATTTTTACGGGAAATTTGTCTCACACAGTCATTGAGCCTTCAAGTGAATAACGTTTACTGACATGCATTTTTTTTTTTTTTTTTTTTTGCCAGATTTAAACCAACTACACTTTTGCTAATTGTTTCCTCTTCTTTCTCTTATGTTGCAGATAAAAACTTTGAGGATGAGGATTCTGTGGATGGAGGCCGGTCCTCCTCATCTTCATCCTCCAAAGCGCCCCCCAGTGGCAGGAGACCTGTAATGAGTTCTGCCAGAAGACCCAGCTCAGCCACTTCAGCAAAGGCCCCAGGTGAGGGAGGGGTTCAGTCCCAAAACTCATATATTAATATAGTATATAATGCTGCTGCTAGTAGTACATCTACCAAGATTAATTCTCGCATTTATAGTTATGTTGGACCGTGCAATATGTGCTGTGGGAATTTTTTCAGGTAAAGAAGCAGGTGCGGGTGCTGTTGATGAAGAGGATTTCATAAAAGCATTTGAAGATGTGCCCACAGTCCAGGTATGTTGAGACCAAAAATGCACAGAAAGTCAAACTTTTGGGCTAATATATCTTATTTTATCAACTTTTCACAAAAGTTTTGTAGTAGTAGTAGCAGTAGTAATTTGTATTTATTAGGTTGAATAAATTGGAGCAAAAGAGAGGGGAAACATTCAACTAAGGTCACAAGTTCAGAGTTATGATTTGTAAAAGGTCAATACAAGACAACGTGCAGCTTCATGAAATAATTGATCCTGTTGTTTTTATTGATTATCATGCAGTGTTATCTGTCCTGTCTTACAGATCTACTCCAACAGAGAGATGGAGGACCACCTGACCAAGCTCAGAGAAGTGCTGTCTGATGACAAACATGACTGGGAGCACCGAGTGGTTGCAGTAAGATTCAGAACCGACATACATCTCATGATTGATAAGTTCTTAGCCTGCACATAAGGAAGTAAGCAAGGGCTGTAATGGTTTTTGTGGAAGTAATGTAATTTCTGAGGTTTTATGCACATTAACTACTTTTTTTTTGAGCTAAGTTGTTATAACATACAGGATTCAGAGGTACTAAGAATACTCAGAGGTTCTCTGAGTTGCACAAAATAGTCAAATTAAGTGAACAGGCTGTAATTTTTTTCACAACAACTTCACAAATCCATTGATGATATCTTAGGCTGTGTTGTCTTATTCTGCTTGTTGTCTTTGTTATTTCTCTAGCTGAAAAAGATCCGTTCAGTTATGTTAGCTGGGGCTACAGACTATGAGGGTTTCCCCCAGCAACTTCGCCTCCTAGAGGCTCCCCTCAAGCTGTCAGCGAAAGACCTGCGCTCCCAGGTGGTCCGAGAGGCCTGCATCACTCTGGGGTAAGACCTTCAACTGAGGAGGGTGCACCTCATCTGTTTNTTTTTTTTTTTTTTTTTTTAAACTTAGCCTTCATTCCATCCCTTGCTTCCAACTAAAGCTGCATAGATTTACCCATCCATCCGTTTTCTATGTCCTGTGCATGGAAAGGGGCTGGAACCTATCCCAGCAGTCACTAGGCAAGAGGCAGAGTACAGCCTGACCTAAAAGATGACTCAGAATGACTCAGAACAATAAAAGCTAAACAGCATTGAGTAAGTGCTCTGTCCAGAGAAAACTGGACTTGCCATTGTCACGTTTTGCCTCTCTCAAACATTGATTTTTGGGCATTATAAATTTTTTTTAACCCTTGTTACACTTCCATTTATGACTGCTAATGTAAAAAAAAAAAAAAATCATGCAATTTCCAAATATAAAATTGTAGTTAGTTTGCATTTCAGTACCTCGTAGAGTTGTTTTCATGAATGCAACAGGTTGAGCTCCCCTGACAAGATGGACTACTTTGATTAGCAGCAGTGATCTTAACCTGAATCTGTAACTGATTAGGTTATGCCAGGAAAATTGCCTGCTAAATTATTTTCTTTCCACATACTCAAGCTAATGAAATTAATCTCCACTCGGGTATGAAACAAGCAGCGTGCTCTCCACCCAGAATCATCCATCATCTGTCTTAATGTTGCCCTAATGAAGTGGAATAGAGCAGAGATGCCTGATGGAAAGAGTAGCAGGTTGATGAATAGAGGGACGTGACACGGAACCTGTCCTCATCGTAATATCACCACCACATGAGTAGCATTTCCCTGCAGCTCGCTGCTCAGTCTATCACAAAAGTTCCCTGGCTTCAGTTTGTTACGGCCTAGAAACATCGATCGATTCTAGAGTGTAAAGTATTTCCTCCCTTTCATCTGTCTGCTTCTTACCTTCTTTCTTCCGTCATCTTAATTATGTGACACTTGGAAAAAAATTTAAAGTGAATGTATTGCAGGCTAGTGCCCATTACATGCCTGACTTGTCTCCTTTCCAAGTCTTGTGTAAAAAGCTGGATAACACAGGTCATCAGGTTTTGCAATGTAGGTTGATCCTTGATGAAAAAAAAGTACAAGAGTACCACTCTTTGATTTTCAACTCTTAATTACAACCCAAATGGTGAAAAGTAATTTCTTAATAATTAAATTTTACACAACTGCGCCTGTCAGGTAACATAATTATGAATGGGGTCATGGCGCTTCATAAGGTTTATGCTTATTCTCTGTGAAACTCCCTTTAAAACAACATCTTTCCCTCTTTCTCTCTCTATTAGACATTTGTCATCACTACTGGGTAACAAATTCGACCACGGAGCAGAAAGCGTCATGCCCACGCTGCTGAACCTTGTGCCCAACAGTGCCAAAGTCATGGCCACGTCTGGGATGGCAGCCATTCGCCTCATTCTCAGGGTAAGAATGTTAAAGGAAAAAGGAGATTCCCTTTCATTCATCAGCTCGTGCCTCTTGAAGTGCAGATTTTCAAGCAGGTTGAATAGAACTGATGAGTAGAGAGGTAATTAACTGGAAGCATCACAGGAGTTCCTGTACAATGAAATTGAAAGTCGTAGGCTGGTTTGATATGATAAGTGGTATTTGCACAGCGCTTCACTCATCTCGCTGCCGACGCTCTTGATGCACCACGGAACTTAGTGCTGACATAGCAACACATGTCATCAAGAAAAACCCAGGGTAGAAACAGCCTATAAGGTTATATGCCAGGTTACAAACCAGATAGCCTTGCTTGGCTGCTGACATTATGCCATGCATTTTTCAGCCCAGATCATGGTACAATTGTAAAATTGTGTGGAACATCTCGGGGAAACTGCTCTTCGCAGGTTATGAGCTTCTCCTCCACTGTTGCGTTGCTTCTGATTCCATCACATGCAAGTATTCTTCCCTTGATTGCATGTATGAAAGGTCAGCAGCAGATGAGTCAAAGTCAAATTTGGCTGAAATTTGAGCGCATCATCAAGGTGGCTAATCTAAAATTCATGTCACTAACAATGGCAGGCCACGAATCACCTCATCTTCCAATACACAATAATGGAACGCCCTGCTCAGCTCACCACTTAATAGTTCACCACATGAAACCAGAGACGTCCACTGGACTGTAGGCAAAACATTGTGTGGTGTGAAACATAGCGCTGCAAAAAGCATAAATTTGATCTTGAATTATGAAAACTCAGTTTTGGATGTACATAGAGAAACTTCAAAACTGACTGTTTTTGTGATTCTCTTCCAGCACACACACTACCCACGTCTCATCCCCATCATCACCAGTAACTGCACCTCCAAGTCAGTAGCAGTCAGACGGTAAGAGGACTGCATGAAATGAATCATAGGTCTAAAAGTTAAAATGATGAGCAGAATTTTATTTAAATCAGTTGCCAATTTTTTTCCCCCCAGTATAATGTGAATGTATATAATAGAATTAAATGCTAAATGCAGTATAAATGCCTTGTTCAGTTCACAAACTTGGATTGGACCATATTTGTATCCTGGTCTCTCAAATCCTAAAAATTGCTTGGTGTGTGTGGTGCAATAAATTCAGCTTGATGTGTTTTTTGCTGTGTGCAGGTGCATCTTCTATTCTTATTTTCTTAAGTTGGTATCTAACATCAGTGTGTTGTTTCTCTTTTCCAGACGCTGTTATGAGTTCTTAGACCTCATGTTACAAGAATGGCACACTAATACACTGGAAAGGTAAGCTAAATGTCTGAGGGTGCATATTCTGGATATATATATGGGCAATGGAGGCGTAATGAGTGAATAGGATGCCTCTTCTTCTTCCCCCCCNACACACTGTGGCATTTGAGTTAGCTAAGCGTTGGCTGGGTGCGCAACTGATGAGACCAGTTAAATTAACGCGTCCCGAGACATCTGTCATCATCAAGACCCCCCAGCAATGAAGCAACTTTCCATCTCAACAGAGACTTTAAAAAGCATGCGAAAAACCTGGCGGGTTGCCACATTCCCTCTGGACCGCCCAAGGAATAAGCGCCTTGTTCGTCTTGTCTGTGCTTCCTGATTTCAGCTTGACTTTGTCACCAGGAAGAGATTAAGCGTCTGCTGCGTTCTCCTGCCGGGTGCATTCAGTTTCCATCTCTTTAAAGGTGCTTCTCGTTTCATCATGTTTCCTTATTATCCTAGGCATGTTGCTGTTCTGACTGAGACCATCAGGAAGGGCATTCACGATGCTGACTCTGAAGCCAGATCCATTGCTAGAAAGTAAGTGACATTTATGGGATTTGTAAAAACTGGGTTTATGGGATCAGATTTTACACCCTAACTGACTTGAATTTTAGTGTTGTTGTGAACATTTTAGTTTGAGAAAACATGTGTATACCAGTTTTATATCACTTTATAAACATAAAACCTTCTGCTTTTTCTTGCTCCCATCTATAGGTGCTATTGGGGTTTCCATGGTCACTACAGCCGGGAGGCAGAGCACCTGTTTCAGGCATTGGAGTCTACGTATCAGAAGGCCCTCCAGTCTCACCTGAAGGGGTCTGACAGCATCGTGTCTCTGCCTCAGTCTGATCGTTCCTCATCATCCTCCCAAGAAAGTCTTAAGTAAGAATTTTTCCATCTCTCAGCTGTTCCCTCCTGCTTTACTTCCTCTGCATTTCCACCTCCTTCCATGCCACCTTTTTTTTGTGTGTCCTTTCTTCCTGTCCTCTTATCCACCTACCCCTTTACTATTCCTCTTTTTCTCCATGCTTGAGGCTTTGGTATATTTGCTGTAATTGATTGGAGGAAGCCGCTAATGCATCTGTCTTATTGAATATGACTGTAAAAACATAGGTAATTATTGTCAGATGGGCACTCTCACACACAGCCACACATGCACACTCTTAGATTGATTGCCATCATTTATCCAGTTTACAGATTCCCGATGGAATGTGCTAACTAATGATCTCATATGTAGTCCATCAGGACTGCAGCTGTTGTGATCATCTGTGTGTGTGTGTGTGTGTGTGTGTTTGTTTAAGAGGATGAGCTCATCTCTTCTGGAGAAGATGTCCCATTGTGATGCTATTCTTTTCTTACCCCCAGTCGTAATGCTGCACTCTCCATATTGAGCTACCAGTATATTGAAACTTATTAGGCCATTTATAGTGGCACAGGCGTACTTATACATGACTCTGTACATTAAAGGACCATACTGGTGGTTTTGCATGTTTGAGCCAATATAAACAACCCACATACACATGATGTTACCAGAAGAAAATGCATGTCTCCACCAGGAAATGTAGTCACAGAAGAAGATGCTTTTACGAAGAAATTAAAAATGGCTGTCCCCTCTAAATTTGAATGAGAAGGTGAAAAATTGAATTTTTAGCAGGTGTATCGCCGTAACATATTATTTTGAAAGATTAGGTGATTTGGCAAAATAACAAGAAAACTAAAAGACACTCTGATGCTTTAAAAAATAGTTGGCAGTAATGTAACATGTATGCAAGTAAATTTATCAGGCTTAAACATGCAAAATCACCAGTATGGTCCTTTAAGTTTATTTCTAAATAGCTTTATGTTAAAAGATAATTGTGAAGTATTGTCAGATGTTCACAGCTTAGCTTGGGAACATCTCTGAACCTCTGTTGTTTCTTTTCCCTTCTCCTCAGCCGGCCGTTGTCTGTGAAGAGTGTCATTGGAGGCAGCATAACAAGGAGTAAGTGCTTCTTAAGCCACTTCCTATATTGCCATGGTTACTGTTTAGTTAGTGTCAATTTTGCTCCATCAGTAATATTTGTAGAGTTTGGCGGCAGCATAGTGAAGTCAGTAAGGACACATTTGTTCATAGTGCACGGTTGAAGTTTCCCTTTTCTAACTGCCATCTGCACCAAAGAACCAGGACCCATTTTAGTAACGGAACTACAGTTCCTGAACCATTTTATTAAGTTTTGCTCCAGGGTAGGTACTTTCCAATGGTTAAGGGTCTGCATTCAGAAATTTGGAATCTCACTCTCAGAGATTTTTATGTTTTTGATAGAAATTGGTAGTTTTATTTACCAAGGTGGCATTAAATCGATGTAAATATATAGCAAAGACAGTAATACTGTTGCAAATGGCTGATTTATAAACCCTATTTTTTTTTTAGCAGCCATTAGTCTCAGTCTAACAGAACATTAAAATAAGCTGAAGGCCCTGAACGCACAACTGCTCAAGAGGATGACTACATCAGAGTCTGTAGTTTGAGGAAACAGATGATTTGCAGCTCCTCAGTTGTTGCTTCCTTTATAATACAGGCCAAATACCAGTGCCATCTGCAACAGTGAAAAGACAACTCTGGGTGATTCCAAACTTCTGATTGCTAATGTAGCTTGCAAGTGCTTAATATAATATTTATAATACTTGAAGAGTGTTGTGAATGTGAGCAAGGAACTCACTGAAGGAACCACATATTTTCTACTCTCGATAGCTCTGGATAAAGTGATACTTATTAAACTTTAGGTCTTAAAGCGCCTGTCAAGTTTGCTAAAGTTTTGTAAAATTTTAGTTTTCCTTCTGTAGTCTTCCTTCTAATACTCTAATCACAAACACAAGAGACAACAAGCAATGCTTTGTGTTCTGATTTGACAGTAACCTACCACATTTTCTCCAAGCTGTGGATAAAGGCAAGAAAGTAGATGCAAGAAGTTGATAACGCCCTTGAAATAATTTTTTTTCTATGCTGTTCCAGGTAAGCTGGTGAGCTCCAGGGTGGTGACCACACCGGGTTCCCTCCAGCGTTCCCGCAGTGATATTGATGTCAATGCTGCCTCTAGTGCCAAATCACGTCTGTCCACTGTTCCCGCCTCCTCCCCCTTCAGCTCCGCGGCTGCCCTTCCCCCAGGGTCCTATGCCTCATTAGGTAATTTATCACTCATCTCCCTGCAACTTTGCAAAAATCTGAAACAACTTCACATGGCAGCGTCATTTCACTCTCCAATTATGCTAAATATTAATTTGATCCCTTTTGTCTCTTTTACCGTGCTCAATACCATTTGTAGAAAATGCAAGTAGTGCATCAAAGTTAAAGATTCAGAAATACAAAGATGTTTTTATGTGCACTATGCTTTTGGTTTGACAGGATCACAGGTTTATCTTTCTCGGTCCTAACTTTCCTACCTTTTCTTGTGACGTTCAGTTGAAAGCATGTTTGATTCAGAATAATGACAAAGAGTTAGAGTAAGATCACTTTTTGCTTCATAGATTATAAAGTGCTTCTAAGTTACAGTGCAGTCAAGAAGAAAGATGATGCCACTATATCTTCCCACCCGCTGCTGCCTACAGAGTTAACAAAACTTTCCTCAAAGACACACAAAACATGTCATGGCTGCTATTCCTCAAACTCTCACACCACATTTTATCCTGAAGTCGCTGGCTTTTATGGACCTGACGGATTTTTAATGTCAGCTGAACGTGTCATTAGAGTGTTCTGTCAGCAGGGACTGTTTAAATCCCATGTTGACACATTTGACAAATACATTGGATGAGGCTGAGTAGCCTTCCAATATAATGAATACCCCTGACACTTTTAAACGATATTTTTGCTAATTTTAAAGTTAATGAAGAATGCTTAAGCCACCAAGAGAAGTGAAATTTACTGTCGTCTTGCCATGCAGAAAATTTATTCCCCTCTCTTGTTCTTCTCCAGTGAGTCTCCATGGTTCTTAATTTCCATGACTAATCATGATGGAGTCCCTCGCTAACCCACTCACTCCTGTTCCTGATTAAACTGCAACTAATGTCTTCCTCTATACCTCTCCTCCCACTCGCTGCTCCACGACTTTCTTAAATGCCCAAAAGATGGCACGCCTGGTAAAAGTGATGGTAAGACTTGTGTCTCAGTGTGTGTGTGTGCAATTTCACAGACGTCGGAGGTGTGTGTTTGTATGAATGCCTATTTGTCAGCTGTCAGGAGCTGTACGTTTTGGTTCATCCTCTATATTGTCATCTGTGTGTCTTCTTTCCCTTTCTACCCCCCCCAAATGGATGTCAGCTGTGTGGAACTCTGCATGGACTGTCTGCATGGATTTCCTCCTGTAACTGTCCCTAACAACTACCGTATGATTAAACCGACATATTTGCCTTTTTAAGATGTTTTAGTCCTTAATTGATTTGTTTAGGCAGGCCGGAACACTTGGGTATGGACCAGAACAGCCAGCCCGTTTGAGGAAGGGGTTTTGGTCACAAATGAGCTCTGGAGTGATTCGTTTGTAGCGTGAACATGATCTGAACTAGTTTTGAACCAACTGCTACAGTGTCAGACACCATTTTTTAAGGTTTTGCTTCAGGGTTGGTACTCTGATGGTTGAGGATCGCTGATGTCTGACACTGTTTGGTTGTTATTCGATGTTTCTCTTGAGGGCCAGGTTGAAGATGAATTTCTGTTACTTGTGACAGACAATAAACTTATTCTATTCTATTCTATTCTATTCTATTCTATTCTATTCTATTCTATATCTTTGATTACCCTTAGCCAAGCAAACAGATTCTGTGGAATCGTTATCAAGTCTACCTCGCACATCTTCAAATAAACATGGCGAATGCTCCTGCTCAATCATCCGAAGGCAGCACATCTTCTTCACATAATGTGCAGCTATACATCATTGTGAAGTTCATTCAAATTCAGTGTTCCTCTGGCATATTTTGCTCAAATGATGACTACAACTAGGAATGTATGCTAGTTCTTGTTGTAGTTCCAGGTTAAATTCTTCCTGTCCCCGGATATTTTTGATCAACGAGCAGCTTGAGTGTTCTTACGTGGATTTTGTTGGTTTGCTTAAAATTTTTCCTTTGTGAAACCAAAACTGAAGCAAGGATAAACGTAACAAAAGTAAAAACTCATTCACTGATTTTTAGCAAACGTGAAAACAACCTTAAGGGACCATACTGGTGATTGTGCATGTTTAATATATTAAATTTTCATACATTTAAAATTACTAACAACCATTTCCCAAAGCACACTACTGGAATGGTGAATTAACATTTTTTTCCTACCTTCCAGACCTCCATTGGTTTCAGTTCATTCTGGACACCGTTAAAACCAACTTGTTGAATACTTGAAACATTCTTGGGATAGGTAATCCACCATTGTGAAAACACGTGTATTCACGAAGTTACATAGTTTTTGCATTTAATCGCAATAAAAAACACGGAGTGATCTGAAAAGACACCGGGGAATATAGTCCCAAAAGAAGACCTGCGTTTATCGAAAAATTTAAACAACCGTGATTTCAAAAAGCTGCGTAACTATTAGCAGGCGAAACATCAATTTTTAAGGTGGATGTATTGGTTCAATATTTGATTTTGAAAGATTAAGAGGTTTTGGAAAGTATCAGGAAAGCTGAAATACGGTTTTATCCTTTGGGAAATGGTTGTCAGTGATGTAACATGTATGAAAATTGAATACNGCTGAAATACGGTTTTATCCTTTGGGAAATGGTTGTCAGTGATGTAACATGTATGAAAATTGAATACATTAGGCGCTCAAACATGCACAATTGCCGGTATGGTCCCTTAATTGCAGGTGTTCAGCTTGTTATATTTGTTTTGTATTGTACGATGGGAGATTATCCAGGCTGCTACATTTGCTCTGAGTGAAAGCTTTTCCTGAGGCCGTGCATTTATAACACCACAGAGTTACTTTAGGATATCACCAAGATAAACAAGGTTGATCTCTTCCCTCTCAGCTCTTGAACTTACAACCATTTGTTGTCATCCCAGAGGTTCACCCTTGGCCTTTTTAGTAGCTTTATCTGTGAACAGGTGAGCATTTCACATTGTGTGACTGCCGCTCTGTTTAGTCTCACAACTGCTCTAAGAGGGCAACGCTTCCTGTGCAGCTCAAGGACTTTTATTTTTAGCTCTCCGTATCATTCTGTTATCACTGTCGGCGTTTTCTTGCTTAGATGTTAGTTGTTGTTACTAGTCTGTTGTGTAACACAATATCCTAGATGTTCTATGTGAGATGCCTTTTGCCCACATCTTATCATAATATTCTCCAGTGGATTTAAGGTTGTAGCATTTGGCTCACATTTCATGATCTCACATTTTATAATTTGGCTTTGAAAGACGGTGTGTTGAAGGTGTTATTCTTGGCTCGATATATTCAGCGTCTCTCAGCGCACAATGCCCAATTAATTCAGGTTCGTATTGAAACATTCCAGAGTCAGCCAGTGAGACATCTGAGATTTCCTTTTAAAGTGAAGCTATTCATTTTAAAAGATAGAGGAGATGGAGGCTACAAGTTAAAGATAATTTGTGCTTGAGTTAAGAGTTCTTTTGGTTATTATCAAGCATATTTCATGTCTTTTTGTGTGGGGTTATGATGATGAAGTTGGTTGTTACGTGTGACAAACAGCTTCAGGAAAAAGAGAGAAGTGCACTGAGTTTGTTCCCAAAACAGACAGAAACATGACGAAGATGTTGGCTGGTCTAACATTGCCTTAATTGAGTGTTTTTTGGGAGTTTGTGGAACTATTTGTGTGGATCGCCCTTTTATTCTGTACTGCAGGTTGGGTACGAAAGCAATTCATGTTTTTTCTAACAAACAGCTTCAGATCCACCGCATGTTTAATAACTCGAAATGTTGAGTTGTGATGTTACATGTCTTCATTGGATGAAACATATCAATTAAAATTGTCAACGTAATCCTTATGATTGCAGGTTTGTGTATGTCTCTTTTCCATACCTGGTTCAGATAGATTTCCAGTACTTCTCATGGTTTGTTTTATCATAGTTAAGTGCTGCGTTAGTTGTGATTTGCCACATTTGTTGGCCCTTGTAACAGAAAAGTATTTGGAATTCAGTTATTTTGTGATTTTCTGTAATTCATCATTGCTGGCATGGAAAAAACCGCAACCACCTTCATATGAAGTTGCACAAACACTGAGAATTATTTGGAAATGCTAATGGACTCAGGTGTATCTGTTGTCCCTCTCTGTGTTTCAGGTGGGCTTTGTCCCCTCATCCAGTCTCCTTCATTCTTTCTCTTCAATTTTTCTCTTTTCTAGCATCTCTTTCCAGGGTTGGGGTGACAAATAATAATGTATGTAAGTGGATGTAACTGATGTTTAGGCTCTCTTTTTCTCTCTCTCTCTCTCTCTCTTCCCGCTTCCATTTCGTCCTTTGTTCTTCAGGTCGTGTTCGCACCAGGAGACAAAGCTCAGGCAGCACGGTGGGGGCTAACAACACAGCGGTGGACAGTAGGGGGCGCAGCCGAGCCAAAGTGGTCTCCCAATCCCAGCGTATGTATAAGCACAGACACGCAGCTGAAGTGATGTTCTACGAAAACAGGAGTCAGAATGTCAGATGGCACACAAGTGGACTACAGATTATTAGAAGTCATCGCTAAGATGCACATAACCTGTCGCACTCATACCGTATGATCTTCCTCAGCATCGACTGGAGATCATACTCGATGTTTTACCGTTTCTATGTTTGTGATGTTTCTCATGCAATGCAGAACCCAAAGAAACTCCCAGCCACTCACAAATCTTGTGTGTTTGTGCTTAAAGGCCTATATGCATGTATGTGCGCTTGTTTTTGGACTATTTAGAGGTGTGTATGTGTATATTTGTTCTAATGAGAGGCGTCTGTGATCAATACAACTAACATGTTTGCGGTTATCCAGAGTGCATGCTGGGTAAAATAAATATACATAACACCTTTTGTCCCATTTTGACCGTTCTTGATCTCCACCTGTCCTGCCTCTTGCTTCCATCACCCAGGATCCAGATCAGCCAATCCCATCCGTGGTAAGGCCTCAGCTGCACCTAACCACAAGCCAGATGCCTCATCCCTAAGCAGCGCTTTGCACGTTCTCTCTTTCTTTTACCCCCTTTAACCTTCATTTCATCACCTAACAGCTCGTTCCATTCATCACATTCAAGGCTTTTTTTTCTGTTTACTTCCCCACAGTTTGAGGAGCTGTTTGGAGTCAGAAAATGTGTTGTTCACTTCCAACCATTTTCTTTTTGTTTTGTTCACTGTTGGCCTTTACATTTGTACGTTCCCTCTGGTGACTGTTGCTAGCTCAGTCGGCTAGAACACGGGTCTAACATCTTCCCTCTACCCTATGTCTGTCTGAGATAACATCTGTATTTGTGTGTTCAAAGTTTTACTCGCATTTTATGTCCTGCAGTGTCACTAACATGCCAAAGTATTCAATCTCATGCCTTTTTAAATTGACATAAATTGATGAAATAAGTGGCGTAATGAGGTATAATCCACAATGACTTTAATAACAGTGGTTACCCAAAGCAATGGTTCTATTTATACAAAAGATTAGACAGAACCTTTCTATCAGGTCACTGACAGTATCTTGCTTTTACCTGTATCCTGGTCATTTTCTTAGCTGCTTAGAATATTGTCTGACCATGCCGTGTGTTTTCTGTGTCTGTGTGTCCTGTGTGTGCATACACACTGTATGATTTCACCTGACAGCTGGCAGCCGCTCCAGCTCTCCAGGCAAACTGCTTGGCCACAGTGGCTATGGCCGAATCCCTCGAGCGACGGCGTCGGCCTCCAGCACGCCGGCTGACAAGCGCAGCAGGATCCCTCGCAGCCAGGGCTGCAGCCGTGAGACCAGCCCCAGCCGAATGGGTCTCGGTAAGAACAAGCCAGGCAGGCTTAACAAATTTGATTCCAGTTGCCACATATCCATTAGCCTGCCTGTAAGTGTATAGTGAAGGAAAACTACGAAATTGAGATGCAGCACGTTTCAGCATTCCTTCACCACCATATCAGAGCCAACAACAACAAAATGTGTGAGACAGCACTCGCCAAGGCACAAAGCTGGTATCCCACAGCATGCATATTGATAAGTGACATAACATGGAATGGGTTCATTTCAAAAACATGCTGGTTTAATAAGAGAAAGCGGATTTTCCCATTTTAGCGTATTGATAAAGCGATAAGCTCATGCCGCGCGCTTCTGTTTTGTCCATTGAAACCCTGCAGCACTCAGATACTGTATCCAGTTTGTATACAAACTCCATTAAATTATTATCTGACATATCGCTCATGTGTGGGTATGTAAAGCCTTTGAAACATTGTATGTGATCCTGGGCTATTCAAATAAATTTGGCTTGACTTGAGTTGACATCAGTCACATATGAAACGGTTGGCAGGAAGAATAAAAGGTGGAGTTTGCACTTCCTGGCAATGTTGCAACAGATGGAAGTTCATGCAAGAACGCAAACTCTGTGTTGAAGCTTCATTTTGGAAGCCCCATTAGATTATTGTCTGATGTCACTAAAATCTTGTGTTGGCCTCAGAATCTGGTGGCATCACGAAGTTCAAACAGTGGAAGTGTGACAGTTTAGTCTCTAATCAAAAGAAACTGATTAGAAAAGTATTCAGTTTGTTTCCAGGGTTTATTATGTTTCCTTTGCTTTAGCTGCCTTTAAATGTGTTTTTGTTAGTCTTGTTGTGTTACTTATTTGCGTTACTCATTTATGTATCTAATCTTTGTCACAAATTAACAGTGAAAAGCTTGCTGTTTGGAGTGCGCTGATGATTTAACTTTCAGCGTTGTGCTGTGACCAGCTGACTCACCCAACACTACCTGAGACACTCTTTTTACACTTCCTCTCTTTTTGAGTATTCTTTTTCATTCACTTTCAGTTTCTTCCCTATTCCTGTTCATTTTCCCCCCACCTAGTAGCAGGGGTAAAGGATGATGTCTGTTGATTGGTAGGTCTGTCTTTTTGTCACTCCGGATCTTTAGTCCAAACGAAGGTATCTGACCAAGTACTGCTAAGATTGACATGAAAGTTTTGGCATATTTTCAGCATCTCCAGTTGATGATTCCTAATGATTTTTGACCCCATAAATATCAAAATGGGCGGATCGCGACAAAATTTACTGAGTACTTTCACGATCCCCAGAGGATGAACACTACAGTTCAGTCAGTCAGTGATCTTGCCTCTTGTCAGTCCAAAATTTTAACATCAGAAGATATATATCATATCTGAACACATTAGCATGGCAGTGTTTCCACATCTACTGTCGTTGTCTGCCGTCTACCACTGCAGTTGACAGAGATTTCGCTATTACGACCAGTAGGGCTGTTTTTCTGCCATCAACCTGTGAATCCAACATAAGAGTAACTGTATAAGAATAGTTAAACACTTAAGCCTCTTCTCATGGGTCCTATTCTTTCACTACTTCTACTCCTCTTTTTTTTCCCATTACTCACATTCCACCCATGAATGCCCACTGACATCCGCACCTAACTTGTTGTCCTGACAGCCAGCCTGTGTGGTAAACCTCTTCTTCCTGCTGCTCTTCCCTACCGCACGCTAGCCCGGAGCCGCATTCCCCGTCCCAGCATGAGTCAGGGTTGCAGTCGCGACACCAGTCGCGAGAGCAGCCGTGACACCAGCCCCGCTCGGGGCTTCACTCCTCTGGGTGAGTACCGCTGAGTTCCTAGCTGTCCTGAACTACCTCTGCCAGCCCGGTGTTACCCAACCAGGAAATCTTTGCACATCTCCTGTAATTTTTTTTTTTTTTTTTTTNATTTTTTTTTTTTTTTTTTGGGGCGCTCAGGAGAATCTCTTTTGCACAAGCTTATTGGCAACTCTGCCTTTGCTTGTCTCTGTGTATGCATGCACTAACTAAAGATCTCCGTCATGTCTGGTGGTACAAATGTTTGTTAAAGTCCTTTTTTTTTTTTTTTCNCTTTTTTTTTTTTTTCTTCTCCAATGGAATACATGTTGAAGCGTCATGCTAATTTCAAATGCATCTTTGTTTTGGAGTTTTAAGTTGGATAAGCTTGTTTGTTTTCAGTTAACCTACTTACAAAAGTGTGTTTAGGAATACAGGCCGCGTGTAAAGGCTTTGACAACTTTAACTGTCACACACTCAGGTTGGGATTCAAAGGCAAACTCAGTATGGCAGGCTTGGTAAAATGAGAACAGTTCTTTAATTGTGGTCATACAACAACAAATGGTCGATAACAGGTGATCAGTCCGTCCAAGCAAACAGGCTCAAAGGGTAAGACAAAAATCTAGGTCCAAAATTGAGCCAAAAACACAAGTAGGCATGCAAACAGAGTGACCTACAAGAAAATGACGGCACAAAGACAATCTGGCAACAGGCAGTGAGTACTGGCTGAATGTATATATATTACTAGGGTAATCAGAGGTTTGAGAACAGGTATGCAATCAGGTGACTGGGGAATGGCGGGAAGGGCTGAGGGCCTAGTGAGCAGGTGAGGTAAAGCAGCTTCTGAAATGACAGAAATGTTAAAGACTGATGGCAGACTGGAAAACAAAGCAAACATGCTATCAAACTGTGGCATTTACACTAAATCCAGCTGAAGAAACTGATTAAGAAATGGGAGGATAAACAGCAAGCAGTCGAACACCGTATCATCACGGTCAGTATGATGTGACTTTTTTTTTTTTTTTTNTTTTTTTTTTTTTTTTGTTGATCGAAAAGGAGTAGGCTGAAGACAAAAGCTTATGCACATTAATTTAAGTGGCGTTGTTAGTCAGCAGCCACAACTTTATCATAAAAAAATGTATAAAGTAGGAGCGGAGAGTTATGTCACAATGCAGCATAGCTATAATTTAGAACCAAAGTTACAGATTGTGTGATTGGAAACCTTTGTTTTTTCCTCTTATAGACCATCAATCCAAGTGATGGCAATGATGGCAGTTTGTTCTGTGGCTCACAAAGAAGAAATTCCAGTCTTTTATCACATTTCATAATATATATCCTCATTTCAAGACAATAACTGACAGAACTCTGCACTGTGAAATCTAAATGGAACTGAGACAGCTCCTATCTGTTCTGTCTTAATTGAACCTCGCTAAAACATATCGTAAAAGCAGATTAATGTGAGCTCGCTGCTGAGCTGAGCTCCGTTGTATTTTGAACAGTGATACTGTTCACTCCTTTTTAGATTTCTTATTTGTCACGAAGGACAAAGGCTGGAATGCAATGTGGGTACAGATCATGCTTATTGGGCTTCCCCTTACTCTATGTCCAAATGTGATTGGTTACTCGTCACCGATCGATAACTGTTGCCCTTTCCATGCTGCGGAATTGACCTAAATCCTTTGGAAAGGACACAGAATTTTCTTCATGTTCAAGCAATGCAAACAAAACCTTGTTTAGGTAATTGGGTTTATTTGGCACGCTCTTTTCCAGCAGGCTAAAATGCATTCACCGTGATAGGTATTAGCAGAATCCAGTGTTTTACAGATTGAGTTTTAGCTCAGTCTGCTTTTTTTTCCTAATTCTTCATTTCTCATCCACTGAAGAAGATTGTTCTTGGAGAACCGCAAACACTTAGCCGTGCCGCTGATTCCAGCTCTCACAAATTCATGTTCATGTCATCAGAACTGACCAGCTAATGAGCCTGCTTGAAGTTCAATTAAATGCTTTCAACATTCCTTGCTTAAAGTCCAATCTTAATCATTGTAGCAAACAAAGCCAGTAGGGATCTGAAACTATATATATACTGTATATTACAGAGATGACCCAAATGGTAATGTGCTTTATAAAGGGCCACATGAAGGCACTATTTCCACCAACAGATTTATTTATTTTTTATTTTTTTTAATTAATTAATTTATTTTATTTAAACAGGGACCATACACCAGAAAAAAAAACAAAAAAACATTAATCTCAAATTGAGATGAGATGCTTTGTGCCAGATTTAGCTAACAGCTAATTTTCATCTGCAGTCCGTGGACAGGTAAACATAAAACAAACGACCGTAATACACAGACACATAACATCAAACATTAATACATTATACACACACAATCACTTTACAGAACCACAAGTTTCAAAACAGAATAAAATGTCATTCATAATCAGTCAATTAATGTTGACATGCCTGGTTACTAAGAATCCATTTTTTTTTTTTTTTTTTTNTTTTTTTTTTTTTTTTTGCACCATGTGTAAAAGAATAAAAATTTGTGCAAGTTTTAAATGCTTGTAATGTACGCTTGTTCTTTTGCTGTTTAGCTTTCCAATTTTATTGAAATCTGTGAATATGTTAAGACAAGGAACAAAAATGATGCGGTCAGGCCAGTGTGTGTTTCCAGTGCAGCAGCAGTGTGAAAATGGCTCCTGGGTCTTAAAGTCCACTGTTAACCTAGAGTGTGTGTCACTAACCCTCTGGTCTGGGTGTTGCCCACCTCTACTGTCCCCTGCAGCCTCCCGACGTCACTCCCGTTCCACCAGCGCTCTCTCCACAGCCGACCCTCACGGGCAGTCAGGTGACCTGCATGCCCAGACCTCCCAGCTGCCCCANCCCCCCCCAGCCCCTATCCGTTTCCCCCCTTATTTCCCATCTTAGAGGCAGATTTGCCTATCCGCATGTTCTGTAGTTGTGTAGTGACTGTGGGAAACATCCATCTTTCCATGATTTTATCCTCCCCCTTGTATTACCCAGAGTATTGTAGCAAACAGGAAAGGTAAGGATAGACATGGGTCCATTTGTGTATCATGTGATGTAAAAGATTTAGTTCTCATCTGCTTGTGACCTTTTATTTCAGCTGTGAAATGCCCACGATGCATTCAGCCCAGCTTCATTGATACTATTTGATATTTTGACTCTTGATTTCTGGTCACGTTTCATTTGGAGCCTGCCTTTTGTCTGTGGTTGCAGTAGTTTCATATTTAATGAGTTTTGTTGTTGTTAAACTTTTCTTTTACGCAGGAAGAGCCTTTCCGACTGCGTTACATTTTTACTTTTTCTATCAACTGGTTTTGTTATTCTTTCAACCTTTTCAATTTTTCCTCTGATGTAACATAAAAGCTGAAGTTTGTGGTTTGTCTTCTTTAGTGCATCATTGGTGCCCGATATCTTTCATTTCCTAGAGAAACAGCATAGCTACTCTACAATATGTATCTGTTCATTTGGTCCAAGGATTTACTGTCTTATCCTCTATTTGGGTTTCTATTGTATTATAAAATCTTTGTTATTTTGACTTCAGAATTTTGCCCTGCACTTTCTTTATTAACTATCCATTGTTCTGAAATGTGTCCTGAAGAAACCAAACTTCCATTACATTTCTCTGTAGTCTAATGCAAATGCAAAGGATACTTGTCCTTTGCATTTTCTGTTCGGCTAAGTTACATTGGTCAGTTTTATTTTTTTAACTAAATCCTCCTCACCTCCTTCCTCTATATTTTCCCTTACTTTTTTTCTGTCTAGACCGGTATGGTTTGATCCACCATGCTAGAATCTCAGCATCTGTTAATGCCATGAGGGTCCTGAACACTGGCACCGAGGTAGAGGCAGCGGTCGCTGATGCTCTGGTGAGTTTCTGTACAATTACTTCCCACTTCCTCTTTGGAATACCAATGTGCAAAGCCTCCTAATATGGACTTATGATGTCAGATCCTGGTTTTTGCTTGGCTTATTGAAATTTGACAAGGCTTAATGTGCATTTTCTTTATAGTTGGACATAATTTCAAGTAGGCTGTACAACAGATCATTGGCAGCTCTCTCCCTTCCTCAGACATCATTTTGAACCCTTCATGCATCTGAATAGATGATCACATCGCTCATTGGCCTCTTTGGCTTTTCATTGTGATTTCGAAGCATAGAATATTTTAGCAACAAAATTTTCACCAGCAAAATGAGTTTCTAAATTAATACAAGGCAGAAAATAGACTGTGCAGTCGTAGAACTATGTTTGGTTTTTATGGCTATAACATATTTCATATAGCTGTTCACAAGTGTCATATGTTTACGAGTTTTATCATATCAGTTTTATCAGCGAGTCTTATCATAACCTAACTGCTCTGTTGTAACATACTGTATATGTCTGTGTTTCACAGTTCACTTTCTATCAACTTTCACAGTAGTGAAAACTGATAGAGCGTATAGAATAGAGTTGCTTAAATAATCAAGATAAAGAGGTACATGCCAAGCTATAAAACTGTTTTAAAGTTTTACCCGCATTTCAAACTCTTTCTAGAATATTTAAACACACACATCTTGTCATGACTTCTTTAGCATCACCAGTAGGACTGTACCTGTTCTGTGCTCCTTTAAACCTTCCCTCTCTCCTCTTTCCCTCTTGGTTGTTTGTTACCATTTCAGCTTTTAGGAGACTCCAGGAATAAGGTAGTTGTTTATTTCACATATCGTTTGTATCTCCGTGTCGTCATGCACTAATCCAGATCAGAAAGAGCCGTTAATGCAGCTTGGCTCGTTACATTGACTGGCATCTCCCCCATCCTTTTTCAGTTTTACCTTGAATGTTTACATCCTCATTATGATTGTGATTCTTTTTTCCCCTCATTGTGATATTGTTGTTGTGATACATAAGTCATATGTCCATAATGAGATTATATGCTCCACAGTTTCATTGTATTTGAAGTTAAGACTTTGCTTATTCATTGCATTGCTTGACTGGCTTTCTCTGATGTCATCTAAATCGGACATGAAAACATTTTGTTCAATATGTGATCCACAAAAATTGCACACCATTTCCATTTGTATATGAGCACATGAACCTGTGAAGTTGAGTAGCAGAACAAAAGAAGATAGATTACAGAATCCTGCATGGCTTCCTGATGCAAATGGAGATCTCAGACCAAAGCTTCTGACCTCATGGCTGCGTTCTAAGCACTTTTCCTGCAGAGCTGAGTCCACAGTCTGTTATCATAGTGCCCTGTTGTCACGACTCCTACGTTCCCTTCATCCTATCATTTCTTTCACAGAGGAAGCCTTTACGGCGGAGGTACGAATCACCGGGAATGTACTCTGATGACGATGCCAACAGCGATGCTTCCAGTGCCTGCTCAGAGCGTTCCTACGGCTCAAGAAATGGAGGAATCCCTCATTACCTGCGGCAGACCGAGGACGTGGCGGAGGTCCTGAACCACTGCGCCAGCTCCAACTGGTCAGAGAGGAAGGAGGGCCTACTGGGCTTACAAAACCTCCTCAAAAGCCAAAGAATACTGAGGTGGGATTGGTTAAGCGTGCTGACCTGTTTGTTTTAATATCTTCTGAGTTTAAATGGAATTTTGACTAACATGGGAGCGAGTGTTAAAGCTCTTCAGACATGTTAGCATCTCCTCCTGATATTAAACACTTTGGAAAATTCCGCTCTGATTTGCCATTTGGTGTCGTTTGTTCATGCAGCCGAGTGGAGCTGAAGAGACTTTGCGAGATCTTCACAAGGATGTTCGCAGATCCGCATAGCAAGGTATCACCAATTAGTCTGCTAACGAATGCAGTGGCTACAACTACTTATAGTCTAGAGGCATGGTGTCCAGAACACAGCATTAACTGATGTTCCCACAGTACCTATTCAAAATACTTCTCTGCTGTGATTTATTTGAAACTAATGGAGTGTCTTTTGTTGCACGGGCTGCCTTGGTGTGGATTTAACATAGCGAGTAAGTGTGTTTTCAGTATTAAGTGTTTGTTCTACAAAAGTCAAGTCTGGCTCAACATTGTCAAAGCAAGCAGCTATGAATAGTAAATGTCTGAACTGTCCACATGTTCTCAGGTGTTCAGCATGTTTCTGGAGACTCTTGTGGACTTCATCACGGTGCACAGGGAGGACCTGCAGGACTGGCTTTTTGTCCTGCTTACCCAGCTGCTGAAGAAGATGGGGGCAGACCTACTGGGCTCAGTCCAAGCCAAAGTGCAGAAAGCTCTGGATATCACAAGGTACCAGAAATGAATTTAATCTATCTAGTTTGTATACTGTAGAATGTAAATCCCAGCAATTGGCTAAACCCATGACCACTGTTATATTTCATGAGTTAGCTTGAATAAACTTTGTTTAATAATTTCCAGGATTGGATATACAGCCTGGTTAAGTAACATGAAAGCACATCATGTATTTTTTTCTGTCGTTGTTAGGGATTCCTTCCCATTTGACCAGCAGTTCAACATCCTGATGAGGTTTATCGTGGATCAGACTCAGACTCCGAACCTCAAGGTACTGTATAGTGAAATGAGAAAGTTTACTAAATAGTGTTTTTATATATAGTAATACCCTGACTGCTGCTGCTCAGTGTATTGTTACGACACACTCCTTGTCTCTTTAGGTGAAGGTGGCTATTCTGAAGTATATCGAGTCCCTGGCTCGGCAAATGGACCCAACAGACTTTGTAAACTCCAGCGAGACGCGTTTGGCCGTATCACGCATTATCACCTGGACCACGGAACCCAAAAGCTCTGATGTCAGGAAGGTAGGCCAACTCTCTACGTCTAAATTTGATGTGGGCCTGTTACCTAAAGGTCTAATTTAGTACGGCTATTGAAGGTTTTTGTCAAAGTCTTGAAGAAGATTTTAATTTTGGTTAGAGAAACTCTGAAAGTTGTCAACTGTTGGTTAGTCAGAGGTACAAAAACTCCTTAAATGTACCTTTTTTATGCTTGTCCTTGATGTGATCTGAAAATATGATTGAGTATAAAACCTATTTTAAAAAATTAGGCCACACACAGTATAATAAATGCTATAATATGCATGGAATAATGTAACCCTAATCAAATCTCAGGTTCTGGCAGAACTTCACCAACTGGCTTGGTGCGTGGAAGCAATCATTACAGGAGAAAGCTTGTCATATTAAGAACAACTTTATTGTGTTTCAGCTCAAGACCTTCATCAGGGTCATCAAACAGTATAAGTAAAACAGAACATATTTAGTATACATTTAGTACATAGTATCATTGTGAAAAAAAGGGAAATTGGGCCAATCACACACCGACTACAGTAGACATGGTAATCAATATAATGTTAAGACATAGTACATCTGAGGTTCTGAGTGAGGTTTTTTTTCTTTTCACTTTTTTAATATACATGCATGTGATTTTAGACCAATCACATTGTTGAATTGTTGCTGTCAGGTGAAGGTGTTGATGCCACTATGTGTTATTTGTTGCCATATACATTGAAGCCATATGTGATTGGTCGATACGACAAGTGCTGCTGGAGTCTGCTGCCCAGTGATGTAATCCTACTAACATAAAGGAATCTACAGGCTCAAATAATAATTATTAATAATAATATTAATAATAATCCTAAGTTGAATGAAAAGATAATACTTTTCAGTCCTTTGTTGCTTCTACACAGTAAATTACACCATGCAAACATAACAAGCGAGTCACAGAGTTAAGTACAAAACTATTTTCATGATGACTTGGTTAGTGTGAAGGTTACATGAAGTAATGTGATTATAAAATGTAAATCCTTTTTGCAGAACTTTAATTACAGAACAGAAAACATTTTTACTTCCACACGGTCCTTTTCCTTCATCTGAATTCTGCAGGCTGGAGTGTTTGTTTAGCGGCAGTTGTAAACTTTGATAATAGGCCCTCTCCACTGTGGAAGGCCTTGGGTCACCGACCCATTATCGTACCCTTGTCTGATGCACGTCATATGTTGTCCCTGCTGTCCCTTTCTGTTTGTTTTTCCACTGCTGTTCTTCCAAATAAAATCTTCACCTAGTTTCAAATCGGGGCCTGACCTCCAGGCATGGTTTTAAATAAATTTAATAGTTGCACCTGCTGAAAACGATCCCACATTTTAGTTTGTTTTCATGAGTACAAACTTCCATTTTTGGTAAGACTGATACACATCATGTTGGTTTGTGCCAGGTTGTAATAAAAGAGTGGTGCAGGATTGCATCCAAATGTGATGGTGAAGGACTTGTGTCATGCTGTAATGCCCATTCTGCCTTGCCACTGTGCCCCAGACCCTTCATAATTGGGTGAGCGAGGAGCTAGCTGGCAGGTCCAGCACTGCAGCCTTACTCTCTACTGAGGGCAACCAGGAAGAAAGGTGTAAGCAGGTAGAGCCCGCTCCGACTGCCGGTTACCACACGACAAGCACGCAATTCCCTGCCTGCCCAGAGCCTAACTACCACCTCCAGACTGTGAAAACTAAAGTGTGGAGTTAAACTGTAGCTGGTCTGCTGTAACAATCTCAGTATCAGTCTGTGCTTGCACAGTCACTCACCAAAAAGATGAAACTTGTTATGCAACTGGTTAGAAAAGACTCAAAGAAAAGGTTAAGCCATGTCACTGATATGAATGCTGTTTTTCTACTGCTGTGCCTAACACGTTTCCTGTGTGACTCACATAAACCTCACATGCATGGTGATATAATTTGTTTTTCTACAAAAGTCAAGTCAGTTTATTTATTAGCACATTTAAAAACAACAAGGTTAACCAAAGTGCTGTACAATTATAAAACACAAATACAAATGAATAAAACCAGTAGAGAAATAAAACACAATAAATCAAGATTCATAAATACAGGAAGTTATTCAAAATATGTATGAAAATTAGTTCAGCTTAGTAATTTATTATTAGTCGCCTGACAAGGGCCAATATTCTTCTGAATCTGAAATTCAAATTTTTAAGGTAGAAAATGATTGATTTTATCATTACATTAAACTTGATCTCCTTTGTACAAATAAAGAAAACCCAGTTAAAAAAAAAAAAAAACCTTTTAAACATCAGACTGAAATATTTCAGCCAGTGTATTTTAGAGTGTGTAAGAAATGATTGCAAGATAGCTTACAACACAAAAAAAATCAAATAAATGCTAATCAGATATCTTCAGTAGCAAACTAATTTAGTAGCAACATTATTGTTACAATATATTTGCTTTATAATTAAACGTACCATCAATCACCTCAGTATCTTTTAAACAAGTTTCCAGTTTATTAGGTACACCTGTAAAATCTAATGCAGTTGTATACAACAGCCTTGCAAAAAAATTATATCTTCATGAAGCTTCTAATGTTGACTTTTTTGTTGTTAGAAATGTATTAATACAACTTCATGGTATTTGTAATTTTCTTTACTCCCTTTTACATACACGGTACTGACATAATATTAGAAATACCCTTCACTATAATGCAATAGTAATGTATTTGTTAACATAGTGTCCTAATCTAACTAACAATAGTACATTAGTACTTTGGCTCTTCTTAGTTTAACCTCACTTGCATGTTGCAACTACAATATAGTGATGATGTTAGTGCTTTGATTTATTTCACTTTCTGCATCTTTCAACGCCTACCATATATCTGCTATTGTAGTTTCTTTCTACAGCTTAATGTTGGTTTGTCTACTGCACGTACACTAGCGTTCAAAAGTTTGGAATCACTAAGAAATAATCAGGTTTTAGATAAAAATTGAAATAGAATTTATTCACCAGGGTTGCGTTAAATTAATTTTTAAATATAGCGAAGACACTAATGATGTTGTAATTGATTGTTACTGCTGGAAATGACTGATATATAATAAATTATTCAAACTGCTAAGCCCCATTTTCAGTGTCCATTACTCCAGTTTCCTAATGATAAACTCATTTAGCTCATCATTAATTAATCATGTTTAAATGCTATTTGGTTATTAAAGACACCCTTGTAATTGTGTTAGCACACTGGAAATCTGTATTCTATTCAGGTTGATTGTCTTTATTTTGGTTGCAAGGTACTGGCCATTCTTGGTTCAAAAATGGCCAAAGCAAAACAGGCTTTGCAAGAAACATGCCAGCCTCTTGTTATTTTTTGCAAACTGAAGGTTTTCCATGTGTCAGATTGCCAAGAAATTAAAGCTTTCATACAAAGGTGTTTTCTACTGCCTTGTGACAAAAGAGAAAATTTGATGTAACCAGGACAGGAGAAGAAGCGGAAGGCCAAGATGCACAACTGCTCAGGGGATGAGTACATATATCTTAAACATGTATCTTAAACTAATCTGTAGTTTAAGATACTGAGACACCTTACAGGTTCTCAGTTGGCTGCTTCCTTAAATGGTACCTGCCAAATATCCATGTCATCTGCAACAGTGTAAAGATAATTCCGGGAAGCTTAATATCTTGGCTTTGTATTTAAATCACTTTAATGCCACCTTGGTGAATAAAAGTATCAATTTCTATCTAAAAACATTACAATTTCTGAGTGATTGCAAACTTTTGTATGCTATGGTAAGTCTATCAAAAAGTACAATGTGGAACAAATGGTAGAATTTGGTTTCCATGGTTTCAGAAATGTTTTGACCTTTGGTATTATAGATGTAGTTAAAAATTTCAAATTTTAAAAAGTTACAGAAAAATCTCTGCACTTCCTGAAATCTTTTAAAGGATCATACCGGCCATTTTGCATGTTTGAGCATAATATATTAAATTTTCATACACATAACGTTACCGACAATCATTTCTCAAAGCATATCACTGGAACAGTGAATTAAAAATGTTTTTCCTACCTTCCAGACTGCCATTGGTTTCAGTTCATTCTGCTATTAAAATTCTATCTAACATTCTTGGGATAGGTAATCCATCATCATGAACAAGACGTGTATTCAGGTTTTTTTTAGAAGCTAGTTCATTTTAGCGTTTAAGTGCAACAAAAAGCACGGAGTGAATGTATGTCTCCATCGGGGAATACAGTTTCAAAGGAAGATCTGCGTTTATCGAAAAATTTAAATGACCGTTACTTCATAATTTTGCATAACTATTAGCAGGAGAAACATCAATTTTTCAGGTGGGTGTATTGGTTGAATGTTTGATTTTGAAAGATTAAGAGATTTTGCAAAATATCAGGAAAGCTGAAATATAGTTTTATCCTTTGGGAAATGGTTGTCAGTAACGTAATGTATGAAAATTGAATATATTAAGCTCAAACATGCAAAATGGCCGGTATGGTCCTTTAAGTAAATTACAGTATGTTACAAATAGGATGTAAAAGTACTTTTGGAGCCAAGGAAACCAACTGAACCTTCTACACTGTGGTGTCCTCCATCCTCACCTTTTGTTCTGCATTGCTGCAGGCGGCGCAGGTGGTACTGATCTCCTTGTTTGAGCTCAACACTCCAGAGTTCACCATGTTGCTGGGAGCTCTACCTAAGACCTTCCAGGACGGAGCCACCAAACTGCTGCACAACCACCTAAAGAACTCCAGTAACACCAGTAGCAGTGTGGTAAGTAGAATGAAGGTCAAAGAGGATGTTGCACTTGAGGTAGAAATGCATGTTTTTTTTGGGGGTTTTTTTTGCAGCAGCATGCCTCTTAATTATTTCCTCACCTTTCAGGGGTCTCCGAGCAACACCATTGGTCGGACGCCGTCGCGCCACACTCCAAGCAGGACAAGCCCCCTCACCTCTCCTACCAACTGTTCCCATGGAGGACTGTCTCCAAGGTAATCTCCTGTTCTAAAGTCCTAACGCATGGCTGTGGTTTAACCTTATGGATACTCCTACTGCTAAGAGCTGACTGTAAGTAACAGCCTGACTGGTTGTAGCGTGGTAGTGAGTGAGTTGCTCAGAGTTCAGAGGACAGAGAGCTAATTTTCAGTAGAAATCAGAAAATAGGCCCAGTATATGTTTCTGTGTTATGTTTTATCCTATTGGAATTCCTAATTCCACATGCTCTTGCAGTCTTTGTCACTGCTAAATCAAAGGAAGCTCATCCTGCCCTTCCCACATTCTGCCCCGCTTTTGTGCAGGAATCCCAACTAACCAGGAGTTGCTAGTAAATGTAGTGCAATGATAAGAATCCTCACAGGTTTTCTACCTGGAAACATGGCCGGTTTTGTTAGTTCACGGGTGACAAACCAGTTTGGGAAGCTGAGAGGCTGCAGATTTTCAATCCAACCAAATCCATAGCCAGCTGAATTCCCTCATTTGCTTCTTCTCTGTGGTTAAAGATGTGCTGATCATTGAAATCAGCTGGTCATTAAAATCAGCTCACCAGCTGATTTCAGTCACATTTTAATTCTACAGAAATCAAACCTGGCTCTCTGTGGTTGAGGATGAGAATTTTTCCCCTGCACCACCCATGCACCCCTCTTTGTTTCTCAGATTTTATACACTTTTCAAATTACTTTTCCCAACTCAGCTGACTGATTGAAAATTTTAATTCAGATGCAAAAACTACATTATTGCTATGAAACAGGTATTGTTTCTTTACATTGTTCTAACTTGCTCATGTGCCTGTGTAATTAGGTCAGTTACAGATGGTAATAGTCCCATTTGGGTGGGTTTTTTTTTTCGTTTTGTTATTAGTTATCTCTGACTGAGCAGCTCATTTAGCTAACACGTGCAGTCCTCTTAATTGCAAGCAGAAACCCTGAAACATAGATGATGGATATTGTTTTATGAAGTGGTGATTACTATATTTGAGCCTGTAGTGTTTTTTTGGGTTAAAACCACGCCACACACTCATTCCTTTCATGTAACACTAACTCTGTGGGATTCTGCTACTTTCTAATGCTCTCATCTAAATTAACACTTTCCCCTAACCTTAACGCTCAGACTAGTTTCTTTTTGTCTTTTTCTCTCTTTTCCTTCTGCACACGTCTTTTTTCCCTCTTTTTCCTTCTGTCTGTCTTGTCTATGATCTCCCTGTGTTGTTTATTTACACCCATCTTTCCTCGTTCTGTCACTCCTGTCTGTCCATCCTTCCCTCCCTGCTGCACTGTGGCAACAGTCGGTTGTGGGGTTGGGGTGTCGACGGACTCTCAAAGCATCCCCCTGCCCCTCCTCCTCCTCCTCCACCTCACTCCACCTCTGCTGCCCCCTCCCTAAGGGTCCTGCGCAGAGCATACTCACCCAGGTNCTCCACCTCACTCCACCTCTGCTGCCCCCTCCCTAAGGGTCCTGCGCAGAGCATACTCACCCAGGTAATGAGGAGGTTCCAGACACAGGAGGTTAAGAAAGCCAAAAACCTTTTCTTTTTATCTTTTCCAACTTTTCTTTTCCCAAACCAGCTGAGAGTTCCTTTTGTAGTTGATTTTTCTCTGAATGCACATTGCTTCATCATCTCTGATCAAATAAAAAAGCATGGCTTTAAAATTATGAGTAATGATCTGGTTTGCATCATACTCATCATCAATGTTGCAATTAATCCTTAAACCCTTTCACTTTCTTAAAGTTAATCTGTTTGGGTTTGAAAGGGAATGTTACAGCACTTTGCATGGTAGCCAAACAAATACTTTTTTGTGAATTTTCTTTAGAATGCACTTCACAAACCGTACATTTTGTGTATTTTTTTCCGCGTATTGTGTCTGTTTGTGTGATAGCATGATGGAGTACGACACAGAGAACATGAACTCAGAGGAGATCTACAGCTCGCTGCGCGGTGTCACCGAGGCCATCCAGAGCTTCAGCTACAGGAGCCAGGAGGACCTGAATGAGCCAATCAGACGGGAGGGCAAGAGGGACGACGCGGTAAGTCCTGACCATTTGATTGTGCAGAAAAGCCACGTTGTTGAACCTCGTTAATGTAATACATCATGCTGTGGAAGTGACAGTCTAACAGAAAGAGTTTAAGTAACGCAATTAGTGAAAGAATCAACAATATTCTGTGGGAAAAATGGATGGTCATTTGTTGAAAAACAGGAAGTGGTAGAAATGGGAGGTGTAAGTTCTCGCACAAAGTACAAGGACACATTGCAGGAACATCATTTTCTACCACAAAAAAAAAAAAAAAANAAAAAAAAAAAAAAAAAGTATATACAAATAAGAAATAAATAGAAAAAAGTGTAATGCATTTTTCATTAGATGCTTGGAACAAGTTTTGCGGGCTCATTTACTTTATTTTATTTCTACTTCCTGGATTCTTTTCATCTGCTCTGGCACCATTCAATATACAGTCTCAATGAAGTTAAAAGCCTATAATTAAATCATAACCTTTAATCATTCTCTGCCTTTATCCCTCCTCCCACCACCCCCACCTGCCTGATGTCCTCTAGGCTGGCAGAGAAGGAGTAGCGTCTTCCCCTTGCTCTGATCCCCGCCTGGGCTTAGACATGGTGGAAGGAGGTCGTACGGCTCTGGACAACAAGACGTCGCTGCTCAACACCCCGTCCCCACGCTCCTTCTCAGGGCCACGTAGTCGTGAATTCTCCCCCTACGGCTTTGGAGAAACAATCTGCACCTATGACAAGAGCGCCCTGAAGGAGGCCGTGTTTGACGACGACGTGGAGCAGTTCCGTGACTGTGAGTTAATGAGATAACTAATTCGCTCAGACTATTAGACTCGTCATATTAGATGTAATACAAACTTTATTTTGCAAGTACACATTACCTCACTTTCACGTACTGTACATGAAATTTTTAAATACGAAGTGCACTGTACTTCACATTATTGTGTATTGGAAGCCAACCTTGTGGTGACGCAAACTTAAGCAATGCATACATTCGTGTTTTTCCCCCCTTCCTAAAAATTCACCCACATTCAGATTTTACTTGTATGCTGCTCATCTTTCCACCATTCGACCAGTGAGAGAGTAGTTGTACGTGATGCAAGCAGAAGCAACACAACAATGGAGAAGCTCAAAACCTGTACAACACAACTTCAATTGAACCGGAGCGAGTGATGTTCCTCTCCTTGGCGCAAATATCATGTGAAAGCACTCTTGCAGTTCAGCTATACATAACCTTTATAAAGCACCCTTCATGAAACGACTAAAATGATGCTAATATTATACTAGTAAAACACTCTTACATCCTTTATTGAAAAGTCTTCCCAGTGTGCTACTTAGGTGTACACACTCAAGAAAAGTCTTGAAGTGGGCAGGTAACCTTTGGTCCACCATGTTGCCCTGTGTGGGAACACAACAGGCTTAGTTAAGTTTATATCTTACAGGATTCTTCAAATATCTGTGCTTACAATGCAAACTGAGGTTCCATGAAAATTCTGGAAAATTTCCTGGAAAAGGGTCATTTGCGTCCTCTTGTCATGGAAATGCATTCTTGACCTTTCCCTCATTATTCAACCAGCCCATCCATTGTCCACCATTGCCTCATTGTGTAATGTCACCATGTTGTGTCGTCATGACAACAACAAAGAACAGAAGACATGTTTTGGCTTTTACAAACGTTAACAGTTACATGTTGAAACGTTAAGCAAGATGCTGCTGCAGTCAAAAATGTGTCGGTGTGTATTGAATTTTGTCTAGTTGGCTGCTAAATAATTAATCTAAACAAGTTGATGTGTTGATACAAGATTCAGATTCTCCATGTTATGTTTTGTATAAACACACGTTTTAGTCTAAAGCTCATTTGTTGTAGGAGACAACCCAGCCTGCGTGCCATGTGTTGTCATCACATCCTTTGCTATGCACTGTCTCCTCTATTGTCCTCTCCTCTCCCCTCTTTCCTCCTTCCCATCTCCACTTCCATCCCGTCGCTCCCTTTCTCTCCAGGCCGACATCAAGAAAGCGGTGAAAACAAGATGACGGTCCCCAAGGTCTTTGCTCCTGGTAAAGATGCCTCCCTCACTGACGGTCTTACCGACTAACTTCCTGATTTTTCTCTTCAGTCATCCTAACTGTCTTTGTTTGCATAATTCACTCAGCACGCTCCGCTTCCATCAACATTTTTTCATTGTTTTCTGGTGTGCTCACTAAATCAAGCCTAACTATCCCGCTTTCTGGCTAACCTGGTGTGTTTTTGTAATGGTTCTGGCATTTTTTCGTCTTTAACTGGGTGTTTTTGATTGTCAAATTCAGAGATCTAGCTTATGGTATATTATATAATTGCTATTTTTGGCACCTGACCAAAATTTTGATGGAAATTTCTGTCAAAACTGCACTTTATTTTACAGACATCTTACTACCTGGATGACTGGCATCTAGATGGCTGTAGCTCCAGAACACAACACACACATAATCAATCATATTTAATCACAGTATCACAGTTAACCGCAGTAACATCTATTGTTACTCAACACCACGGGCTTAGAGGGCCAGAGTCCATCCTGTCCAAACATTTTTTAGAGCCAAGCCAAATTCTTATTCCTCCCTTTTCAAAGTTTGAGCTCAAATTTGACTTGACTCCAGCAAGGCCTTTACTGCATACATTAGCATGCAAAAGTTTGAAATTATCCAGACATTTTTGTTTTAGATAGAAATTGATAGTTTGGTTCACCAAGGCAGCATTAAATTTATTTAAGTATATAGCCAAGCATTAATAATTTTGCAAATGGCTATTACTGCTGGAAATGACTGATTTATAATTAATTATTTACATAAAATGTGAATGCTGACTATATGTGACTAAATGTGGTGCCGGCTAATAAAAGAAAAGGATAAAAAGGGCAAAAGAACACAGTTAAGTGTCATCTACAACAGTGAAAAGACAACTCCAGGGTGCTGGTTTAAAGGCAGACCACCATGCACCACTATCTTAACAAATCATGTAGTCTCATATTCAGTCTTTAAAGTGGATTTTTGCTAATCAAGTGGAAACATGTATTTTTAACATGTAGATACGTTTTGACTCTTGAAATTAGACAGAATGAGGGAGATCACTCCACAAGTCTGTGGATTTGATTTTGTGGTGAAAGTGAAATTTTCTTAAAGGACCATACCACCCATTTTGCATGTTTGAGCCTAATATATTCAATTTTCATACATGTAAGGTTACTGACAATCATTTCCCAAAGGATAAAAGCGTGTTTTAGCTTTTCTGATATTTTGCAAAACCTCTTAATCTTTCAAAATGAATATTCAAGTGATGCACCCACCTTAAAAATCGATGTTTCTCCTGCTAATAGTTACACAGCCTTATGAAGTCACGGTTGTTAAAATATTTTGATAAATGTAGGTCTTCTTTTAGGACTATATTCCCTGGTGGAGACATACATTCACTCTGCGCTTTTTACTACACTTAAATGCTAAAATTACAAAACTATGAAAAAAACCCTGAATACATGTCTTGTTGGCGATGATGGATTACCTATCCCAAGAACATTTCAAGTATCAACAAGTTGATTTTAATAGCGTACCAGAATGAACCAATGGCAGTCTGGAAGGTAGGAAAAAAATTTTTTTAATCCATCGTTCCAGTAGTATGCCTTTGGGAAATGGTTATCAGTATAGTTGTGTGTATGATAATTGAATATATTAAGCTCAAACACACAAAATGGGTGGTATGGTCCTTTAAAGTTTTTTCACATGTTTCGACAAAAATGTTTGAAGACTGATGCTAGATTAAGCGACTGATGGATTATGATAAAATGGATGGCTTATGGTGTCATTTAAGGTGACATTAAAGATGTCAGCAGCTGTCAGAATGTATCTCCAACTTATTCTTCATTTTTTTTTTTTTTTTTTTTTTTTTTTGCTCAGTCGGGCAGGACCACTCAGACCTAGTAGCAGACCTGCTGAAGGAACTGTCCAACCACAACGAGCGGGCTGAGGAGCGTAAAGGCGCCCTGGTGGAGCTGCTGAAGATCACACGGGAAGACAGTCGGGCTGTGTGGGATGAACACTTTAAAACCATCCTCCTCCTCCTCCTGGAGACACTGGGTGATAAAGATGTAGGTTGCTTTATGACTCTGAATCTGTTTCCGTGTGTGTTGGCTGATATATTATCAAGCTATGTGTATGTTTGTGTATGTGTCCAAACCTTGCTGATAATCTCAAGAATCAGATTGTGGTATGAGAATAGAGCAGCACTGTTACTGTTTCTCCAGCATACCATCCGGGCCATGGCTCTACGCGTGCTAAAAGAAATTCTGAGGAACCAGCCCGCCCGTTTCAAAAACTACGCCGAGCTCACCATCATGAAGACCCTGGAGGCTCACAAAGACTCCCACAAGGAGGTTTGTATCCCTTTAAAAAGAGCAGATACATGGCAATAAATTAAAATTGCTTGCTAATTCGACATTCAGGTTAGTTCAGGAGAGTGAAATCCCCATGCCAGGATGTTCAGGTGTGCAGTGAGAGTTTTCAGTGGGCAAACAAGGATAAATGTTTGACAAAATTTAACATAAAAGCACAAGAAGCACAGAGAAATTACACATTAATTAATAATAATTTATAATTTTGGATGAAAATAAGGTGTTAAAAAAAGTAGATAAATTGATTTTTGCCAAAAAAAGAAAAGATGAATTCTTCAAAGATTCTGCATCAGTAGAAAACTAACTGCAGAGCAATGTATTAAGAAAAGGCTGCTTGGTAGACAAGTCATGCTAAAGTTTTTTTTTTTCTTACATCATTAATTTATTATATTTAATTAAGCAAAGAAGTTTTACTGATTGGTGTAAATGAGAACGCTTTGAGGATGCCAAATCTTCCTGGCGAAGCTTCTGCAGGTGTCGTGAGTCTAAATAGCCTTTGTCAATGATGTCAGCTGGATCTGGATCTAAAGTGATTTAGCCCAATAAGGAGCGGAGGCTTTTACATATTCATACCTGTCACAGTCTTTAATGCAGCCATTATAAACTGCTATATTCTTGACCATGATATTTGTCTGCCCTGAAGACACTGGGCTCTGATCTCAATGAATACTTAAATTTAATTTCATTTATGAAAGTCCATTATTTGGGCTAGAGACACCTAACTATGTCAGACTTAAAAATGAATCATCTGTGATGGGAGACAATCTTTTTCCATGTTACTACAAAACTACACCTTCCACTTGTTTGAACCTGGATCACTTCTCATGCAGTGTTTACTTCCCATAAGATGACATGATGATGTACACGTGTGCGTTTAGGTGGTGCGTGCAGCCGAGGAGGCGGCGGCCACTCTGGCTGGCTCCATCCACCCTGAGCAGTGCATCAAGGTGCTGTGCCCCATCGTGCAAACGGCCGACTATCCCATTAACCTGGCTGCCATCAAGATGCAGACCAAGGTCATTGAACGCATCACCAAGGAGTCGCTGCTGCAGCTGCTGCCCGACATCATCCCGGGACTCCTGCAGGTGTGAGACTAAGATGATAAGTTTTAGAAGTGATGATGCTGAAACTTGAATTGGGGGAAGTTTTTTGGGATCACTGATAGTCAGGAGCAACGTCAGAGAAGACAACATTGGGGAATTTGTCTTTCTGGAGGTTGTGAGTTTATTTCACGTGCTGTTACTGCCATTTCTGAATTGGATTGTTTCATGCAAGTGTAATGATTCTTTTGATTTTACCATTTTTCCTGGGAAAAATGCAAAATTGCTGACTTCCGGAAATAATTCAACAATTAAATTTGCCTAAATTTTTGTTTTTGGAAGATGGCATCGATTGGTTTAGTCAAGAAAAGAATTACATGAACTTTGTTTTCCAAGAGAGCTAACACTTTTCCTAATTTGTACATGTTAAATCATATGAGAAGAGGCATTTTGGTGACAGAAACGCAGCAGAAACACCCTCGTCAGTATCAAGAATGCTTATTTGGACAATGTGCATATTTGGACAGAGAACTATTTGCCTTATTTGTACCTTGAAATGTTTGCATGGACTCTGCCCTCTCTGCTGTCACCTCTGCTATTCCTCCCACATTCCTACTGACCCCTTGTGTGTGTGTGCATGTGTGCACACTCTTGTGTGTATGTGTGTGCGTGATGCCACCTTGTCTCTCTCCAGGGCTATGACAACACAGAGAGCAGCGTTCGCAAGGCCAGCGTGTTCTGTCTGGTGGCTATCTATTCTGTGATTGGAGAGGATCTCAAACCGCACCTGGCGCAGCTCACCGGCAGCAAGGTACGAATGGCCGCCATGTGCTCTAAAACATCCGACGCTGACCCTGCTCACACACTGATTGATACAGGCTCATTAAGAGGGTTTAGTTTGCTTGTTACAACTAAGCATCATGCGGATGCTCTCTTGAACTTCACCGGCCTCATTTACCAGAGCTGTAGTAAATGCAGCTGGTGAAAAGTTATTTTTTCTGCTTTGAGATGGGGTTCAGAATCTTTTAACACACACACACACACATGCACACATGCACACACTGAATTCCACAAACTGCCTCAACAGATGCCGACCCTTATCCTTTTTCCAAGTTGTTCTTTTCTAGCTAGATTCAACCAGTTTTCCAGTTGTAAGTCACAAGGTCACATTGGCCTACTTTCACTACGGCGTGCATCCTTGGGTTGCATAAGGGTAGAGGTCCAAGGGCCTGAATGGAAGGACCTTCCCCTTCCCGCCCCCACCACCCACCTACGCTCCACCAGATGGCTGGGTGTCTAGCAGGATCCTGTTAGATATCGACAAAGCCAACCCAAGTCGTACCTTAAAGTTTAACAGAAGTCTGGCTTGGTTCCAAAATTTAAAAAAAAAAAAATGACATCCTGTTTTCTTTCCTTGCTTCTCTTGCTTGATTTTGATTTCAATGTCATGGTCAAAGAATAGATGTAAGCAGTGCTTGAAGTGGGCCGGTACTCACCGGTACACATTACCGGGATCTCTGTGATTTTCATTTCAGAGTTCCGGGATATTTACAGAACCGCTCATAAACCTTCTGTACTCTACCGCAGAACAAGGAAGAGGAAAACAATAGCAAAGGTTGCAGCTGGACGCATTAAACTGGGGGACCGTGGATTTATAGATACCAGGGAAGGGCGACTTTGATGAGAACAGGGGCCAATAAAATTTCATTCTCACGGTCAAAGGGCCACACATTAAATAAAACAAAAATCACTGTTAACTCAGAACATACCTGTTAACTTGAGCTTTGAAAACAAGGGAGATTTTCTGGGATACGACCCCCCCCAACCGACCCAAACTCATTCTCTCATCTCTTCTCCCCCTACCCCGGACCCGANTTTTTTTTTTTTTGTCCACTTCAAGCACTGGATTTAAGGGAAAAATCAAAAAAGATTTCAGAAAACACAGTCATGGTGCTAAGATTGTTCAACTGAATGTTGCTAGGATACATTTCCTCATCGTCTAGTTTGATGTAACTTCATCAAGACAGCTATCTGGAAGGTTAAAGTGTCAAAGGTTAGAGAAAATAGCTGAAGACGTTTCGCCGTTCATCTAAAAGGCTTCTTCAGTTCCAGCTGTGGCAGGAACAGGAAGCAGGACCCGAGCGCCTGGTGGAGATGCAGATGTGGTTGAGTCCAGAGAGAACTTGGGCTCAAATGCATCCATATCCCACAGTGGGCGGAGTCGTCCCAGTGATGGGCGTGTCTGCCACTTGGGAATAAATGCTGGTACCTGTTCTCTCCACAACAAAGCCTTTCGGATGAACACAGAAACGTCATCAAGCTAATTTTCTCCAGCCCAGAGGTTGCACTTTGACCTTTAACACATCTTACTAACGGCATGACTTCACACAGGCATGAAGACTGGTGTTCGTGCTGCTTTCTGAAAATGAGGGACACGGATATCCTGCATGTAGAAGTGATTCTATCCCTCTACATAAATGCTTACTGTACTGAGGAAGAACGTAACGTTTCTCTTGTCCTTGTTTGTTTGCAGATGAAGTTGTTGAACTTGTACATCAAACGGGCCCAGACGACCAACAGCAATAGCAGCAGTTCTTCTGACGTCTCGTCTCACAGTTAATGGCGGATTTGTTTCGGATGGATGACGGCTGTCTGAGCACACACACCGCATCCGTCCAGGATGTAGCCGGGCTATTTCTCCTCTTCCTCATCATAACTTGAGCTCTACTACGCTTTTCTGCCCTTTCCAAGCAACCACGTCAGCAGCTCCTCCTTTTTCATTTAGCTCCTCCTCCTCAACCCCTTGGCGCGACAAACTTTGAATGTTCTCTTTTAGATTATGGAAGGAGGGGTGTCGGCGNCAACCCCTTGGCGCGACAAACTTTGAATGTTCTCTTTTAGATTATGGAAGGAGGGGTGTCGGCGCATTTGCTTTTTTTGGTTGATTTCTTTTAAGATCGTTATTTTCTCTTCATCCATGATTTCCACAACCTCCATGCCATAAAATTATCCTCAAGTTTTCTCATCCAAGTGGAGGAAATGTCGTGAAAGACGAGATTTCTGTATAATCGACTACAGATAGGGTTGACATGTCATTTGGCTGGACCAGTGATGGTAATGAGGTTTGGGGAGCATCAAAACCAAATATTTCACGATTGAAAGCCAATGTAAAATGTGCTGCGCTAGAGAACAACATGATACTATAGAAATACTACATTTATGGATGTATACTGAAAGGTTTGTCAAAACCCAGTTTTTAACGCTAAGTTGTAATAAATTTTCCACAACAATATCGACAATCCTTGGAGTTACGTGCAGGTCTTTAAGTTGAGGTACGGAGTCAGGATGAAGTCAGCTGCACGATAGAAAGTCTGTGGTGGAATTCATCGTAAATCACACTCATCAGACGAGGTTGAAGTTGAGCTCGACCTTCTGGTTTTATCGTGTTTCCTGTTTTCAGACGATGAACTGTGTGCATTAAGCCTGGAAACGGCACGTTTTGTTGATAAGGTTTCATAAACAGAGCACGCCGTTAGCTGCGCAGCCGGTTTACGACATCTCAGCTGTTCGTCTGCTCAGCTGAAGTAAACTGAGTGACTTTGTATGAAGAGGAAGTCCTTCTCTGTAAATAGTCCAGATGTTTTCCCTGCTTGGTGTCGGGAGAGAGACCAGCAATCGACAGACTTCACCAGGCCTTATTCTTCACTTTACACACTTTCCTGACTGAGGCTACGGGGAGCAACAGGATGTATGTACAGCACTGCAACTCTTAACTCTCAAAATGTGAATCCACATCAGAGTTTTAACAGGAAACGGAGCCCAGCGGTGTTCTTGGCCTGTGACGATGCAAATCCAGTTTGAAATCCTCCTTCACTTAACCACAGCTTCCGCAATAACTGTAAACTCACAACTAAAGGTGTTTTGTACATAAACTTTCTGACCTCTGCTTTGCAAATTTTACCTAATGTCACAAACAAAACAGTGAACTGGTGGACTATCTCACTTTTTGCATGTTAGCAAAAATAGCTTGCATGTGATGAGCAGCACGCGTCAACTTTGTGCTGGTTTTTTTGGGGCCCAGGTTTTTGGCTGTTAAAGTGCACTTGTAACATTATAAACATCACTCATCTCTGATTTAATGCTTTGCATTCTCATATGCAAAAGGTACCAGGATGGAGCGCCACCTAATGGCCAAAAACCACGTTTTTTTTGGAAACATAACAGCTGGTTTGAAGCATTAATTTCAAACCATCAGTGGAGATAGAAAAGCTTTAAACGTTGGATTCCTGCAGTAAATTTTTTCGAAAAGTTGATTCAGTCCCACATTTCTCAGACTCCGCAGAGTCCAGTCATGCTGCCCCGATCGAAGCAATCCGATTTTTATTTTCAGATATGATTTGGTACTATAGGAATGGATCTGTGGAATCATTATCCTTTTGTAAAATTCTGTCTTATTTTGCTAACTTCTAGCAAATTAATATTTATAGTAATAATAATAAGATTAATTTAAGTATTTCTGATTTGACTTTAGTCCCTCTTAAGCCTATTTGGGAACTACTGTTGTAGCTGAACAATGCTATGGAGTAATGAAGTATAGACTTTCTGTTTATAAAGTTAAATTAACGTACAAAGGTTGTATGTGATATAATTTACTCTATCAGACGATGTTAGTGTCTAATTTTAAGTATTGGTACTGAAAGCATGCACGTCTGGGTTTAAATTGACTTCTTAAATTCCTTCAACATGTATGAATTACTTTGGTTTTGACGGAACTTTAGTTGAAATCTCCATGCGGTATTTGACATTACGGGAAGTTTGCTGATCACTGAACTACTGGTAGCAAAATTGTTCTGCAGATGATGATATTACGATGCTGATTCTTGTCAAACTTTCACTGTGCACGTTGTCTTTCTTTTGTCTCGTTTGATTATGTAATATTCATACCTGTATTTATATATTTTATTTGATCGTATTTTATTTTGTTCTCCACGATAAACTGTACAGAAAGCTTTTTGTTAACATCCACCTGTGACAGATTTGCAATGATGCTCTAGAAATAAACAGACATGAGAAGTAATGTGGATGTTCGCTGGATATTTGTCACCGTTTGCAAAATTTCTCCTGATAACAAGTCATTTAACTCTTTGAGGTCATAAGAAATTTTGCAGCTTTACTTTTTATTAAACTTGATTCATTTTGCCACAAAAAAGCTGCACTTTTTTAAAAGAAAATCTCTTGCACAAGACGACAAAATTTAGGCTTAACATTTTGGCCAAACTTGACAATTTTCTACTTATTGTATTTGTAATAATTAAAACAAAATAAAAAAAAAAAAAAATCATCTGTGAGGGAAGAAATTCTAGAAATATATAAAACTTTCCAGAAATGTAAAATAAAATATTGACTCTATAAAATTCTAGAAAATTCTAGAAAAAGTCTTTGAAAAATATGGGAAAATTGTAAAGGAATTCCACCCAATAAGGAAAAAATATCAACAAAAAAAAAAAAAAGTTGAAAAAACAAAAAACTGGTTCTAGAAAAATCTAAAAAATAAAGGATAGTGCAAAAAAAATTACATTAGAGTCCTGAAAGTTGAAGATTCAATTAGGTCAATTAATTAAAAAAACAAAATAAAACAAAACACGGTAACTACGTGTGAATAAGAACCATGGTAATTTAAACATCAAATGTTTGTGAGGCAAATACAGTTTAAAACAACCAGACTTAGTCACTGAAATTTAACACCAGAAATTTAAAGGACCATACCAGCTATTTTGCATGTTTGAGCCTAATATATTCAATTTTCATACATGTAACATTACTGACAATCATTTCCCAAAGCATATGGAACAGTGAATTAAAAATGTTTTTCCTACCTTCCAGACTGCCATTGGTTTCAGTTCATTCTGGTACACTATTAAAATCAACTTGTTGATACTTGAAATGTTCTTGGGATAGGTAATCCATCATCACCAACAAGACATGTATTCAGGTTATTTATAAGTTACATAATTTTAGCGTTTAAGCTCAATAAAAAACACAGAGTGAATGTATGTCTCCACCGGGGAATATAGTCCCAAAAGAAGACCTGTGTTTATGGAAAAATTTAAATCACTGTGACTTCATAAGGCTGTGTAACTTTTTGCAGGTGAAACATTGACTTTTAAGGTGGGTGTATCGCTTGAATATTTGATTTTGAAAAATTAAGAGATTTTGCAAAATATCAGGAAGGCTGAAATATGGTTTTATCCTTTGGGAAATGATTGTCAGTAACCTTACATGTATGAAAATTCAATACATTAGGCTCAAACATGCAAAATGGGTGGTGTGGTCCTTTAAATCTGGCACTGTGTTTCATGAATTACCTCCAATAATCTGATATGTCTTGTAAATACGGAGTTTCTTTCTCGTGCATGTTTAACTTTTGTTCCTTTGGCCGTGCTTCCTGTGCAGACAGCGTTACTGTCCATTCATTTACCAGCGCAGCACAACGCTGAGCTGTGCTTAGCTGCTCTGTATAAACATTAACCTGAGCAGACTTTGAGATGAACAGATCCTAAGCGTATCCATCTGTTTTCTAGATTTTAATCTCTACAGTCATGGTAATTTTTTTTTTTAAATTTAATCTCTAAACTCACATTGTTAATTTTTTTTTAAATTGAAATATCAGCTTTCAAACCTCTTGCTAAGATTAAAATCACACATTCTTGGACAAATCAGGAGTTTGGGCAGCACTTTGAACTGATCTCTGCCAGCAGAACTGTTGAAACTCATTCATACGAGGCCGGTTGTCCTCACCTTCCTCACCAAACCCTTGCCCTCTCTTGCGTTTGTTTTTAAAATGTCCCTCCAAACATCATTCCCCTTGCTGAGCTTCAAGTTGAGCTTTAGTGCCGTAGTGTCGGCAGTGTCAATAACAGGGACAAGAGGCTGTTATTGGTGCGTCGGCCCAGCTGGACGTTGGTAGGAGGTGTGTCTGCTCCCTGTGTCTCTCAAAGGTCACCCAAGGTATGCTAATGTAGGTGCTGATGACATCACTGGGAGAATAAAAGAGCAGTCAACCCTGTTTGGCAGCAGACCTCTCTGAGGTGAAACCAGCTCCTCGTGTTTCCACTTTTTTTTTTTTTCCCTGTGACCCCAGGATACAAGAAGACGGCACGCTGGAAAATATGCTGTTCAGCCACTCCCAGCCTGAGTCCTACCACCAGACCTCTGCGGCTTATATTAGGTAAAGCACCTCCACGCTGAGGAGCTGGGAATGTAGCAGAAACTATGGATTTTACAATTTCAATACAAACATTTAAAAGTAAAGCTTTTAAAGGAGCATACTTGTTTTTTTTCATGTTTGAGCCCAATATGTACAACCTGCGTACACGTTACTGACAACCATTTCCCACAACGTACTACTATAAAGCTGTAAATTTTAGAATTGTTTTTCCTGCCTTCCAGACTGCCATTGGTTTTAGTTCATTCCATTACTCTATATAAATCACCTTCTAGAGACTTGAAACATGCTTGAGCTAAGTAATCCATCACAGCGAACAAGATGTATATTAATTTTTTTGTAGAAGTAACTTTATCTAACTGGTCCAACATGGAGCTGCACGCAAGAAAATGTATGTCTCCACCAGGTAATATAGTCCCAGGAGAAGACAGCTTTTCATTCTGAAATGTTAGGGAATATGGCAAAATGACAGAAAATGTAAAATACGGTTTTATGTTTTGGAAATGGTTGTTAGTAATGTAACATGCATACAGATATTTATTGGGCTGAAACATGAAAATCACCATTATGGCCCTTTAAGTCCAATAAAGTAGTTCTTTTTACATTCTATTCAAAATGAAGTGTTCCAGATTAGCAGCTTCTGCTTACCTGTTGACCTTTTGTACCTTTACTGCCATGATTAAAAGATGAAACGGGACACGTAGCTTGCTGTGTAACTGTGGTGCGAGCTCACTGTCTTTTGTCTCTTTCAGAGAAGCCTTGGCTCCTTTCCTGAAAAATGAAGAAGCGAGGCTCATGGCAGAAAATGGCAGCAAAAAGACGCCGTTCCAGTACGTTCTGTGTGCAGCCACGTCGCCGGCTGTGAAGCAGCAGGAGGAAACTCTCACTTATCTCAACCAAGGTAGCCCTCATTCCTGCTACTTACTTATCATAATGGCTGAATGGACCGGAGCTCATTTTGCTGCATGTAACCCCACCAACATGATTAGATTAAAGGGGGAATCCGCTGATTTTAATCATCAAATTCACATTATTGGGGCTAGGGAGCTCTGTTGTCAAAAATACAGTAAAGAAAAAAGGCTTTTATGACATCATAAGGGTTACTTCCCCTATTTCTCAGATTGCCTTTACTTTTCAGACTTGTACGGTATCTTCACCTCCAACGTGAATAACCCTTGTGATGTCATAAGGGTCATTTTCTCTGGCACACATTGTAGTATTGCATCATTATGAACCTGCTTTTGCAGCATTTCAAATCCATTAAAACTGAGAGGCTTAACTAAATGAAATGATGGAAAGATTTCTTTATTTAAGGAAAATAGGTCTATTTATAAATGTATACTCTATATTCATGTATTTGGACCTTATTACTCTTCCAAACCAGACAGCTTTCAGAGTTGTGCATTATGGGTTTTTGAACACCTTGAGATATAACTGAGAAATAATTCTTCCCACTTATGATTCGGTGCAAAATGAGCTCTTCCATGGATGCGTAATTGTCTCACTTTCATCCTTTCATCTTTTTCTTCTGTCCTGTTTCTTTTCTCCTTTCCAATTTGTACTTTTGCTCTCTGCTTCACATTATTCTTAACCGCTGAATTTAACACATCTGAATGTTTGTTTTTTCCTTCTCCATTTTGTTGTGACTTAAGTTTTATTTCTGCTCTGTGCACCCTGCAAGTTCGCTCGTCTTAGTCTGTAATTTGTCTGCAAAGGTTTTCGGTCATCCAGCAGAAATAGTCCAAGGCAGCCAGACTTACACCTTAGTCTTGAAGATGTTTTGCCATTCATAGCTGCTTCAGTTCTGAATCGAGTGGGCTGTAAACCAATATTTATCCTCGGACAGTCATTCACACCTTGGGTCATGTGACTCCTTGGGTCACATGGGAACCCACCATTGTCTTATGCTGCATTCAATTTAAATTTGGGATTCAGAATTTTCAATTTCTGACTGGGAAAAGCCAAAGAAAATGTCAAGAAAACGTCCCCTCAACTCTGAATTCCTACTCGTAAAGTCGGAGAAGGTTCTTCAACCCCGAGGTCGGTGTTGACGTCATTTCAACACGGCTGCTCACGCCGTTAACTGTATTATTTACAAACAAACATTTAGAAGGGTTTTTCCTTTAAATCAATCAGCATACAGACGCAGTAACAGGTTAAACATAAGCATTGCGTTAGCTGTTTAGAAAAATTAAATAGAAGGACCATACCGGCCATTTTGCATGTTTGAGCCTAATATATTCAATTTTCATACATGTAACGTTACTGACAGTTATTTCCCAAAGCATTCAATTTTTCCTACCTTCCAGACCTCCATTGGTTTCAGTTCATTCTGCTATTAAAATCAACTTTTTGATACTTGAAACATTCTTGGGATAGGTAATCCATCATCACCAACAAGACATATATTCAGATTGGTTTTTTTTTTAGAAGTTTAGTAATTTTAGTGTTTAAAAGGAATAAAAAGCACAGAGTGAATGTATGTCTCAATATAGTCCCAAAAGAAGACCTGCGTTTATGGAAAAACTTAAACGACCATGACTTCATAAGGCTGTNATATAGTCCCAAAAGAAGACCTGCGTTTATGGAAAAACTTAAACGACCATGACTTCATAAGGCTGCGTGCCTATTAGCAGGTGAAACATGGATTTTTAAGATGGGTGTATCGCTTGAATATTTGATTTTGGAAGAATAAAAATTTTTGCAAAATATAAGGAAAGCTGAAATACGGTTTTATCCTTTGGGAAATGATTGTCAGTAACCTTAAATGAATACTGTATTAGACTCAAACATGCAAAATGGTGGGTATGGTCCTTTAAAACATTGCATCTTTTGGTCCAGAGCAAACAAAAGTTTTCATGGTTTCCATGTTATCTGAATTTCATTGTGCTCAAACGCACCGTGGTCGTAAATGATTTAATTCCAACTTAAGGCTTCCCAGCTCTGAGATACAGCGAACGCAGCATTAGAGCGGAAGAAGCTGTTTGAATGAGCGGTGAAATACCTTCAAAACTAATAACTTCCTTGAATTATTACTGCTCAATATGCCATAATCTGTTTGGAGCAATGATGTATTGTAACCAGGCGTTAAAACAACAGGGTCTACCAGTTTTATTACCTTACAGAAATATTGAAGCTAGTCTGTTGGATCCTTTGTCAACTAGCTTATTGATATTCCTCGTGATATGGACCTTATGTATTGTATTTTATCAGTACAGAAACATAAGTTTTGTAGCGGCTGGCCTATGACATTTGGCTTTAAAAAGGTTTTGAATTTGATTCAATTTCTATCCCCACTTCCCTTCTTCTCTGATTGACTGATTTCCCATTTTTCAATTTTAATCAGGTTTTTTTTTTTTTGNTCCCTTCTTCTCTGATTGACTGATTTCCCATTTTTCAATTTTAATCAGGTTTTTTTTTTTTTGAATGTTTTAAAATGTAGGTCAGTCCTACGAAATCCGTATGCTAAACAGAAAACTAGTGGAGTATACAGATATAAGCAGCAAATATGTAAAGGTAGGTTAAAGGTTTTATCTGTCTTTTTTCACATTCACCTGTCCTCTTATCTGTATGTATTCATTTCCTGGTTTGTCGCAGGTCTCTCAACCCTCCCTTCCACTTCAGGGGTGGGGTGCCGACCTCGGAGTGTTTGGTACTATCACCCAACTTAACTCTCCTCTGTCCAAGATCTTACACACTCCTTACAAACACACGACACAGTCTACCTTCACACTTCTACCACACACACACACTCTTTCTGGCTCGTCTTAACGTGCTTTCTGCTTTTGTCTGCACTTCTGGATCTTACTCGTAAAGACTTGGGCATCTCTTGATTGATGACTTGTGACATTCATATCAAATTCTTTCATTCATTTTATTTGAAATGAGTGAGTTCAGAGTTTTGAAAATAGTATTTGAAATTTAAAAAAAATAAAAAACACAAGGTGTGTCCATTGCTTTATGAATAATACCCATTAGCTGCCTGTTATTGCTGCCATGTTACTTTTGCTTTCATCACACAGGCTCGTTTTAAAGTGTTACAACTTTCCGATGGGAATCAACTCATTTTATCCAAAGACTTGAACTCACATAATAAAGGCAGGACATATAAAGTCCTGACGCCTCACCTAACATGTCTTTGTTGTCAAGCTGCCATTGAGCAGCTACGAAACACAAGAACGGGACAGGTGGCATCTATGCAAACACATGACGTGCTGCGTCCAGGTCTCTTCTAGTCCTGGTGGTCAGTCATGTGTGAGCCTCCCCCATAAATACCCAAATGGTGCACGTTTTTAAAGGTTTTATGATTTATTTAATGCGCTGGTAGGGCTTAAAAGGTTGCCATTAAGGTAATCTTTCATTCGCTTTTCCGTTTGATAATGGAGAAAAGTTGAATTATCTACCTGCATCAGTTAGCTGTTTAACAAAAGTCAACAAAGTTAGGATGTGAGCTTTGTCCATACGCCTTCAAAATTAAGCAGGTTAAAACTAAAGTGGACGTATTGTACAGATTTCTATATTTTCATTTTCACTGAGAGGTCTGTTTTGACAAATCTGTAGTGCTTTAATGCACAAAAAAAAAAAAAAAAAAAAAACATTGATCTGCTGCTACTCTACACAATGCGTACTTCGAGAAAAAAAAGAGGCAGTTTTAGATGCCATCTCTTTAATTCTGCATTCATTTAAAATTCAGAGCTTGGAATTTCTGATTTCTGACAAGAAAAAAACCAAAGAAAACATGTTACATGTTGATGAAACATGTTACAGAATTAAAGGACTTAAAGGACAAAAATGAGGTCATCAGGACACGTGGATTTGTCTGACTTGCTGCATTTCTACAGAGCCTCAAATTATGCAACTTTGACAATATTTACTTTAATTAATTTACTTATTCATTTTTTTCTTTGTTTATTTTTCTTTTATATCCCTATTTAAGTATTTATATTTATGTTCTATATTAGGTCTTTTAGAGTGCAGGGGAATAGGTTAGGTAGGATGTGGGAAGGAGGTGGGGAAGAACAAAAGTAATTGTATGTTGCGCATTTTTTGTATATGTATTGTTTGAATAAAAACTGTGGTTAAAGCCGTGATCAACACATTAAAAAAAAAAGAAAGAAGTAAAGGACTTAAAGACTGCATTTCTACAGAGCCTCAAATTATGCAACTTTAACAATGTTTAAAAAAATGAGGGAAAATAACAAAAAGCATCATATATCCCCTATAATGACTTCATTATGATTCTTTGACAAGTTCAATCTTGGCCATGTCTTACACCAGCATTTAGGGCTTTAAATTTCATCAAACTATAGAGTGTGTGAACCCTGTTATATTTCTGAGGATCACTATAAATGCTGAATTTCAGACGCTGGATCATTTCCCTGTGAGGATGGAGAAGGAAATGTGAGGATGTTCTGTGACTTTGAGGCCAGAAATCTAGATGAAACTCACTGAACTGTCATCAAACTGCCTCAGAACATTTTAAGGAATAAATGAAGGAAAGCTTTTCATACTTTGCCAAACAGTCCAGCTGTTTATTTGCAAGCTGCCCCCGACTTAGCTTTCTGTCTGTCACCCTGACGCCTGTTTGTGCCCGTACACAGAGCGTTGTGCGAGTGGTGTTCCATGACCGTCGACTGCAGTATATGGAACACCAGCAGCTGGAGGGATGGAGGTGGAACAGACCTGGAGATCGAATCTTGGACATAGGTGAGTTTATTCCACCAACATGTAGACCGAAATACTAGATCGAAGCTCGATGATAGGACGTCTTTTATGAAGACTTTAATGCTCACTCCAAAGTCCTTGTTCAAGAAAGACTGACTGGACCATTACTTGCAGATATTCCGATGTCAGTTGGGATAGCTGAGCCTTGTGCACACCCTCTGCACCTCAACACCATTGAGTTCCTCTGGGATCCTGTCAAAAACGGTTCTGTTTTCATTCAGGTACTTTTTGTTTTTGGCATATCTGCCTCCAGTGTGTCCAGTCAAGTGTGAAAAGTTGAGACTTTAAAGGACCATGCCATCCATTTTGCATGTTTGAGCCTAATATATTCAATTTTCATACATGTAAGGTTACTGATAATCATTTCCCAAAGCATACTACTGGAATGGTGAATTAAAAATGTTTTTTCTACCTTCCAGACCACCACTGGTTTCAGTTCATTCTGGTACGATATTAAAATCAACTTGTTGATACTTGAAACAAGTATCTTGGGATAGGTAATCCGTCATTGCGAACAAGACTTGTATTCAGGTTTTTGTTTTTTTTTTCCAAAGTTTTGTAATTTTTAGTGTTTAAGCACAATAAAAAGCATAGAATGAATGTATCCACTGGGGAATATAGTCCCAAAAGAAGACCTGCATTTATCAAAAAATGTAAATGACCGTGACTTCNTGGGGAATATAGTCCCAAAAGAAGACCTGCATTTATCAAAAAATGTAAATGACCGTGACTTCATAATGCAGCGTAACTATTAGCAGGCAAAACATCGACTTTTAAGGCATGAATATTTGATTTTGAAAAATTAAGAGATTTTGCAAAATATCAGGAAAGCTGAAATACAGTTTTGTCCTTTGGGAAATGAGTGTCAGTAACATAACATGTATGAAAATTGAATATGTTAGGCTCAAACATGCAAAATGGGTGGTATGGTCCTTTAATGCATATACAGGCTCAAAGATTTCAGTTTCTGTCATCTCATCTTGTCTTGCATCATCTCGTTGTCTTGTCGTCAGATAAACTGCATCAGCACGGAGTTCACTCCCAGGAAGCATGGAGGGGAGAAAGGCGTGCCGTTTCGTATCCAAGTGGACACGTTCACCCTGAATGAAAATGGGGAATACATGGACCATGTCCATTCTTCCAGCTGCCAGGTCAAAGTCTTCAAGGTATGGCCTCTCCTCCTTCAGAAGACACCATTTGCTGCTGTTCATTCTTGTACAGATGGGAAAACTGCTTCCATAACACAAGACGGTCCATCACAATAAATATGAGACCTTATGTTGCCTCACAAATTGCAATGTTGCATCTGTGTCTTCTTATTTAGATTTGGGTTTAGCTGAAGCAGCAGCGACTTTAAAATTGTGTTGTACACTGTCAAATTTCTATTTCATTTCTAATTTTCCTTGAAAGCCAAAAGGAGCTGATCGTAAACTGAAGACGGACAGAGAGAAGATCGAAAAAATGAAAAAGGTCCTTCGAGGCAGAGATAACTACCAGCCATCTCATGACACCACCATCCTAACAGAGGTGAGACATCCAGTGCAAATGGCAGGACTCCATTTTTGAGGCCTAATTTGTACTTTTTAGTGTAAGTGTGAAGAACTCGATCAAAAATGGATCACATGACAGTCAGATGTGGATGAGTATTTAACAAATGTGCTCATAACTGATGTTCCGTATTCTTTATCGGCTGTATTTTGTTGTGTGTACCACCAGCGTATATTCCTCACACGTGTAAAGTAAATGTTAAACCAGTAGTAGCAGATCAGTCGTGTCAATGTGTGAGTTTGTTTTCCTGCTGATGTTAATGATTGGGACTCTTGTTACGTCACTTTAGTGTGTTTGCATGTTAAGTGACCGGGAGCGTGTCTGTTTGGGTGTAATCTGGTTTGTCATTCAACTGAGAGAAAATATCTTGTGAACATAAAGTTCATCACAGAAAACGTGGAAAGAAAGCGAATTAAAGGACCATACCAGTGGTTTTGTATGTTTGAGCCCAATAAATACTATCCGCATACACGTTAACGCTAACTATTTTCCAAAAAATACTACTAAATATACTGGAGCAGTACATTTTCAAATTGCTTTTCACTACCTTCCAGACCACCACTGTTTTCAGGTACATTATTAAAATCAGTTTGTGGAGAACGGGCTTGAGGTAAGTAATCCACCACAGAGAACCACACTTCATTCTCATCTTCTGTCAGAGTTACTTAATTTAACTGATCCAACACAGAACTGCACAGAAAAAAATGTATATCTCCACCAGGGAATAGTTCTGGGAGAAACGATGGCTTTTACAGAGAAATTAAAACAATGCCTTCTACAATTGAACATAACTGTTAGCAGATGAAACTTTGACATTTTTAACGTGGACATATCACTTGAACGTTTGATTTTGGAAGGTTAGGGGATTTGGTAAAATAATAATAAAAAATAAATACAGCTTTATATTTTGGAAAATGGTTGGCAGGAATGTAACAGGTACACTGGTAGTACTTATCGGGTTCAAAAGTAGAAAACCACAGGTACAGCCCTTTAATGAAGTGCCTGTCAGCTCTGAAGTAATAAAAGAAGAAAAGGTTATCTAGTAGTTTAACTTTAAAACTGGGTATGTGTCAAAGTGTTTTCTCAGATAATATTCAATTTAATGATTGGGAAAAATGTCTCTAGAAAGATTAATTGCAAGATGCAGTGAAAGGCTTAAATGCTCTCTCTCTCTCTCTCTCTCTCTCTCTCTCTCTCTCTCTCTCTCTCTCTCTCAAGTGTCCCCCTTGGCCTGATTCCCTAAATCTCCAAAGCAGCAGCAGCACTCCATCTCCAGTTTACCACAGCTCACCAACCTCCAGTACTTTCACAGATGGGTGAGTCACCCACCATTCGTCTGTACGATCCAATTCATGGTGTTTCTCAGAACGGCTTTCACCAGTTGTGCTGCCAATTCTTGGAAAGAAAAGAAGATGGTGAAACGTAAATTATCTTCAGATTTGGGTTGACACAGAAGTAAAGGCCAGCTTAGTTTATCTGCTGCATCAGTGTTCAGTTCTTCTGGAGTTCCCTGCGTTGGTGCTTAGCATGATCCGGGCCCTAAATCCTCGGCCTACTCGTTAGTATAGGCATATACTAATATATATGCATGAAAATTGAATATATTAGGCTCAAACATGCAAAATGACTGGTATGTCCTTTAAGAGCCATTCCAAACCAGTCAGGAAGGAGTGGAATCAGACTGTAAAACCCTCCAACAGCGAGGCTTTTTCTTAAACCAATCCCTGCTACCTGTCACTTACCACAGACAAGCAGCATGACAGAACTTAAAGGACCATACCGGCTAATATGTTCAATTTTCATACACATAACATTCCTGACAATCATTTCAAAAGCATATTGCTGGAATGGTAAGTTAAAAATGTTTTTTCTACCTTCCAGATCACCATTGGTTTCATTTTGCTATGCTATTAAAATCAACTTGTTGGAACTTGAAATGTTCTTGGGATAGGTAATCCATCATCGCTAACAAGACGTGTATTCAGGTTTTTTTTTTTTTTTTNGTTTTTTTTTTTTTTTTAGAAGTTACGTAATTTTAGAGTTTAAATGCAATAAAAAGCGTGGAGTGATCTGAAAATGTACCAGGGCATATAGTCCCAAAAAAGACCTGCGTTTATTGAAAAATGTAAATGGCCGTGACTTCATAATTTTGCGTAACTATTAGCAGGTGAAACATTGATTTTTAAGGTGGGTGTGTTGCTTGAATATTTCATTTTGAAAGATTAGGAGATTTGCAGAATATCAGGAAAGCTGAAATATGGTTTTATCCATTGGGAAATGATTGTCAGGGAATTTACGTGTATGAAAATTGAATATATTACACTCAAACATGCAAAATGAGTGGTATCATCCTTTAAGTTACACATTAAAAATCAAGAAGTGTTCTGATTTTAGAATAGCAGAATATCAGGAAAGCTGAAATACGGTTTTATCCTTTGGGAAATGGTTGCCAGTAACATAACATGTATATAAATTGGATATATTAGGCTTAAACATGAAAAAAGGCCATTATGGTCCTTTAAATTTGTAGGTTGGAAGGTTGTATTGTCAAACCTCCTTGTGAACATGCAAAGAGAGAGGAATTTTCATAGGTAGTTGAGTACAAGAATAGACAAATCAGCCTAAAAACCGTAAATACTGATCAAGTCACCCCATTGTTGTTCTCTCTTCCTCGTGCATGTTTTCGTAGCAACTGCTCTCCAAACCAGCAAGGCGAGCTCGACATACCCGGCTGCTCTGATGTAAGTAACGGAGAGCAGTGCAGTGTGAAAGTGTTAATGCCATTGCTCTCTTATTCCTTTTAGGCCATTTTTTGGAGACAGTGGATGCTGTGCTGCTATACTCATTTCAAGGGCTCTTCTTCTTTTTGACATGTAGCACCTTCTGCCATCGTCCTCGCCACAGGACACTCAGCAGTGGCTGCACCGTCACAGGTTCTCGCCTTACTCAAGGCTCCTCTCCAGCTTCTCAGGTAACATGGGTAAAAATCAGAACACTTCTGATTTTTAATGTGTAACTTAAAGGACCATGCCATCCATTTTGCATGTTTGAGCCTAATATATTCAATTTTCATACACGTAAGTNCTTAAAGGACCATGCCATCCATTTTGCATGTTTGAGCCTAATATATTCAATTTTCATACACGTAAGTTTCCTGACAATCATTTCTCAAAGGATAAAACCATATTTCAGCTTTCCTGATATTTTGCAAAATCTCTTAATCTTTCAAAATCAAATATTCAAGTGACACACCCACCTTAACAATCCATGTTTCAGCTGCTAATAGTTACGCAGCCTTACAAAGTCATGGTCGTTTAAATTTTTCAATAAATGCAGGTCTTCTTTTAGGACTATATTCCCCGGTAGAGACATACATTCACTCCACGCTTTTTATTGCACTTAAACGCTAAAATTATGTAACTTCTAAAAAACCCTGAATACACGTCTTGTTTGCAATGATGGCTGGAAAGTAGAAAAATTATTTTTTAACTCAACGTTCCAGTAGTATGCTTTGGGAAATGATTGTCAGTAACCTTACGTGTATGAAAATTGAATATATTAGGCTCAAACATGCAAAATGGATGGTATGATCCTTTAATATCCCATTTGTTCCTTGACTACGCCTCCTTCATATATTCAAAAAAATGCATTTAAATGCTGAAAAAAAGGAGCTCGACCAACTCTTCTGATTCTCAGGTCAGCTGATACCAATGCTTTGTCAGATCTCACAGCATCCTTTTGCATCTGTACAGAGATGCAAATGGTCTTACAGTTTACACAAAATTGTAATGTTATGCACCGTAACTGCCATCACCAATTCTGGAAGTCAAATGTTAGGGACGGCATCAGTATTCAGGAGAAACTGCTTTGTGAATTCCATTTCTGCATGGAGAAAGTGGAGATTGCACAAAAAAAACAAAACAAAAAAAAAAAAAAAAAANAAAAAAAAAAAAAAAAACAGAAGCGGTGCCAGCGATTAAGTATTCTCTCCCCAAAGCGTGCAGCCAGCCGTGCACCATTTCTCTGTTGGCTGGCAAAAAGTGCCATCCCACTGTGTTGCTACACTCAACATAAACTCATTTGCGACCCATATTTCGACTCCATGGGAATAACTATCCAAGCTATTAAAATACTAATTATTTAAAAAAAAAAAAAAAAATTAACTAAACTTAATTTTCTTGGAAAAATGAGAATCTGGCCAACGTTACCAAGAATCTCAGTTGGGCGTTCATTCGGTCACTGTCACTCAATATCCACCCCAAAACTTTGCACACATAAGAGAGTTCATCTTTTTTTATTTGCTCAAATCAAAGTGACAGTGAAGCAGCCTTGTCCTCTACCGATGAGGAATACACAGCAACGTCATGGACTGTCTTGCCTTGTTTTTAGCTGTAGAGGGCAGCCATATTGTGATTTTGGGTGGAAAAAGGGATAACACGACCTTTAAAATGAACAGTGACACCAGAACCAGCTGATAGCATGATTAAGTTGCTTCATATAGAATTTAATAATTCACAGAAATGGATCTGATGTGAAGTTGCTCTTTAAGGATGAACCAGCCAGACTAAAGACGAGATTCTCTGTGTCTGTGTTTGTCTGTTCTATTAATCAGAACCAATCAAAGGAACAGGCAGAACAAGAAAGTAGTCTAGATCTAGATCTAAAAGTGGAGAATAAAATTTTCTGCTGATGCAGGTGCTGATCTGCTGAAAATGAGCAGAGAGGATCTGATTCAGATCTGTGGCCCAGCAGACGGCATTCGACTCTTCAACACCATCAAAGGAAGGTAAGAAAAAGACAGTAAAATATTTCTTGGGTTTCAGCTATGACGCTCATCAGTCTTGTCCGAAACATTTTTACTTCCTTCAAGTTGTATTACATGTTAGGGAAAAACTGAAATTTCCGATGCAATCTTATTTGGGGAGGAAGGGTTAAGATAAAAATTAAAAAAAAAAAAAAAAAAAAAAAAAAAAAAAAAAAAAAAANAAAAAAAAAAAAAAAAAAGTCCCAGATATTCAACTATATGTTCTTCAACTATTAGTATTACAATCTCTTCTATTTTTCTAGGTACATACAGCCACGTCTCACCATCTATGTGTGTCAGCAGCAGATCAGAAATCAGCATCCCACTAAGTCAGACGTTGGAGATGGTAATTGCAAAAAAAAAAAAAAAAAATTNAAAAAAAAAAAAAAAAAATTCATTGACAAGCAAGGAATGACTTTTGCAGCTTTCAAAGGGTTGTTGATTGGTTGCATCGTTGTTGATTGGTTGCATCGTTGTCCATACATGTATTTACAACATCATAGTGGAAGAGTGGTCGAACGTGCAAACCATGTAACTATAATGTACCTGGTGCAACTCTGGTACTCTGACCTGTTTCAGTCATGGAATGTTTTAAGTTCATGATTGAATCCCTTCATAGTCATTCATTCACGTCATCCAACGTTTTTGTCCAATATTCGATCATACAGGGTTTCTCCACTGAACATGTCCCTTTTCTTCCCTGTAGTCTACCACGCTCTGTACCTGGAGGAGCTGACACTGTTGGACCTGTCTGAGAAGATTGCTATGCTATACAACATCAGTCCACAGCAAATTACCCACATCTACAGACAAAGCTCTACTGGGATCCATGTCCTGGTGACTGACATGGTATCCTCACTTCTCTTCTGCTAACTCTTTATACAAGCACAGAGAGCAGAGTTGCTTCAGCTGCTACTTAACGTATATTTCTGACCTGAACAAAGCTCAGAATTTAAAAAAAAGAGAAGCTAGAAAAAGAAGATCCTATCCTATCAAAGTAATGAGGATAGAGAGGTTTCCATGGCAGCAGGGCAAACAAAATAAAAAGTTGACAGCATACATCCGACCATGTAGGGATGCAGAGATCAGGTTTTCTTTGCTCCTCAGCAAAGATTCAGCTACACACTAATGACACACAATAAAATAATATGGTGTAGAAAACTGCAGAGCTAGCTTAAAATCAACAACGGAATGTGCAGACTACACTCACAAACAGGTGCCTTCAGCTGACTGTTTAACTTTATTCATTTCTGTGGCACTGTAGGCTATTGTTACGTTATCTAAAAGATCTGCTAGAATATAAATACTGGAGATCCTTCCAGATATTAGAAAGTGGTAAAAAAAAAAAAAGCAGTCCTTCTCCTAGCTACCCCAAGCAAGTCTGTCTGATACCACAAATACACTTTACACAAGTATTAGACATTTTCTCAAAGTAAAATACGAGCATAACTTTGGAAAATTAAGCTGGTCATTTTGACAACACTTGCTGCTATTTTCAAAGACATTTCCAGAATTCTTAAACACTATTCTGTCAAGCTGGAATAGAAAATATTCTGTTTGATGCCCAGTAAAGTCATTTTTTTCAACTCACTTCACAAGGTGTGGCTGTATTCTTTCAACAACAAAATGTCAACCAGATATGATACGTGTCTCCTTGCTCATCTTGTATTGCAGGTACAGCACATTGCCACAATTGACGTTTCTGACCAGTTTCATGATAGTCATATTTACAGCATTCATCTTTTTTCTTTCTTTTTTTTTATCATTCATATTTCCCATAATGTAGTCAAAAAAAAAACAAAAAAAAACAAAAAAACTGCTGCATTTTCCAAAATTCGGGGAGTATTTCAGTGAAAAAGGTCTCAATTGCAAAAGCAATGATTACATGAAATGCACAAACTGGGGCTAAAATTAATAATGATGGTGAACTACAGGCAGAGGCTCTTAATTTTTCCCGAATGGCATTTTTGAAATTGAAATATGTTCATTTGATCGTTTTAATTTGTTTCAGATGGTGCAGAACTTCAGAGAGGAAACAACTTTCATCATTAGTGCTATAAGAGGTAAATCCAAACATTCATCCATTTATTGTATGATCCATCCATCCAGTTTACTATGATTATTGATATTTAGAAGGATGCAGTACTTAGTTGTTTAATATCTTCTTTTGTGTTTCTCAGATGAAAATAATGACACCTATCACGTTGTGCTGAAATAACCAGCGGGTACTCAGGAAAGTTGGATTCAAGCTCTGGAGCACCATGGAAATATTATAAATGTTTATAAATCTGACTACTCTGCAAAATGTGCCAATAATTACCTAAAAATGTCCACACTTTCAGTTTACTGTTGATCATGTGGTTTGTTCATTTGCATTTTTGTTAAATTACTGATTCACACTCACCATGGTTTATAATTAGTTATAACCACTGCTTCTATTGTTTTGCACTACTCTTCCACGTGTACCTTTCTGGTTTTCAGTTCTATCAAGGCAAATTAACAGAAATGTCACAAAATCAAAGTAAGTAGAGACAGAAGATGGAAAGATAAGCTAAGCTAAGATAAGCTAAGCTAAGCTAAGCTAAGATAAAATAAAATAATCCTGTATTAGTTCCACAGTGGGGAAATTGCAGTGTTATAGCAGCCAAGGGGATAGTGCAAGGCAACAACAGGCAAAATATAATAAGTCGGAATAAAATAAGTAAAAATAAAATAAAACAAAATATAATAAGTAAGCAAAATATAATAAGTCCACAGGCTGGATTTGTTGAAGTCACATTATTGCACGTAGGAAAGACTAATATTGCACAGTTCATTATACACTGATATTGCACATGGGTGAATTATCAGTTTTGGTATGTGCAGACTACTGGGAGCAGTGCTGATTGTAAAGCCAAATGAAAAGATTGACTTTGCAATGAAAATGAAAACAGAAAATGAAGGATTTAATTTACAGAAAATGAAAAGACAAATGAACAAAACTGTTCATACCAACTTTAAAGTTGTTATGTTCTGATTCTCTTAGTAATCTTGCTCTGCTTGTTTTTGATGCATACATGCTATATGGATATCCATAACATTCAACCATTCAACCACATTCAGCATTTTGACAGCCATGGCTGTATATGATAAATTAAGTTGACTCAAAATAAAGCATTTTGCATTGTTTTATTTTTTTGTTTGTTTTACAAGTCATCAAAGCTGACTTCCTTAAAGTACGTAAAATTTCTGTACACTTAATTTAACAGATCCAACATGACACTACATGGAAGAAATTAAAACGACCGTGCCTTCTACATGCAAACGTGTGATAGCAGGTTGAATACACACACACTGAATATGTGTCACCTAAACATTTGAGTTTGAAAGACAGGGGATTTGGCAAAATAGCACAAATACGGTTTTATATTTTGGAAAATGGTTGGCAGTAATGTAACGTGTATGTGGGTAGTACTTATTGAGCTCAAACATGCAAAGCCACCGGTATGGTCCTTTAAGTACAGCAGGGATTCTTTCATGTTTAATTGTTTTAAAAATTTCTCTACACCATTAGGTAACAGCAGGATTAGTGCCTTTAAGCCATCTCAAGATAATATTTCTTGAGAAAAGCAGGGAATTATGAAGTAATTTGTATTTCTGGTAGGGACTGGTTAATCCCTTGGAAGCAAGAAGAGATCAGTATCTTTCTTTATCATAATTTTGAAATTCCCTGACTGGCTGTTGTGGTTAACAGATATTATGTGTAGTCTGTGTAGAATTTTCTATTGAACATCTCCAAAAAAATTGCAGGATAAATACAGTGAAGTATTTTAAAATGTACTGAAGAAAAAAACAGTTTTTGGGGTTCCAGGGTGCCACTTGAGGCTGCAATTTCTATTGTAGCCACTAGGCCAAAACCAAACAACCCAGCACTGTTCCTGTACGTTTTCAGTGCGTTTAGCTAAATGGAACGCAGCCATCATTAAGTTAACCGTTACACCTGTACCGCTCCAGCTACTGTTGCGTTCCAGTTACAGTGCTAAGTCGGAATTTCCCAGTCGGAATTTGCGACTTCCGACCTCAAACTGTTCCAGCCAAATGTAAACAGCAAAGCATAACTGAACGCCAATAATTACTGTAAGATTAAATAAACTTTATTAATTTGTTTATAATTTATGGCAAATATCGCTTCACTTTGTTTTTCTGTTTCCTGTCGTCTTTGCATTGTTTCTTTATCTGTTACACCTTTGTACCTTTTTGCAAATTGTAATTTGTTTACTTAAATAAAGTTTATTTTAAAAAATGGTCCGAGTTTCCCAGTCGAAACTCCAACTGCAAGCCGTTGCCGTTCCAACGCTTGTTTCCAAGTAGGAGGTCGGAATTATCCGAATTTCGAGGTAGCTCAAACGCAGCACAAGACAAATCAACGTATCCACCGTGAAAACGGTTAGTAGCTGTGAAAGTGCCTGACCACAGGCAGAATGTCAAGTTGCAAGAGCAGCGGTGGCGTAGCTAAAATAAAAAGTAAATTATATCATTTATTCAAGTTTATATTATCCGTTAAGGCTTCTAATGACGTGTTCCATTATGGAGAGACCGTTTTCTAGAGAAAGAGGGATTAAATCACATCTCTGGTCATCAGTGCTGTCATTACCAGAACCTGCGTTGGATTATCGTAAAAACTGCCTCCATATTGAATTCCCAGACATCACCCGTGTGCTGGTAGCGCCCCCAAAAGTCTTCCAAAGGTAAGACTAACGACTTTTTCATGGCGGACTTGGTAGTGTAACGTGTATGGGGTTGTATATATTGGACTCAAACAAGCGAAATCGCAGCATATACATTGCTGACAACCATTCCCCCCCCCCCNCCCCCCCCCCCAAAAAAAATAGCCATTAGTTTCAGTTCATTCCAGTACACTATGAAAATCAACTCGTGGAGATTTGAAACATACTAGAGAAAAGTAATTCACCACAATGAATGTCATTTATTTATTTTATTTTATTTTATTTTATTTTATTTTATTTTCAAAGCAACTATTTAACCGATCCAACGTGGAGTTGCACGGAAGACAATGTGCATCTCCGCCAGGGAATATAGTCCTAGGAGAAGATGGCTTTTTATCGAGAAATTTAAAACTACCGTCCCATTTACATTAGGACATGTGTGTTGGCAGACGAAACACTGACTTTTAAGATGGGTGTATCATCTGAACATTTGATTTTGAAAGATTAAGGAATTTGGCAAAATAACAGGACAACAAAAATACGGTTTTTATGTTTTGGAAAACAGCTGTCAGTAACATAAAGTGTGTACAGGCAATATTTATAGGGATTAAACTTGCTAAATTGACGGTATGATCCTTTAATGCTGGTCAATTTTAGTGTCCTCACAGAAAAATCATCAGAACTTTCGAGACGCATCACCCGCATCTGGCCAAAAAAAAACCAAAAAAAAACAAAAACAATGGTAGCAGTTCACTTCATAGGTTTCGTTTATTAAGAGAAATAAAATATTGTATAAGCCTCAGTTAGGTTTCGTTTCTTGTGAAGCGGCTGCCGGGCTGAATGAGAAGGAAGTCCCACCTTCCTCAGGCATTTTTTATTTATTCTGAGCTGAAACAGGAACAAGAAGCTACGATGTGATTTCCGAAGGTCCATCACATCAGATTTGTTAGAAAAATCAACGCAGTTTTAAAACGACGAGGAGTTCGATTAAAGAGCGCACGACCAACGATGTCTGGATAGGTAAGTATTAATATTTACTTTTGTGTATTACTTATTATTAAATGTAATGATTGCAGTTTATTTGAAAAACCCGGAACTTCAGTATCAAAACTAATCCTAGAGCTAAAGCAAAAAACGCCATTAGTCACAGTTCCCTTTTTTCTTATAGTACTGATTGATATCTAATCAATAAATACTATTGATTAGATCATAGTAATTAGTTTAATAAGTGGAGTTAGGGAACACTTTTTTTGGGGAGCAGTAAAAATTAAAATTGTTTTCTTACAGTTCTGAATTAATATTTTAAAAATATCAGAAAGGGAGAAAATTTTAATAAAAAAGTAGTCATGCAGTACAAATTCAGGTAAATACATAGTAATTTTTGAATGTGTTAACAAAGTTCTGCTGGGTGGAGTTGAGCAATAATGATATTGCTGTATAGCGCACTAGAAATGTAATTTCATTTATCTGTGACTTTTTATTTCTACAAGCCAAAAGGAGCTGATTGCAATCTGAAGACAGAGAAAAAAGGGCCTTAATGAGGACCAGGAGGCCACCATGCTAACATCACTGATCCCACTGTGGTAAATTCATATTTTATCTATTTAACTAATCAAATCGCAGTCATTATCTGCTGCATTTTGACATGTTTTGCTCCAATGTGTTTAGTTCATTTTAAACCAGCTATAAGTCACTCTGTGTTAACATGCTCTTTTGCTCATTTTGTGCCATTCTATTTAAAATTTTGAGTTTATTTTAGTGGGTCTGTCATCATCTGTGTGTTGTCTTTGCACTACTTTTGCACTTCTGTACTCATTTTTAATCATGTTAAAAGTATATTGGGTAGCTAAATTTGAAATGTGCTTTAGGATTACAGCTTCTTCCTGGTTCATTAGTTCAGACAGCAGACAAAAGTTATGGGGTGGGGCTGACTGTTAAAAAAAAAAAGAAGAATTAACAATGAATTGCTGTATTAACTGCAGAATAAACGTCCATTCATCACTATATAATGTTTAAGTAAAATCAGTTTTGCAACTAAGTAATGCTAGGACTGATACTGGAAATATAGTGTTGTAAAGCCTGGTTATTTTTAGTCCACATGAAAGTGGACTAAATAAAAGTTAGGGAAACTGGACTAAACCAGTTCCTTCAAGACCTACCAGCAATTGTATGACTTCTTCATTATGTATTCATAAGTACTAGAATATGTGTGGTACTCAGTACTATGGTTTGTACTCAAAAAAACATTTGATAGCCAGCTTTACCAATGTTTATATAGTTGTGTACACATCATACATTAATAATAAGACTGTTTTTTTTTTTTTTTTTTTTTTGTTTTTTGTTTTTTTTTTTTAATTTTACAGCATTGATGACTTAAATTTGTGAGGAACAAACCAAAGCTGTTATGGCTGATCAAGGTCAAATGAAGGTAAGGTGGTCTTTAAAAATGCTTATTTCATATTTTTTACGTAAATCTAGTGGCAGCTACTCTGATACTGTGATCTGTGTTCAACTCTTTTTGTACAGACTCACGTGCGCACGCGCACACACACACACTGTATAACATGGCTTTTAAAAAAATAAGACCATTCTACACATGGAGGGTCCGGGCACAAATACCTCTTAGTATGCTGGATTATTTAAATGTAAATCCTAATAGAAATAAATAATTAATAACAACGATATGCATTTTTATGCTAATTAATTCTCCTCTCTTTTAATTGCATCCTGAGAAAAAACAGCAAGGTTTAAAAATTCAAAAACGTTCAAAAAGTTAATTCACAGTGCTCCAGGAGCTGATTGGAATTTAGCTTCTTGGATTTTTATTGCTCTGTAAGATTTTTTGTTCCAGACTTTGGATAGCAACTAGACAACAGAGCTGTTACATATTATACAAATTACACATTAAGAGACATTTTGAATGATGTTTGTAGGTAGATGCTTATGTAGGTCAAAGCAATTTTAAAGTTCAAAGTACAAGATGTTATTTCAACTAGAAGGCCAATGAAATACTGTGGGATAGTTTACCAGTTAGTTAAAGAATGTGTGTGTGCGTGTGTGTGTGTGTGTGTGTGTGTGTGTGTGTGTGTGTGTGTGTGTGTGTGTATTCTCTAGCTTTAATTATCTTTTTCAAAGTATAATGTTTACAGTATGTTGAGTTGAAAATGTGAAATAAATAAAATTATATCTTTTGATTTTAGAATGAAGAGGATGATCCCTCACCTGACATCAAGGACTGGAGTAAACATGAAGTGAGACAATGGGCTCTCAGGCTGGATGGTGTGGATGACAAAGTTACTGATGTATTGTTTCAGCAGGATATTAATGGTCCCAGTCTACTCATTTTGGATATGCAAGACTTAACCAATTTAGGCGTGACTTTTGGGCCAGCAAAACTTATCATTCATGCCAGAGATGAGCTAGTGAAATTGAAGAAAGAACAGCCAACAAGCTCTGTAAACCAACTTGGAAGACCATGCAAGCCCTATCCGTTTTACAGGTATCATGATACGTGTAGGTACATGAAGAACAGCATTCTTGACATTACCGAATCAGGTGCCTCAGACTACATTGAACCCTGCCATGAGTATAAAGCTTTCATCAATACATCAGAAGAAAACAAAATGAGCAAGTTCACTGATGAGGTTATCCGCTTTGCAGCTGCCTGCATGAATAGCCGCACTAATGGGACCATACATTTTGGAGTAGGAGACAAGCCAAAGTTCACCCATGGTCAAGTGTTGGGAGTGTTTGTTGATGACAAAGAGGCTTTTCAGAATGAATTAAAATGTGCAATTGATGGTTGTTTTGAGCATAAACACAGATCAGCTGCTAAAATGTGCATTAAGCCTCCTCGATTTGTTGGGGTTCTCAATAAGGATATGACATCATCTGAGAAGTGTGTGATAGAGGTGGATATAGTGCCTGACTATATGATCTGTAAAGAAAATATCTATCACACTTTCAACATGGATACAAAAAAAGCAAAAAAGAGGGCAAAAGGTAAAGAAACAGACAGATCTGAAACAAGACCAACAAAACAACTCTTTTTCCGAGATGGCAGTAGCAGCAGGGATCTTCTCGCACCAACTACCTATGCTAAACCCTTGGAAGAGTACAACAAGTTTGTTGACAGTGTAGCACAACTGTCACAAGTCCGAAAACAAGCAGAAGAGAAGCACCTCAAAGTAATTAAAAGCAGCCATCAAGGCTCTAGACTGAGTCAGATGATAACTGGCGGAACCCACTCTTTAGATAAGTCACACTTTGAACGGTATGTGGTAGTAACAAACAAATCACATGCAATACATTTGGATTCAGTGGGATTTCTTCTAGAGCTCAATCCCACAGCCATTCTAGACTTTGATCCAGAGTCATCTAAAAATGGATTGCACTGCCACTTTGAAAAGCAGAGTGAAGTAAATCCCCATTTACCAGCACAGTATAAAATCACAGAAGGCATCGAAGATATTGCAAACAAGTTAAAATTAACTAGAAACACCAGCTGGGTGTTCTGCAATGGAGGTAAGGATGAACCACCCTCAGACATAGATGAATGGTTGAAAGACAAGGGAGCCTCTGTCCGAGATGTGATTTCATTTTTGTGTCGGAAAGATGTGCTTCCAAACAAGAGATTCCTTGTCATTTTCTTACTTTTATCAACTGTAAGTGAGAAGATGGACCCTCTTGTAGAGACTTTCTGTATTTTCTGGCAGGAGCTCAGAGGCACAGATCAAATTCTTTGTATCTGTGAAAATGAAAAGGCATTTACCTGCTGGAGGGACCTGATTGATGCGCGTTGTGGCATTAACATTTCTCATAGATGCATCTATGAGCTCGGTTTTTCTGAAGTCAATGGCACCATCCTTAGTCTTCTGTCAGACAACCGCAGATCCAGTCATTTTCTACCCTGTGGTGGAGGTAGCAAGGTGCTTCTTGAAAAAAAAGTGGAGCGTAGCCTGAATACCTTAGAAATCCTGTGTGTGAACCAATGTGAAGGAGGAAATGAGGACAAAATTATCATAGAGGAGAACTTCTACAAAGGAGGAAAAGTGTCATGGTGGAATTTCTACTTCTCAGAGCAGCCTGGATCTACACCATTTATTAAACGAGACAAGTTTGACTTCATCCTGAACACTGTGATACCAGATTTGTGCTCCTTGAGAAAGGCCTGTGTGGTGTTAAATCTCATGCATGTACCTGGATGTGGTGGGACAACTTTGGCCATGCACACTTTATGGGCTCACAAGGAAAATTTTCGTTGTGCTGTCCTGAGAGACAGCAATGCCAACTTTGCTGAAGTTGCTGAGCAAGTGGTCAAGCTTTTAAAGTATGACCATAATGAGAACTTACCTCGAATCCCAGTTTTGTTGATGATAGATGACTTTGATGATATGGAAAAAGTATGCGACTTGCAGCAGCTCATTGAAAAAGAGTGCGAGGAAAACGACATTCAGTCTAGGTCTGCACAGGTGATTCTGCTGAACTGTATGAGGTCAGAGCCCTCAGAACAAACTGAAACATCTGAAGACACTGTCTTCATTGGAAACAATCTCTCTGAAGAGGAGCAGAAACAGTTTGAGCAAAAACTTGTGGAGATAGAAAAAACACACAAGAATGCTGAAACCTTCTATGCATTCATGATCATGAAGAAGAACTTTAAGCCAGAGTATGTTGAGGGTGTGGCTCGTAACACCCTGAAGAGCTTCAACATGAATCAAAAACATGCCCAACTCCTTGCTTTTTTAGTTCTGTTGAATGTATATGGCAAGCGTGCCTCGCTTTCTGTCTCTCTGTGTGAAGAATTTCTTTGTCTTCAGCCAAAACCATTTTGTGGAACTGTCAAAGTTGAAGAAGGATTTGGAAAATTTTCTACTTTAATTTCCTGCAGCCCAGTTGAAGGCAAGGTTGTATTCAGTGCTGTCAAGATGATCCATTCAAGTATTGCCTGGCACTGTTTGAAGGAACTTACAACAACACACAATGTGAAGAAAGCAGATATCACCAACAGCTTGCTTATCACAGATGAGCTTTATGAGAGCACACAAGGCAAGGACAAACTCATGCAAGATGTTCGCAACATTTTGGTGAAGAGACAGTATTCAGTGGAGGAAGAATCTCAGTTTTCTCCCCTAATTCAAGATATCACAAGTGAAACTCCAGGGCTGGAAGAGATGGTGCTTTTGAGTGCATCGAAACGATTTGTGAAAGATGCCATCATCTCTCAGTTACTAGCTAGGTACTATTACCTAAAGAAGAAAGATTTCCCACAGGCAACACACTGGGCACACCATGCAAAAGATCTTTCCAAAGAGAGCTCCTATATTACAGACACAATGGCACAAGTTATCAAACATGAACTAAAGAATGCCATTGCAAATGACAAGGAAGAGCCTATTGGGCCTGGAAAATTGAAAATGCTTCTCACAATGGCTCGATCAGCAATAGATGCATTTAAGGTGACACAGAGTCTTGCAAAGAAGGAGTCAGTGCAGCGATTACAGATCAAGACTGACAATGGCCTTTTCAATACATCAGGATGCCTTGGAGAAATTCAGGTAGGAGTAATTGTCATTGGAGTTCTGGCAAAGATCCCAATATTTTCTTTGGGCAATGTCCGCCATGACCTCATGAGTCAGGTTCTCTCTGGAAAAATACACTTTCTGGATGTGGAGTGCTATGATCCCTGGCGTAACAAAAACAGATCCTACTACATCATTCTCAGACAATTTGAGGATGTACTTCTCAACCTTCAATACAGGATGAAGATGAACATTGACTTTCTCGAAAAAATCTATGTCAACTTGGGCAACAGAACCGGAATAAAAGACAGTCGAGAACAAGTCGCCCAAAGGGAGCTTTACAAATGCATCACACAATATGCAGATCTTTTCTGTAAGACAGATTCCACAGTTCTGTTGAAGAACTCACCCATGCTGCAGGTATACCAGGCAAGACAGTTCTTGGAAAAGCAAAAAGCTGATACCTATTCTGGGATTCTGAGTTGTCTCTCATATAACATCTCCACTGAAACAATTGAGAAAATTGCCAAACAGTATGTGGTTGTTACTAATGGCCCTAACCATAGCGTGAAGGAAAGGATCAACTACATCTATGTCAATGTTGTGCTGAGTTGTATCAAACCAGAATCACGATACCTTCAACCATTCCAGAAACTTCTTCATCTCCTTTGTGGAGTCCTCTCTGAGAAAATTCCATTAACGGAAAATCTGCCGTTGCACTTCATTGCTGTTCTACTGCTGTGGCCACAGCAATATTCAAATCCTGGAGAGTCTAGAAGTCTGGGAAACAGCATCTCACAGATGAAGACCTCATATCGCACAGAGCTGAGTGAAGTGTACAATGGCAAGAGGCCTGTTGTCCATTTCATGCTGGGGAAGAAGCAGGGTTATGAACGGCTGATAAACATTGGGGAAGTCAAGAGGCGTAGTAAGGCTGGGCAGGAACAATTTGCCTCCATGTGGGAAACTGGCAAAATATGGAAAGAGAAAGAAGTGGAGGGTCTCCTTTGCAGGGTCACAGGCAAAGTACAGCGTGGCTTTGTGCAGGCAGATACCTGCATTCCAAATCTGAAGGTCGAAGTCAGTCCAATGTTTCGAAGTCAGCTTAGTGGACGTGCAGATGGGTCACAAGTGTCATTCTTCATCGGTTTCTCAATGAATGGTCCTCTTGCAATTGACATTAACTAAACCATAGGAGCAGCATGTGTCAACATATTGAGACTTATGTGATGGGAGAAGGGAACCATATAGGATCAGTTGTAATCAGCTTTGCATATTTTGAAAAGTTCAAAGTAATCAGTGGAGTTTTGGACCTTCAGTGGTGCTGTTAAATAATGTTTTGATGATCAAGTCTCCATATTGTTTGTGTCTAGCACTGTATAAACATATCCATGAGATACACCTGTATGCCACATGCACAGTGGCTGACATGATACACACCAGTTGCTCATCTTGAGAATGCACCCAATGTATTTTGGTAAAGAACTTTAAATGTATGCTAAAATTTCTGTCTGTAAAAAAGCTCTTCAGATAACCTTTACTGATGATTACTTGTTACATTTATTATGTGTGCATGAACTAATTGATTTATTAAGTTTCTTGTAAAGGAATGTATTTAGTCAAGTATAACTTTGAATTAAGCTTCTTGCAACAAATGTTTAAAATCATCTTACATTATTGCATCTTCATAGTACTGCAGCCAGTCAATGTAAATTATGGGTAGCTATTATTAAGTACTGACAATGAATTGTTACTGTGTTTTACATCATTTGATATTTGAAAATGACTGTACTGTACTTCTTGTTTTTTGTTAAGCAAGCAAATATGTTTTATACTTGGTGATAACATACTTTTCTGTGGAATTAAGTCCTCTACATTAATATTTTCATGTTTGAACGCAGATGCACTTAAACATTACCATGTAAGAATTGAAGATATGTATTATATATTGTACCTTTGATCTTCCATTCACATTAATGTTAAGTATTTTTCTTGTAAGTAAAAATAATGTTATATATAACTTTTGCAACGTCTCTTAAAGCAAGGTTTACATTTAAAAAAAAATTGTATGTTCATCTTGTACTGAATCAATTCATGCATTTTTTACTACTGAATATCAAAATGTTGCTGTTTTTATGTTTGCACATGAGCTGATTTGATGTTTTAAAGGCAATGGAAGCATTTTCCTTTTATCATAGATGTTTAAGTTAAATTTTTCTATCAAATTTTTTTTTTTTCATTTTATCGTGATATACAACAGTCAGTCTTACAATGTGTGCACTTTTAAATAAAGATTATGTACCATTTGGAATTTGTAATGAAATTTTAACTGCACAAAGTACACCACCTGTTGTAGATGGTAATACATGTGTGTGAGGTATGCGTTAGATGTTCATGGGTCGTGTGTGAGCAGTGAGAAAATTGGTGAAACAACATAGCAAAGGGATTCTAAAATATGAATGGTAAAAATTTTCAACCACAGTTTTATAAATAAGAATATTCGGTGGGAAAGACTTAGGAGCACATCAGTATCCTGATTGAAAAAGGATCCAGAAGTTGACAGTTTTAAAGCGTATTGCAGTAAAATTCTTTATATGCCATATAAAGAATAAATAATAGTTAATTTATTTATTTATTTTTTAAATCAAGAATAGCTTCCAATCTATGAAGCATTGCATAAGCTCATCTGTTAGCTGGTAAGGATTTACTGCTTACTTCTGACACAAGAGGGTGCTACAAGCTCAATCATTGTCACCTCTTTGGCATTAGATTCCCAAGAAATTCTGGCAAATGCTTGCAAATATAACTTGAGACTTGGATTTGATCTTTGCATATGCTTTCTGCTGGAATGTCCAGTAGATATATCAACTGAGAATAAGTGGCTTCATTTCACAAAATGAATATTGTTCACAATTTATTTACTTTTGATGTAATGTTTTTTGGTAATAATCATTGATTTAGTTATTATGTTAAAAAGTAAAATATTTTTTATACAACATATGGACAGGTGGAGTTTCACATGCTGCAAACCAGAATGTAACTGGTGTAAGGTTGAAATGCAAAAAATAAATAAAAAATACATTAAAAAATAGAGAAAAGCAATTTACAGGGTGCAAATACATTTTAGAATCTTCTTATTTAAGGTGCAGATTAGCAGCAGACAGATGGTGTAAGTGAACTTGAGGCTGTTTGGGGATGGGATGTCCCTGTGGCTAACAGTAGACAGTTGCAGGGTCAGCATGCAGAAGAAGGCCAGGATGTGCAGGTTCACTATTTGCCTCTCACTCCCACCTCCCTGAATGATGGACAGGCTTGTGGTGTGCAGCCCCACCCCTACCACATTTCTTCTCATAGATATTTATACTGCACATAAACCTACGTAAGCGCACACAGGGATGTTCCAGATGCTTTATTACATCGTGGGTCATGGTGTTAAGGAAGGCCCATAAGCTTTTGCTGAATATGTATGGTGCTTTCTGCCCTTTGTGAGTACAGGTTCTCGGCCTCCAGAGACAAACGTAGTCACTGTCAGACTGATGTCAAAGTGACAGATGTCTCAACAAGTCACAAACATCTGTGGGAGAGTGTATGCCTGAATTTGATTTGTTATTGTAAGGGAGAGCAAATATACAGGCACCTAATGTACAGAAAATTTGCTCAATTGTAACGTTGAGAATTCAGCTAATATCAGCAAATAGTGTTTTAGTGTATTTAAACTGTCTTGTTGATCAGGATGGATTGTGTCAGATGTTGGTCCCAAGTATATGTAGCAGTGCAACACATGGCTGAAAAGCAATCTTCTGATGGTTAGGTCAACAGGTCATTCTGGTGATAAGTGAGCTCTTCCTATTGCATTTTGTTGACCACTGGTGCAAGTGACCATTACAGATGTCACAACATCATGTGAGGCAGTGAGTTCTGGGTATCAAATATGAAATGAGCATATGAGGAGAAGGCCAAATCATTTCTACCTGAGAAGTGTGTACTTAATTGTGCAATTAAAAGTTGAATTAAAGCCTATACTTTTGGCACAGAAGGTAAAAAACGATCCAAGTAACCAAGTGAAACATAATACTCTTCTGGTCATTGCTGTCAGAGAATTCAGTTACATCTCTATGTAGGGTGGGTTAAAGCATGCTATGGTCTTGCATTCTGTCTCTCTTAAGTAGAGTAATTTTAACAGGTTATTTGGTAATATAAACATCAATGGTTTGTGAATGTCAAATGAAGTCAGTCTATATATTACAGTACAGGCTTGAGAGAAAATCCATTGGCTTCAGTGTTTGACACAGTATTATCTCTCCTGTAGAGAGCGTATCAGAGCTGTGGAACACTGATCTCAGTGCACAGTCAAGTCTGACTAAACTCTTTGTTGAGGGAAAAGGAAAAAAAAAATCTCTTGTCTTTGTCATCCTGATGAAGTTTTTATTTTTGACCAGTTGAAAGGAACATGTGTCCCTTCTGTGGCTGAGGGATGAAAATGATCCTGATCATCTTGCACCATTCAGCCATAAAATGCAGCTGTCTGCCCTGCATTAAAACATCTCTAAAAAGCTGAGCCAGCTGAAAATTGGAAGAAAAACTCGGGGTCAGATATGCCACCAGAGACTTGCTTTACAATCTCTGTTCCCCTTTTCTCTGATGACACATTATTGCCATGATCTTGATATGGATTAAGTGACTTTTACACAATTTTTCCAGTGTGGAAAAAGGTGACTTGTAATATGGTAAACCTTTTTATTTAAGTCATAGTGATAATAGATTATATGTGGATCTATAGTTGAGTTTCCCTCAACCTTCTGAGTAGAAGTTCTCGTTAAGCCTAAAATACACGACCCTTTTGACCTGCCTCCCAAAAGTCCACCACCACCCAACCCAGCCTCCCAACTCTGTCTGCTAGCTTTGAATTATAACCTTTGCACACTGGTGGGAGCACAATATGACGATTGTGATTGTGTTTTAATTCTGATGGCAAAGTGAAAAAAGATAGCTTCCTCTGAGAATGGGCTAGATTTATGGGCCCTGTCCTGGCCGCCGGCCCCACATCCTCTTTGATCTGCTTTTACTCCGATGACCCCTTGACCCTCGGGGGTCATTAGAAAGCCCCTGAATGGTCCCGCTGGCCGCCATCCCATCTCACACTGCTTGTTTTCCAATCAAATCACTATATTTAATGGGGACATGAGCCTAGGGCCAAGTCCAAACGGACATCTGTTTGAAATTGTTCCACGCAATTATTTCACACAGAAGTTCTCCCTCTGCATCCCTTCCGCACTCCTCGCTCCACTTTGGTCTTTTGTTTGTTGTTGTTTGTTTTTAGCGAAACCTCCCCTCTGGATTGCTAATGGACAGAAATGAGAGGGGGGATGTGGGGTTATTGAGGCTGGGAGGAGGGTTGATGGTGAGGCTTTGGCTCCTGGAACTACTGTCACAGGGACACACAGCCAGAGGAGGATAGGAAAACCAGCAAGGGCTTTCTAATTCAGCACAAAGCAGGTTTTTCACTCGGAGTGGAGGGAACAGTTTTTTCAGTCAGGGGCCCTGTACCGCTGCCAGCTCACATGACGTCTCCATCCAGACTCATTCACTGGCTTTCATGTCCTGGTGCTAGTGTGGACAAATTTAATTTGTTAGGAAAAGGAATAACCATGAAAATATTGTTAGAAATATTTGGACTGGTATGGAAAGCCAGTGATTACAGTGTTTACAGTATGAAGTTTTGTTACAATATGTTCATTTATGAATATAAGCAGAAATAGATTCAAGAAATATGATAGAGTAGTTCTGTACTGAAGTCAGGCAGTGACTTTTTTCTGGAAAATCACAGAAAATGTGTCTTAACATTTTTTAATGATGTTCCTTAAGTATTATAGCCAGCAGTTGGATCTTGTTTAAAGGACAATCATCTCTATTAAGCCCCTGGCCCATTTTTTTCCAGTATAGCTGGCTGAGAACCAGACCTCCATTGAGACCTTGTTCAAACAGTCGACTTGGAGGAAAAGGCCAAAGCAATGCGCCACAATATCCTCCTGTCATCCACTCCCAGGCCTGCTGTGAAAAACAGGACTCTTCTGGAGTCTAAAGTAATTGTTTGCAATTTTACTTTTTATTGAATTTGGCTTTCACTTGCCATCTAACAAGCTGCGCTACAAAAACTACTCTTGATATTTTGAAAATCTTGACATTTTTTCCAAGACTAAACAGCAATCAAGGCCTCAAGCAGCAAACTGTGGTTTTTATGATGAATCATTGGCTGTTTACAGAGTGATTGTGAAGGATTCTATTAAATATGGTTCATATAACAATGAAGTAAATAGAATTTTTCTTTTTTTCTTAAATTTCTTAATTTTGTCCTGGAATTATGTGCCAGGATTTCATTTAATGTCTGTCCTTTTCAACAAAAGTTAAATTGTGTGTCTGCCTAGCAAGATTATCATTATTTTTTATTTTATTGTTTATTTAGATGCTACATCAGACCCTTGGAATCAAGTTTCCCTTGCGACCAGCCCCACAACTGGCAAAGAATATAATGGCTGATTTTCTGGATGTACAGTTGGAGTTAGACTAGATAAATGGTGCATGATCATAGTGGATTTACTCTGAATGGACCGATATTTAGATCACTGTCCTCTGATCCACTGTCCTCTGATCCACAGCTGAGTCTGATACAGGTGGTGGTTGCTTGTTGTTGTTTTAGAAGAGTTAAGCAGTTGTGTGGGGAATGTGGATATCTAAGTCTTTAGCAGGAGTGTCCTTTTGTCGGTCTAAATGCTCTTTGGTGGCACCCCCACCCAATGTAGCCAGAGATGTGATGTGTGACAATACTTTGCCACCTAAAATGGGACATTTTGACACTTCTGAGTGCTAAAAGCAGACATCAGCCAGACACTGAACACTGTACCTGAGTAGTTTTTCTTCAGGCCTTTGGAAAGGATACAGTGAAAAATAAGATAAGGAAATATTGTGTGTCTTGTGTCTTGTTGTGTGTTTTCTGCCTTTTTTTGTTGCTTTCTCTCACTCATCTATCATCTTAAAAATCATGTAAATTCAAATCCAACATTTGATTTTGTTATTTAATTTCATAAGGAACAATTTCATGATGCAAAATACTAAGGGAAAATTGGATGTAGAGGCACAGAAGAACATATGAATACTTGCATGTGTTGCATACAGTATTGCCTACTTAGATTCATATGACAGCTGTGGCTGTACAGAGCTGGAAAAAAAAACCAGGAATGATTTATAATATCATCCAAAATTATTGTTTGGAAATCACATAGCAATATCATTCAATATTGTGAGATGACAAATATTTCTATCTGCTAACAAATTATACTGATATTATAATGGATGATATAATATGGCACAGTCCTGTTTGGAGCAGCAGATGGTTGCAGTTTCATGTGATGTTGCATCTCAGAAACATTAGTGATAACAATAATGCTAAATTAATTATCACAAAGACTTAATTTTCTAACACATTACACTATATAAATGCCTAGTATGGCACAGTGCACCCATTTTCCAGACAGAAATAATTGTAAATAATATTTTGGGGTTCTGCCTAACTTTGCATTTCTAACCTTAAGTAGAAAACTGCAGTGCCAATTCTGAGACTGTCATCCAGAGGCTTACTGACCCTGCAGTCTGTGCAGGATTCGAGTTTTCCTCAGTGTGGAGATAGAGGTTGTCAGCAGTGCTAAAGAGCATCACACTACAGTTGGGGAAACTCAGCTGTCCATATGGAGTCCATTTCTGGTAAATTCACAGACACGGCTGCTGAGTTTCATTTTGCATTCTTAGCAAAGCGTCACAGTAAGAGAGGGGTACATGAGGGCATGATGCACGCACAGTGTCTCAATAAGAACCCATAAAATTTGCAGATGCATTTTTCATAACCTAACAATTTTTTGTGTGTGCGTGTTTCCTTCACCATTTTATAGGTGTAAAGAAGTAAAATCTTTCAATTCCCTCAATATACTGTAACCAAGATATATAAAAATGAATTGAATAAGAATGAAAAAAAAAAACATCTGCAAATATTTGGTCCACATCTGGTATCATGTAGATTCTTAAAGAGAGTATCAATTATTAAAATACCACTATGACACTTTGTGTGGTGGTTTGTTTCTTCCTCTTAAAGCTATAACCTGTGTTTGATACTGCATGCTGTGTTCATGTCCAATCATTTGTCTGTTTGATATTTTAAGAATTAAGCAATTCAAACATTTGAATAAATATGTAAACACAAAACTTCTCATAAAATGATCCATGGTTAAAAGTATTTGATATCAGTGTTAAGCCACTTATGAATGTATTTTAAGTATAGCCTAGTCAGGCTTCTTTGGTTAAATATGATTCAACAAGGTGACAGAGAGAACCAAGGAGTAAAGCAGTAGTTTCTCAAAATAGAAAACATCCCACGTGTTGGCACTATGTCCAGGATATATATGCAATGCTGGTTCCTTCCTTCTAACAGTGCCACAGTGGTTTACCATTTCTATCCAGACATGCTGTGTGTGCTGAAAAGAGGAACTTTATTTGGCAAGTGGACCGTTGTACATTGTATGGGGGGAAACAATCTGTGTTTTGTCTGGGCAGATTTTTTTTTTTTTTTTTTTTTTTTTTTTTTTTTTTTGTGCTGCAGATCCCCCTTTCCTGCTTCCAGTCTTGGGGAAGAAAAAGGGGGAAGTATATGATACTTGTGAGATGATATGATTTGGCCTCATGTTAAACTGAACTCATCGGTTGGGACTCTGACAGTTGAAAGAAACTGATCTCCAGATCCTTGTGTGCTGTGGTTTGTTTTCAAAATGTCTTATGGCCCCATGATCCTTTTTGTTCTCTTGATTTAGGGTGATATGAAGATTATCTCACTGCTGAGTTGGTTTAAGGATTTCCAGGCTTGTTTTCTACCTATGTGGTCAACGAAAACAAACACTACAAAATATGGATGTAGGGGTAAATTCTTGTGCAGAGAACTTCTTTAAATGCCCAGTTGAAGTACTGTCTCTCAGCTTTGGCATTTCCAGTGTATAATTACAGTGGTGGGAACATGAAATACTAGTCCATCCACAGCTGGATTTTATATCTTTAGGCTGATATGTAGTGTCATCAGCTGCAGTACAGGTCTTCCAATCCCTGCACAAGGTCGAGGGGTCAGGTTTTGGGTGGGAATTCTCTTTTGACCTATTAGTGTGTTTGTTCCAGAAGAAGTAAAAACACTGCAATGAGAGGGTTTTCACAGTTTGGGGAGGAGCTTGGGTTAATGTGGCCAGGAGAAAATATAAGTGAGCCAAACCAAAGGAACATTAGCAAAAACGGAACTGCCCATAGTCCCTGTGGTCTCTACTGAGTACATTTTTCTTTGCCACAATAAGAGATGTATGGTATCTGGTTTAAACTTAGCATAGTGTAAGTATAATGGAATATGTAAGAATTTGTAATAGTAATTGTTTTATGCCTTTATGGTATGTAGCAGGCAACAGTGAAGACCAAGTTATATGACTTGTGAGCATCAGCCTTTTCATAGAAATAAGGGTGTGGGTAGGGAGATGAGTGGGTGTACAATCCCATGCCAGTTACAACAGGAAAAGGGAAAAGTCTGAAAAGTATGAAAGAGGAGCTCTGAACCTCGCTGACCAAGAACTGAAAGGAGGTCATCCATTCCTGCCAGTCACTCGCTCTCTCATATAAGCCTTTAATCAGAAGATCTCCCTGACTTCAATCAGACAGTGGCATTCCTCAGCGGCCTACTCATGACCAAGCTCTCGCAGCATCTGACCTCTAGTCTGGCTGGCAATAGAGGATAACCTAAAAGAGGTCATGATCTGGGTTTGGACTCTTATACTGCAGGGAAGACCACAATACTGGCCTTCATCACAGACATCCCCTAGGCTCTGTACGAGCTGATCATAATTTTTGAACTTCTAGTTTTTAGCCAGCACGTTATGCCCTTGGGGCAGCAGCAGGATAGGCCAAAGCTCTGTTGGAGCAGTAGGTAACCCTGACTCAGACACGGGTCATTTCGCTCTGATCTCAGTAGGCACAGAGTTCCAAGCCGGAAGCCTTTGATGAGAAACTGAGCCAAGCCTAGGGAGAAGGACACAGCAGCCCCAGTCCAGTGAATTTGCTTTATTATGATGACCTGCCCTCAAAGGTCAAAGAGCAAAATGTGACACGCTTCACTGTTTCTTCAAATGCATCTGGAATGATTTTCAAACTGTGGATTTCACTTTTATGATATTTGAATATTAATCAGAATTTTGCCCCATTTATTATGCAGATTGTAAAAGTAATTTATATTCATTCAAAGTGCAAGGCAGTAAATTACTTGGGCATTTTTATCATAAGTGATCAACCTATTATCCTGTCAGTGTACATTCCATCCTCGAGTTATACTGTATATATTTGTCAAGATACAGACCTTGGTAAAGTGGCAGTGATTCACTATATTTCTACCAAAATTATCTTGTCTTTACAATAAGCTGTCGTTCACATGCTACTTGTCATTGACAAACTGCTTACTTCTCCACAAGGGGGAAGGCAGAGTTAATTAATGCTACTATGTCATTAGATTTAGTACTTTAACCCTATACTGCCTGAGGTGTTTTTTGAGCAGTGTCTGCCTACATGGCATACCCAAAAATGAAGGCTTATAACTCTGAACATATGACAATGGGAGTCATTTACTTTGTTCCACTAACATAAAACCTTTTAAATTTTCAGGAAAATGGCCTGGCTTCAAGTTTAGAGATTCTTAGGTTCAATAATGACAATAAAAACACACAAAAAATGTATGCAAGTATGGTATACAAGGTATGCAAGTAGTTGTAATTTTTACCAGTAGAAGTTATCTTGTGCTGTGGGCCTGTGAAAAAAATCTCAGAGCTGTGAGAAGCTATTTTCCTGTACAGTAGCAGCATTGAGATTCCATTTGTTGTGTTGTGAATCAGCTGAGGAAAGTAATCTTTCATCTGCTTGACCCTCTGCACCTCTGATGTGAGTTGTTTTGTGTCGTAGTGACCATGGTGCAGGGTGCGAATGTCGCCAACCAACAGCTGACTTCCTCAGAATCTATTCTGCTTCATGTGCAGTAATGCTTTAGAGCCCTGCAAAGAGAGGTCAGCCAACTAGGGGACAGCTGGGCTGAGGGGAAGGGGATTACAGAAATGGAGACGGGATGCTTCCCATCTCCTCTGTGGGGTACTGGAAAGTTTGTGTAGTTTAGAAGTAGAAGAGTATTCAGAAAGGCAGTTGTAAGCTGCAGTAGTGATAAATCATGTTCCCAAGCTGAAAAATCATCGCATATACTATATGTCACTGTAGCTATGTGGAAGCAAGGTTTACTTCTGAATAAACTAGATGTGCTGTATAAGCAAAATACAAATGTCTAGCTAGCACTGACAAAATTAGTTTATGTTCATAAATAAGATAAAACAGGGTGATTGAAGGGTTTATGAAAACATTTTGTAAGCATCAAGGGAATAAATAGCATCTGCTATTCATTGTTCTATGTAAGTGACTTGTATGCAAAACCTGGAAACTTGTAGCCTTGAAGTGGCTCTCAGAATTGTTCACACCTTATGCCAGCTGACTTACTGGGCCAAATGGGAGTCATGTGAGAGTCATTCGAGAGATTTTTAGACAGCATTGTAAGTAGTCCTCCATGTTCATGACTCTGACAGTTCACCTAGCCTAAGGTGTGGATGAGAGGATAAATGCCATTGGATTAGAATTGAGGAAGCTGCTTGGATGATTGAAACATCTTCAAGTTTTAATAGCAAGGCCAGTCTCTCCTTGAACTACTACTGCTATGTATCTAGTGAACTGGCTGCATAGGATAAACTAGTATTTTTTTTAATAGCAGGTGTCTTAAATGGTAAATATCCACTTTATTGAAGAAAATAGTCTGACCCAAGTATTCACATATGGGTGCACCATAGGCCTATGTGTTGTGTATAGTATGAGGCTGTTTGCTACACAGTCTCCAAGCACATGACCTCCCCTCAATTCTGTGCGCATCTAATATTTTTCCATTTCTGATCATGGCTGCCTCACTAACCTCTTGCTCTCGGGCGAGCTTCATCACCCTGAGGCTATTTTCACCCCACCCTCTCTTTCAGAGAGAATAAGGAATTCCAGTGGCAAAAGCAATCACTGGGTTCCATTTTAAAGCCAGCCCTCGGCTGAATTTGCTGTCAAATTTAAAAAAAAAAAAAAAAAAAACTTGTTGTCTTTCTTTCAGCTCTCAGTGCATCTTTCCCTATACCCCAATCCCCTGCTGCCCTCCGTCTGCTCACTCCCTCCCCTCATACATACTTTGGCTCTGTTGTAGCTCTTTTTCTCTGTCTGATACTTTATCCTTTCCTCTCCTCTGTCTTGCTCCACCTCCTCTCATCTCTCTGTTTTCCTATAACGTGTTTTATGTTGCTCCCAAACTTGTTTCCTCAGCATCTGCCTGCCACTGTTAATTTTGGACAACATTCTAGCTAACTTTAGAAACTGCTTTGTATGCATTTTTTGTGTATGAAGTATCGTTTTTCGCCTGGGTTTTCAGACAGGAGTTTTTTTTTTTTTCCCTCTTGCAACCATAGCCAAGACTCAAGGATAAAAAAACACAACTACTGAAGCCCCCATAAGATATACATTATATTTTCATTAGTAGAGTATGCTGAATAATAATACAGTTTGATTTATGGAGATGAAAGGCAGCACTTCAAAAGAAAATAAACTTTGCCCCTCTATTATTGAAGCATATGCAGTCCAGCTATCTTAGGGTGATGTGACACATGATAAGCAGTGAGCAGTGCAGTGCGCTGAGCTAGGCGCTCCATTATTGTGTATTGGGAGCTGAGTGGTGACTTCCAACCTCATGATGATACAACCTTAAGTGACTTGCACTGCATGGATTCTCCCCTCTGCTGCTGTGTTCAGAGTTCAGCCATATTCAACACTGATCCATCCGCCAGTAACCTTTCCAACATGCACCCAATGAGAGAATGTTGTATAAGTAGAAGTGACACAACAATAGAGAAGAACATTATAACCTGCATAGAATAATTTCCAGAGTTCTATAACATAACTTTAAAGTTGTATTATGATCTTGGTAGAAGGGTGATTCCATGGAGAAATGTCAGCAAAATGCATTCATGACACGTGTTGCTTTTCCATTCCATGTGCTGGGTATTTGGAGTGTAGGCAGTGAGGTGAGCTACACGTAAATTGCTCTCTGCAGTGCAAATACCACTTATAATGTGAAACACCCTTAATTGAAGCGTAAGGCTAGTGAGTGTTTGGCCAGCACCTGTGTTTTACAGTCTGTAGGTGTTGCTAGCTCAGATCTGATATAGCTAGCCAATCAGAACAGAACAAGGTTTGGGAGAGGGGCCTTAAATAGACAGTCTAAAATGGCCTGTCCTTACTCAGTGTGCAAAACGGTGCTGCAGCAAGGGAGAGCAGAAATGAATTGTGAATTATTTGACATTTAAATATTGCATAGGATTCACATTTATACAATAGGTCTTGGTCCCTTTAAGCATATGCAGCCTTCATAAATATGGCTCCTGGAGTCACAGAGAGTTTCCACTCAGTGTCATATTCAAGTTGGACAAAACACAAAATGTGACATTGTTTTGAATATACTGCTGAGATTATTTTCAGGGGGCCTGAAGACACTAGAGGCCAAAGAAGACACAACGCAGGACTCTGGGATTTAAACAGAAAAAAAGAGATAGTTTATTTGAAATGTACAAAAGCTATATACACACTCACACAAACTCGTACACATGGAGCATAGTAAAAGTGGAAGATAGCATACACACATTTTATAGGCTACTTAGATATTCAGCGAAAATTTAACATCAAAACTGAGGAAATTACAAGGCTAATCTGCCACTCTGTCCTAAACATCATTTCATTCTTATGAGTTCCTTCCTGGGGTCTTTGTAGTTCATCCACACCCCCAGCAGAAGTGTGTGTGTGTGCATGTGTGTGTGTATGTGTGTTTGGGGGAGGGGGGTNCCCCCAGCAGAAGTGTGTGTGTGTGCATGTGTGTGTGTATGTGTGTTTGGGGGAGGGGGGTAATTAATGAAGGTATATGTTAAGTAGGGTTCTTTACCGAGAACGCACAGAGGTACTTGTATATTCATTGAGAGAAAGCTTTTCATCAGACAGAGGGGTCCATACACCCTGACAAACAAGTACAGAGGCATATCCTTGTCCTTTTAAATCATGTACCCTTGTGAGATGGGTCCATAGAGTTGATGCCTCTGAGCCAGTGAAGGTGATTTTACATCCCCAAGAACTCAGACAATGCTCCAACAGCACTTGTCCATGGGTCTTTATGTTGAAGAACTACATTGGTTCTTGTTTAAACTAGGGCTGTCAGATGCTTAATCTTTAAAACTTTGATAAATTTCTCAATTCTGATTTGGTATTGGCAACAATGGTGCTTTAAGTGCATGTAAATTGCAGCTAGACACTGATCCATTTTATTTCACAACAGGTCAGTTTGGCCCAGACTGTTCTGAAAAAACACCTGCACCAGTTTGGTTTGAAGTGATGAGATGGAAATAGAACAGGTGCAAAGTGAGATGCTCAGGGAATCACAAATGACATGACTTTTAAAAAGCATCCTTTTTGAAAATTTTGAAGTCATACAGTTTAATAGTCAAAGTTTTTAATAGCTGTCAATAGCATATGGTAACTACGACAGCCCAAGTTTAAACATCAAAAGTCTATAGCATAATTTAAAACAAGTATCATACAGTATGGTCATATAAACATAAGAGTTTTCATGAGAAAATATTGTCAGATATCTACATTGAATGTCCTGGTAACTCTTATTTTCATGGCAAATTTGTGTTCATATGCTCAACCTTGATGTCATCAGCAAGGCACTATGTGAACTGCTTTCAGTGCACCACTTTGTAAAGGGCTGTTACACCAACAAATACTGAATGGCAATTATTTGTAGATGCATTTATATACCCTGGGCTATCTTATATTTGTAGCTAAAAAGTATGAAAGTATGGCTTTTTAACACATGATGGTAGAAAATGGTCCTTAACCCTTGCTATATTTACTATCAGCTAATAAATGCAACATATCATAATTTGAAGCAAATATTACAAGATAAGCATAATACTATGGACACTGAAGAAAAACCTTTTGAAATAAACAGTTTCTCAGTGTTCGATCAGTGCTTTCTTATGTTGTCTATAAATGGTTAAGACTGGATGGATGATGAGGTGTTTGATTGCTCTCAGCTTATCATGTTGAGGAACTTGCTTTCTTCAGCCAAGGCTGTGAGCATTGAGTTCATGTCACCAATGGCCATGTTGCCAATCCCTGCTGGTACAGATGCTAAAGTGACAGAGTTGCGGGGGGTAGTGAGACGTGAGGAATTCTGGGAGAGGCTCTGTAGGAGGCCGGGACTCAGCGTGCCCGACATGAGGCTGGAGTGGTCTCCATCATCCAGCATGGTGTCAAAGTCAATCTGAGAATGCTCTGTGGCACCTGATCCACTAGTGGAAGAATCCACTGTACTGCTGGAGACCTGGTTTACTCCTGGTGAGGCCATGTTGGCTGCAGCAGTGTTGTTAGTTGCAGGGTCCTGGCTGGCACATGGGGACATTGGGGCATCAAAGCTGGCAGAGTTGGGCTCAAACATATGTATCTGACCTGTGTAGAGCACAGCAGAGTTAGGATTCTCAGAGGTATTGTGGGCTGCTGACCCACTGGGCCTCTTTGGGCTAGCCTCTGAAGTGTCAATACCATGACTGGGGCTCAGATCCAATGACTTGGGTAAGCGGTTTGGTTGCATCATGCTAGAACCTGTGTGATGTCTGGCAATAGATTTTGGCTCCATGGGAGGCCTGGGTTGTAAAATACCTCTGCCTCCATTGTGAATATTATGCTGCTGCTGGTTGATGCCACTGCAAATTTGCTGCTGCTCCACTTGGCTCATATGAGGATACCCATCAGCTTGTGTCCTTGTCCTGTAATTCAACATTTCTGGATTACTCTGATTTGCCATGCCATTACGCATAGGTCTTATAAAATTTTGGACTGCCTCTTGGCCAAACCCTTGCTGAGGACTTATTTGCTCACTTAAGTTCACATTGTTGCATTGCCTCTGTTGCTGGTTCTGCTGGAAGGGGATGTTCATCAGTCTCTGATTGTTGTGTTGTCCATATCCCTGCATAGACAGATTCTGATTCATGGGCATTACCTGCTGGTTGCTGCTTAGACCTTGGCCTTGTGTCTGCAAAGACCCAAAGTTGTGCCTCTGCTGGACAACTGCTAGATTCCCCCTCAGAGGAAGTTGCTGTTGCTTGGAAAGCTTGATTGTGGTGTCCATAGTACCAGAGCTGACCTCGTTCCACTGCACCGGCATGTTATTCTTGTTAATGTTACCTGATGGTGCAGAGAATGGCTGCTGGGAGCCTCTGGGGTTCATCTGACAGGATTGAATATCCTGTCCAGACTGAGGCATGGTGCCATCCACCATGGCCATCCTCCTCTGTCCATAAAATGATGTTGGTGGGGCGAGGCCTGCCTGGTAGCCATGAGTCTGGTTGTTGGAGTGGTAGTCCATTTGTCCCAAATTGTGTCCTGAAGACCCGCTGTTCTGGGACCTGAGGTACTGAACCATGTCATCTGGAAGCATAATATCATCCTCCCCACCCTGGTCCCCCCTAGTCATCATTCCATCTACTGCCATGTTCTCCATAGCTACATTCTCAGATATGCTAGGCGGCCTGGGTGCATATGGGTAGCGTTGTAGGCTGCCATCAGAACGAGTGTAGCCCTGCATAGCGAGCACCTGGTGACGCTCAGCAGCAGATGGTCCATTCATTGGGTTTATGCTGTTCATGCTGTTATAGCGTTGGACCCTTGTTAAGGAGAGAGGATCCTGAGTGGTCCGTCGAACTGGGTCACTGGCACGACGGGGCAGGTTAGTAGGTACCTCATGAGGCATCATGCTCTGGATGCCATTTCCAATGTCGCTGCATCTCCGTGGCAGAGTTCCAGAGGGTGGTTGATGGAATGGGTGGGAAAAGCCTTCTTGGGAATCACTATATAGTGCCATACGGGTCCTTAGGCTCATCCGATCCATACTGGGGAGAGGAGTAGGTGGAGCACCACCAATGGCAGCAGCATATTTTGCCTTGAGTCGGTAATGCTGAGCTGGTGTCAGACTGAGCATGCTGGGAAGCCCTCCTCCGCCCCCTCCAGTCATTCCACCACCACATTGGCTGGCCTCACTGGAACGGCGCGATAAATCAGTGGAGATTGGGTCATAGGAGTCAGCTGAACTGATGTTGTTGTGGCGATTCGCACCAAACTGGGATGCCTCACTAGAGCGGCGACTGGAATAGCATGGTGAGATACCAGAGGAGCGCCGACTTAAGGTGTAGGCTGAGCTGATGGTGCTGGTAGTGCTGTCACGCCGCTCATTCAGTTGGTTTAGAACAGTCACCTCGCATGAAGACAGGTCGCCCATCCTTTGGCCAGGGTAATAGCNCAGTTGGTTTAGAACAGTCACCTCGCATGAAGACAGGTCGCCCATCCTTTGGCCAGGGTAATAGCCGCTTAAATTACCCATCACATTGGAGCTCTCCAGCAGGGAACCTGGCAGGGACATTACATTATGCTTTATGATAAGGTGTTCCTAAAATCATTTACGTCATTCATTCAGTTAGTTTGTTAATAACATCAATGTCCAGACTGACTGAACAGGTCACAAACAAAGTTAATTTTGTGGCATTATATTACTATTTTGGGTGTTATCACCAAACAACTTCACCTTCATCATATATTTATATAAAAATGACAGCAAACAGTTCCCCTCAATCTTCTACACTTACCGAGTGCAGGTATGGGAGGCAGCTTGGTGCTGTTGCGATGGCCCTGTGGTGGCTGTGGTGCCGAGTTGACCCAGGGGCATGTGTCCCTTACTGTCTTCAACCTCTCCTTCTTGATGTTCTCCAGCTTGATAGTAATCCCGCCACCCTGACCTCCAGCTTTCCTCAAGTGGAGCCCTACACCAGGCTGCTGTCCCCCAGCGGGAACAGTAGAGTCAACCATGGGGCCCTCATCCAGTGCACTGAGGTCCCCAAAGCTGCCCCCACTGTGCATAGCCATCTCTACTCCACTGTCATTGTTGTTGGTGCTGCTGAGAGGCGATGGCTCACTGCTACATGATGAGTGGCCACCAGGACTGGACTGATATGTCTGGAGAACGACAGCGAGGAAAAAGTTGATATAACTACAGTGAATATGCAAATATCTACACTGTCAAAGTTCATGGTATTGAAGCTCCATTATATAATTTTCGAAATGAAGTAATCACCACTGTTAGAAAATTCTTATTGTAATAAATGGTTTGTAACCTAATGTGTGCCTATGAACTCATTCATTAAATATGAGTTTTATTTATTTACATCAAGGAAGGAAACAAGTGGAAAATTTATGAGTTCTGGGAGCTACAGTCCAATTGTGACAATAATTCAAACTGGCCTAAATGAACTAGTCTTGATCACAGCTTGATGTTGGTATTATTTGTTCAGCATACATTCTCAAGAAGTCCCAGTCTTTGAATATTAACATAACAATGACTTTTATCATCACCAAACTGAGGCTACTCCCAATGATGTTGTGGATAGAAAAATTCAATTTACAGGATTTGTGCAGCTTTGTGTATCTATGTATGTGCACGTTCAGCTGTATGTAGTGAAGCATGTTTGGAAAATGGATTATCATGCAAAAATATATTTTTTATCATGCAAGAATGAAACAGTGTTGCTTGAAACAGAAACATTTACACATCTTCCGTGCTGATTGGCATTAATACAGTGAGACAGTTTCAGTGCTCACCTCAGCGAAGTCTGTCCATTAGGAAGGTTATAAAGGTCAGAGAGAAGCATGTTCAAGCAGTGATCAAAGTGGTAGTTAGAAAGGATGCAAACAGTATCAGCAGATAACATTTTAATCTGAGAACAATGTTAGTAAAGTGGAAAACAATAATAAAAGAGTGCACCTGCATTTCTTGTATTATAAACTCAAATTCAGGTGTTGGTTCCAAACTAACACACAATGCCATGCAATAATATGATCATCTGACATTGATAATTTTGTGATAAGTTAGTCATAGCTAAAAGGACCAAGACTTTAACTGGTACGTTTCCTTCAAGATGCTGTTTGTGAACAATAAAAGACAGAGGTTTGGGTTGGATGATGTGACCAGAACTCACCACAGAATTCTCAGTCTTGATAGATTTGACTTGTAGACAGTCTTCCACTCCTCTAGAGGTACTGTTGGCCTCCATCTTGCTGTCCAATCCTCTTCCACCCTGCTTGGAATTTGCCTCATTTTCTCCGTTACCTTTGGGTGGCTGTGGTCTTGGAGGGATGTCATTTCGCTGTTTCTTGGTGACATGGGCTTCAGGTCCGTGGACTGTCTTGACATGCTTCCTGAGAGAGCTAGGGTCTGTGTAGCGCTTGGTACAGCCTGGGATCTTACACACGTATGGTTTCTGTCAAGAGGGTTTGAACACAGTTTTTATAATGGAAGAAAAATCAATTGAATTTAACTTTTTGTAGGGAGAATGTATGGATGGAAAACATTAGCTCTGTGTAAGCACTAAAAAGTGAGCTCATCACAGAAAAACCCCACATCTAATTACCAAAATGCATCTTGTCACACGTGAGTCCTACATAAATTATAATTTAAATGTATCAATAATGAAAAACAGTGTAATTTTGTGTAATTTGTGGGATTTGCTGCTTTTTCTTTATATTATTACGCAAGCAAAGACTTTGTCCAACAGTGAAAAGAACAAACATAACCTAAGTATGTAGCAATGTTGTAATCATAGGTGAACTTTCAGAGTACACAGAAAACTAAGCTGATGGTGGCTCAAATGAGATCCAATCAAAGGCAATGAAATGCTCTGTTGTGAGTGAGTCCTCTGTGGGTGGATGTGTGTATTAACATACCTCATTAGAGTGTGTGCGATTCTGGTGCTTGGCCCGGTCTGAGGCATTGGAGAAAGCCTTGTTACAGCCTTCGTGTTCACACACATAAGGCTTCTCTCCAGTGTGGGACCTGAGGTGGGTCTTGAGATTCTCCAGGCGAGAGTAAGCTTTAGAGCATCCCTCAAACTGCAGAATGATAGAAAGACTGACGTCATGAGTACTGCGTTACTTACTTTCTGTCTGCAGCTGGTTACCACAAAGGGTTGGACAAAAAAGGAAAAGTCTCTTTTCAAATGCCATCAACTCTTGGAACTTTGCCCACCTACTGCGGTGTGCCACACAGAAGCAAAGCCCTGCTACACTTTGGTAAAAAGGGTTATTATATAAAATATCTGAACTAAGTGTGGGGTATGGTAGAGCTCTTTGTCTGTGTGCTTTGTTGAGACAAAGGGAATCTTGTGTTTAGCCTTTATTTTCACTTGTACTATAGTATACAAGCCATAATTTGGTATTTCTTCACAGCAGTCATTGTGAATGTAATTGGTTTTGAAAGTGAAAGAGAATCAAGTTAGATTAGCTCATAAATTGGATATAAAAACCAAAGATTCTACCTAGAAAAAAGGGAGTCAGGGTGCGATGAGACAATGCACGGGGGATTTGTGCACACAGAATATGCAGTATGGTCTTAATAAGGACCCATGGCCCCTTGCTTGTCTTTGGATTTTAATTACACACCCACACTGCCAATCAGCTTTGTTAACTCTCCCCGTCAGAAGCCATGTTTTAATGCATTCACAAACCCTGTGAAAATGCTTTGAAGCCCAGAAAACAGGCAGCAAAGCTCTCAAGATTTATCAAAATGGAAATTCACTAGTGATAAGCAGAAAGAAAATCAGATGACCATGTTATGTTTTTCATAGTGAGTATTTTCCCTCAGCTAGAGGGAAGGGCTGTAGGCTGGAGAATGTGTGGCAGCTAATGTAGCTGAATAAAATCCAGTTTCCAGTTTCAGTAACAGTCGTCAGTTACAAAGTCAGCTGGTTGGTTAGCAACCCACTAAGTACATTAGTCCAGTTGCACTAGTTAATAAGTTTAATTAGGATATCAGCCAGTCTTTCAGCTAGTTACTAGTTTCACAAATAGATCTTACTGTGCATTTATGTGGCTTCTCCCCTGTGTGTCTCCGCATGTGAACCACCAGCATGTACTGAGCCTTGAAGGGCTTCTGCTCCCGTGAGCACTCCTCCCAGTGACACACAAACTCCTTCTTCTCACCATGGATGTGGTCGTTGTTGATGTGCTGAGGAGACAAAGAGATCATTCAGTCAGCATAAAGGGTTTCAACGATACAGAGTCGTGGATTTGAAAATGGTGAGATGAAATGTCGAGTGTGTTTGTTACTAAGAATGAGTCAGCAAATGCTTGTCTTTTCCCACCAAAGGATTCTTCCACTAGTGTCCTTACATGTGCATGCACACAACACACACACTGTCATCCATTATGCATTCTGTCAACAGGAGACGGAACTGTTACATAGCACAAGGGTCTGTTTTTTCAGGCTGTCTTGAGTGTATGTCTTTCACAAGGAAAGGGAACTTCCTCAGATTCAGTGGATGGGTGCAGGAACAGGAGGTGGTAACAGGTTTATGTTTATGTGCCTTTGTCCTTGCTTTTGTCGGATCAGGAAGTCAGTTATGTGTCCTGTGTGATGCCAACACTTAAATTTTAATTTAACTTGTGTCTACTCCTTTTAGACAAATTAAATCCCACTTGGTTGGGACCCATCAGAGATGGGGATTTTTCTTTATAATTTTCAAAGCCCTTAATTATGCTTCCCAGGTATAACAGGTTTTAGCCACAAAAATCAACCAGCTAATGTTACACATTCTCATTCATCACAAACTTCCAAACTCTCATCCCGTGCACCACATACAAATATCCACACAACCAGAGGAACCAATTTATTTCCTGAGGACATCAAGACCCACAATGCTCCACTTATGTGGTCAGTTCTTCACCAGCGAAAAGTGCAGTGGCTAACGATTTTGCTGAGCACTATTTCGGGTGAAGGAGGAGTAAAAACAAATATGGCCCAGCAGAGGCCCCTATTTTCAGGTTATACACTATAGTGAATACATAATTTGGGGCTCTTGAAATGGAATTACTTTGGCAAAGTGGAAACCAGAGAAACCCAAGTGTATTTTTTTTTTTTTTTTTTTTTTTTTTTTTTTGCTGATACGGTGAGAACATTGTGCAAACTCCTGGATGTGATCAAAGAGGTGTTTGGAGCTGCTTTCAGGAGTTTTGGGAATGACAACACCTGTCTGCTACATTCACTTTCACATAGCAGAAAGCAAAAGCAGATAGACCTTTGAAAAACCCTGTGGTTGAGTGATGATTTAAGTACGTGTTGGCCTCACTTTGTTCATCTATACACCAGTGAGCTTCTGGTAGCCAGTTGGCAAATCCTGGCAAGATTTCATAGAGTTTGGGGCTCAGGAGCTGGAGTTGGAAGCGCTAAGGCAAAGGTTCTTCATAACTGTGTTCCTGAACCCTAACAGCCTGTACTGACATGGTCACTCTCTTTCATCAGTGTCCTGGTCCAAGGGGCAAAGGGTAGAGTCTCACTGTCTGACACATTCTCCCTCTACTACTGCACTGAGAAACCACATGAGAGGGACAGAAATTGTCCTGACCAGGCAGGGGAAAGAGAGGAGTGTGAAGTTCTAAAACTCCAGAGTTGCTGGCATGATGATGGATTTACGGCCAGTCCTTTGGGCTTCGGGGGCTGGGGGGTGTTGCTGAGAGTGAGAGGTTAGGGGTTAGAGGTCAAGGGGCTGAGGGGTTGGGGGGCACAGCTGCAGGACTTGGGCTCGAGTTGGTGAGAGCTGGCAGGCTCATTAACCTTGCGTGTGTCAACCCAAGAGGAAAGGATCAGTTACTGACCAGACTCAACCAGCATGGATTTAATGAGTAGCACAAGAGTTGTTTGAACTTTCCACTTTCTAAACAATAAAACAGAAAAGTGTTTGGTGCCTTTCTTTGGAATTTACTTCCACTAAAGCAGAGAAATTGATAATGCTGATGGATGATATAATGGAAATCCAAGAAATCTATCTGGTTGAAATGTAATTGGTTGTTTATGATAATAGCGTTTTTGTTTATTTTTTTAAGTATTACATGAAAAAGGGGCAGGTTACATAAGACATCTTGTTTCTGCTCCATTTCATTCAAGATTATGAGATTTTGTATTTGTATCGGAAAAAAAAATTGTTGAATTAATTGTTGAATTAATTGTTGAATTAGTGAAATAAATGTATTTAAAAAAAATGTAGCCACAAAATAGAGATACCTGCAATAGACATCCTACATGCTGCCAATTTCAGGTCGTTTATGTTTTCTAAGCAGATTTCTAAGCAGATTTCTCATTTTATGGATTAGGAACTTCTGTTTAAGTTTCTGTGCCAGTACAGTTGTGTTCCTCTCATCAGTTTTATCCACAAGGACGAATGAATACTCACATGAACCAACTGATCCTGGGTGTCATACTCCTTAGCACAGCCCTCCCAATGGCAGTTGGTCTCATAAATGGCCTCAGGCTCCTGTTTGCACTCATCTTTATCGAGCTCCTCACTCAGGTCCAAAATCCCACCAATATGGTCCTAGAGAAAGTAGAGAAAAAGGCCATTAAAGGCTTAGAAACAGTAAATTACGTGTAGAAAAAGCATTACGTGTTTCCATGGGCAGGTAACACTCTCAAACACACACACACACACACACACACACACACACTGCATTTTTCATCAAAATCTTTGGTCAATATGTTAGAGGAGCATTCTGTACTATTTAGCATCTTTCTTATCTTATCTGCTTCTTAATCCTAATGAATTGTTTCTAGATGTCAGTGTGCAACATCTTCTCATTGATTAAACCTGTGTTTGTATTCATTACCATCACTATCAATTAGAGCTAAATTAAGAATTGCAATTAGCGAGGGACTTGTCCCACTGTGATGGAAAGAACTAAGTTTCAGGCTTTTGTTATGAAGTAGAAAGGAAAAATATATATATAGGATGTTTTGTAGTTATCACAGAGATGCAAAAAGAAAATTGCTTCAAGCAAAAGAGATCCATGGTGGTTTGGAAAATGTTTCTGTGGTACAAAAATCACATTAAACTGATTTTTTTTTTTTTTTTTTTCNTTTTTTTTTTTTTTTTTGTCCTCAACATAAGCAAATGATATCTAATATTAGTTTTTTGTTCATTACTCTTCATTGTAGAAACATAATATACTGCATACAGTTTCATTGTATGCAGTATATTATGTTGCATACAATATGCATGCAATATAATATACTGCATACAGTATATTATGTATAATATACAGAATATGTATAATAATCAGTATATAATGTATAATATACTATAAAAAAAATATAGTGTATACTGCATACAGTTTAATTCCTTGTACCTGAGTGGAGGGGGAGATGGGTAGTGGACCCTCTGATTCTGTCTTAACCTTCGATCTCTTTGTGGTCAGTGGGTTGACTGTACTGCTCACTGCTGGGTCTCCACCAGCATTCTAAAGGACAGATAAGGTGCAGTGGTATTAATTTTTGTCCATTTATCCAATCACCCATCCATTGACCCACCAACCCACACATCCATCATCATCATTCATTCATCCATTAACCCTCCTACTCATTCTTCCATTTTTTGCTTTAGTAAACCACCATGTTCCATTTAGTTACAACTGCTGCTTTCGAGCAGTCTACAAATGCAGCAGTGGAGGAGAGTCAGATAACGAATAGGGAGATACCGCAGGGTTGTTTTTGGCTTGGTAGTCCACTGCAAAGAGATGTGAGTAGTCCTGGTTGCACCAGGCACCGGGGCCCACAAGTCAGACAACGACCGCCACTGAGACTAAACAGTTTAGACTGCTTTATAATTGCCAAAGCCTCAAAGAAATATGAAAGAAGAGGAGTTATTACCCACAGTTCAGAGGAGAAGGCGACAGGGTCGTTGGTTGGGGGGGCTTTGATCTACCGACAAATTCTTGACAGGACAAAAAGACAAAGAAAGACAGGCCTTTTTGGACTTTAATGGAAACAAAAAAGAAAGGAAAAAAAAGAATATGAAATGTGAAGTGGCTGATCACTGCGTATGTGTGTATTGGGAGGTTCATTGAAGGGGTCCAACATTGGAGGGTGGTGTCTTAATCCCACCCAGTTGCTACAGTGCAGTTCAACTCTTCAGGGGCCCCAGTGGTTTCAATAACACTCACTTCATTCAATTGGCTGGAAACCAAAAGGAAAATGTGGTTCTGATCACTGTTGAAAAGCAGCTGAATGTGTTTGTGTGCGTCTGCATACATTTGGATGCTCCTTATGGTGTCAGTACACTTGCACGTTTTCGCATAACACAGTGCTGAAACGGAGCCGGAGGCAGCTGATAGTAGTGCGAGGGGGAGTGATTTGCTGAGTGGGAAGTTTACATTAGGAGTGGCCATAGTGTATACAGTGGGCTGATAAAGAGAGACTGAGAAGACAGTAGGAAGTAAGATAGATGGAATTGCTAATGGGAGGGAACCTTCTGCATATTTCTGATCTGAGACTGAATTTACAACAAATTTTGGAGGTTTAGTAACAGATTAACAATAACAAAATCATCACATCTGTTTTGAATGCATTTTCAGCTATGAATCAAGGTCTCACATTCTAAACGACGAACAGACAATCAAGGCTGCAGTTTACCTTTTTTCCAGTCAGTGCGTTTACATGCACATACACTGATTATTTGGCTGTACTGTGATTAAGGCAATAATGTAAGACATATGAATAGATGGAATTAATAGGATGCCATGCTTCACTCTACATGACGTGGTGCTAAAATTGTGACATCTACCTGTGATAACTGAATTACAGTTACATTAGTGCAAAGTTGCATGGCAGTTAAGGCTCCAGATCCAGTTTTGTATGTTTTTCCATTTTGCACCACTTATCTTTGTTTGGATCATATAGGCAACAGGCTAAGCAAAATAGCCTAGATGTCCCTCTCTCTAGCCACATCCTTCTGTTTTTGTGAAAAATCCCAAAGATTTCTTTGGCCAGGAATACCTCCCCACGCTGAGCTCCTTCCTGATGTCTGATGAGTGTCAGTCCAGATAGTCCAAACTTACTTTAGCCATTTGTATCTACCATCTCATTCTTACCTTCACTGAACCATCACAACTCGTGACTATAGGTGACGTTGGAAGCACAGACTGACTGATAAATTTTATATTTTATATGGCTTTGGTTTCAATTTTGTAAAGCTGACATTTATAATAATGGCATGCAACATAAAAAGACACGGGCAAATCGAGGGGGTGTGTGCATGAATCTGTAATTTTTTTNTTTTTTTTTTTTTTTTTTTAGTAGTATACAAGCGCAGCGCTAAGGCAAATGCATTTGTGTGTCTACAGTGGCTTGCCAAAAATGCTCTTACCTGGTTTGCTTCAGAGTTGGAGCTGTTGTGGGAGGTGGACATAGATGAAGCAGTCAGGGGGTGTTGGCGAGCAGAGAAAGAGGAAGGTGACTGTTGAATGAGAGGTGGTGTGTGGCCGAAGGCACTAAGGCCCCTCTGCTGAGACAATAGTTGCTGGTAGGCTACTGGGTTGATGGGATGAGGGAAGCTGAACGAGGGGCTATGCAAAAGCAAAAACAGCATAATAAAAATTTATTTCATGGCATGTTGAATTGGAAATTTCTGCCTTTTAGATTGTATTGAAACTACTGTAGTTCAACTAGAAATAATTCCAACTAATTTAATTTGATAATTTATCTGCAAATTTACAGGAGCTCAGGTGCTCACTTCCAGATAAAGTTTACAAATATGTTAATTGATGCTACAGCTAAAATGTCAACTGACACGTACAAGTCTGTTGGCTGAACAATGTACACGACCACAACCTACATACCTGATGCCGCCGACTGAAAGGTGCCCATAGGAGCTGCTGGCAGCCGAGCTAGAGCGAGAGTTGTTGATGTAGGCCACCAGGGAATTGGGAGAGGTCCGGATCATGGTCTGCAGATCAATGCTGGCATCTGAAAGCGGAGAAATGGACAGCGCTCTCTTCCTGCTCAGCCGGGGTGTTAGCCGTGGGCTGGAAAAACGTGATACTGGGGAAACACACACACATACAGACACAAAAGGCACAACAGAGGAAAGGTCAGGTACCAGCCATTGTGGCAATGCTATCTGGATGGAATATAAGGCTTATCTTTTAAGTTACATGCAAACAAATTTGGCTCTGATTCTAACGTGCAAAGCTTCTCACTTAGAAGCTTCAGGAGCAACAGCCATACTTGTGTCTCTTTCAGAAATGGACCACTACATAGAATTAAGAACTAACATACAAATTCCTCATACTTCCAAATCTCAGCCTATTCTCAATAACAACCAGCCCTTACCATGAGCCATGATAGGAAAAAAAAACAAAAAAAAAAAACATTTAGTCCAAAGCATTCTAGTGGAGGTCACAGCCATGCTAAGCTACACTCTATCTCTAGCATCTCTATTTAACATTCACGTCCTCTTATGCATAATGAATTGCTCCCAATCATTCTCAGTAATTACGTTGATAGGAATCTCTTTCAGACTGAGGTACTTGGGCAAGTTAAATGGAGGCAATTTAAACAAATTGATCTCAGAATACCATTAAAAAAGAACAAGCGGTCTCACAAAGGTAGGGTTCACGGCTGTAGCATTTTTTTCATATGCTTGTAGGAAAGAGTGCAAGAAGATAACAGAGTGGACTACTTTCCCATAACGTGAAGTAAACTATTTTGTGTTCCATGCATACTGATACAGCTAGGCCATCATTGTTTTTTTGAGGCACTGTATTTAAGCAAAATTGTGAATTTAACTGCATAAGTGCATTTCAGATAGACTTCAAAAGGAAATTGCAACAGGTGCTGGGCATTAGTCTCCAGCGTAAAGGCACGGAGAGCAGAACAGATTGTGTGTGCTTGCGAGTGTGTTTGTGCTCACAAGTAATTGGCAGACATCATCAGCGGCGCTGGGAAACAGGAAACTCATAATAGACCCATCACGACTCACCTAAGCACATGCACAGTGACCGGGGACAGACACACACACACACACGCACACTTGCTGCATGTCAACTTCACTGGTGCCAATATGTAGCCAATATGTATGTGGTGGACTCACAACCCTTTAAACCAAGTGGATCCAGGCACCGCTATAATCACTAGGCCAGACCTACAACTGTAAAACCAGGTCTTGCTTCTAAAACTATTATGCTTGGAGGTGGTGAGTCGTAAAGCAAAGGCATATGCACTTAGTTAAAAGGCCCCCAGGAACTTCAGAGGGCAGACGACAGTTGGGGCCTGAAGAAAAAAGAAACACTGGCAGAGATGAGAGAGATACGTATGAAAGAGTATGAAAGAGTTGGCAAAAACAACAAAAAGTACTCCGGAATGTGCCTCTGTGAGGCTAATAAATAAATGTGTCATGTTTCGTTAGGCACATGGATGAAATAAAGGAGGGAGGTGAGAGAGGAGGAACATGGAGGGTGGAGGGGCAGGCAAGTTCTCAACTTCGGAGCATGCCATGAATGATGAGTTCATCATGAGGTAGACTTATTCCATTGCCAATAAATTTAATGGTAGATAGGTGTATTAATATCTCACTTATACAGCAGGAAACAGGCCTTGCAGCCTGGTGGCCTGCTGGCGCCTGCCTACCCCATTTGGGCACCCTGCCCAAAGTGCCAGTCTGAACCTCCATCTCCAACANCCCACACACACACACACACACACACACACAAGTCTACACATGAGCCTGAATCAAGAATTCTTCATGCTAACAGAAAGCTGTTCTGTCATTAATGCTAAAGGCCTGCTATGCTAGATAGGCATTGTTGCAAAGAAGATTGCTCAAACCAAACTTTAACACACACACACACACACAGACATCACCACTTAGCAGAGGAGCGTTTTATAGGCGGTAGTTATAATTGAAAGGGTGAGCAGGTTCCGGCAGGGAATGAGAAAACAGATGTTGCACAGGCCATGGCGTCGCAGCAGCGTGTGGTAATATTGCATGGCGATGTATGTGTGTGTACGCATGTCAGTGTGTGAACTCATGTGTCCCAGTCTCCAGTGAGTGCTCTGAGGTGCAGGATGTGCTGGTTGTAATTGTGGGATCTGGATTGACATACGTAGAGGTTCATAGTTATAGTGCACATCAATTAAAAAAGTAGTACAGAGAATGGGAATGAAGAGTGTGTATGCCTGTGTGTGTGTGTNTGCACATCAATTAAAAAAGTAGTACAGAGAATGGGAATGAAGAGTGTGTATGCCTGTGTGTGTGTGTTTTGGGGGGTTAGTGATTATTTTAAGCATTTGCTTTTGCTGTTTTAACTGAAATGGCTTTGTGGAAAATCAAAACAGTATAATTGAAGGGTATTGCTAATTCCCAGAACCCAGCCAGCGTTCAGTGTCATCCTGGCCCCAGGCACATGAAGGGGTGCTATGAAGGCTCTGCAAGGATCATGCAGCTTTTTTCCACTGTTACAGTAATTCTTAAAAAAAAGAACGACTCTTAAAGGACCATACTGGTGATATTGCATTTTTGAGCTCAATAAATACAACCCAAATACATGTTACACTACTGCCAACCATTTTCCAAAATGTGTATACTTTTGGGGGTTTTTGGATTGTTCTTCCCTGACCTTCCAGACTGCCATTAGTTTCAGTTAATTTCAGTATTAAAATCAACTTGTAGAGCCTTGAAAAGTGAGATAGGTAATCCAACCTGTCTCCACAGGAAATATAGTATCAGGAGAAGGCTGCTTTTACCAAGGAATTAAAATGATTGTACTTTCTACAATTGTGCATAAATCTTAGCAGGCAAAGCACTGAATTTTAATTCAGGTGTATCACCAGAACATTTGATTTTAAAAGATTAGGGGATTTGGCAAAATAACATGAAAACAAAAATTTAGTTTTATGTTTTGGAAAATGGTTTGCAGTCATGTAACATGTATGTGTGTAGGTATTTATTAAGCTTAAACATGCAAAATCACCAGTATGATCCTTTAAAAAAATGCATATCTGGACATCGTCAGAAAAAATAATGAAATTTCAACATGATTATCTATTGTAAAGGAAGCTTAACTATAAAATCTGAAAGGTACAGCTTCACATTTGTGTTCGAAAGACAAATGCAGCTAGCAGAAACCATAAGTAGTGTCCAGTTAACCAGGACCAGTGGAAAGACGTTGGGTTTGTCCACTGTGACCTTGACTGAGGAGAAGCAGACCTTTGCTAGCTGTCCCTCCATGCTGGACCACAGCTTGGTGCAGTGCCAGCAGGGCCCCATGCATCCACATCCTCAGCCAGCCTAACCCCCCCNCCCCCCCCAGGGCAGCTGGAGTGGGAAAATGTTTATTTTCCCTGCTAAATCTCACTAATACCAACACTGTGAATTTTATTAGCAACTGAATTCTCTATGAGCCCCCAGTGTGCAGCCGAAAGCCACCGTTGCGTTTGCCAGTGTGTTTACGCACACACTTCCACCCATGTGTTCACGAACCAACATATAGTTAAGTGTTTGTGTATGCAGTCTGAGGGGACCAGCACTCCCCCCCCCCCCCCCNCACTCCCCACCACCACATCAGTACACAAATCTATCTGCCTTTCTCCCTCTGCTGCATCAACACTAAAATCTTTTTCCTCAGGATGGCAGACATTTACTTTGGCTGCTGCTTTTGTCGTGGGAGCTTCAACCTTTTCCCGCAACTCACTCTGATATTTCTCTGCCCACCCACCCCTTACATACCGGCTCACTCCCATATAAACAGCCTTCTGAATGGCTCCCAATGTGCGGTCCCATAATGTGATTTTATTTACTTTTACAGCAGCAGTGGTGTGCCAGTGCAGACGCTAATCATACTTATTTATGCCTTTATTAAGGTTATTACCATTGTTTCCCCATCTTCTTTCTATTGGAGAGCAGAGACCCCCCCATAACATTACACATGCACTAGATTTTGATTTGGCTATATTCCAACCAAGCAGGGAACCAAGTGGAGGAATATTATGGTCTGGTTTATGCTGTGTCCTGCCTCACCCATGCAGTGAAAGCAAATAATAATTTAAAGATGTCAAATTAATAAGACTTAATACTGAAGATTTAATGACTTTGTTGTAATGTGTATATATTTTTTAAACATATCTTTGGAGGCAAAAGGCTGGATTAAAAAAAAATCATGGCAACTACATGGTGTCGCACTAAATAAGCGCTAAATAAAATAATTTAAGCTCATTCATAGAGCTTCTCTTGTGTCAGTGCATCTTATCCCATGACTGACACTGTGTTATAAGGTGTGTCACAGGTAAAAGCCAATGAAGCTCAGCGTGTTAATGAGCTGTGTATGTAAAGAGCCACACTTTATGCTGCTTCCTCTGGTGTCAAAGAGAAAATGGCATGTTAAATTGGTAAAGAAAACTTAAATTCTCTGATTTAGAGCTCTACATTTTAGTAGACAGGTACAGAAAGCTGGAACAACATTCATACATACCTGGAGTTGTGACACACGGGAAGTAGGGTTGGTGTGCGTGTGTGCATTGTGTGAGACACAGATTGTAGCAGTTGAGGCTTGAGGAAGAGAGTGCCTGTGAAATTGGATCAACACTCACCATTTAAGTAAAGCGTCTGATCAACTGAATGGGCTTAAATATCAAATTTATTGATGACTAACGTGAGACAAATACAAGATAAAACCTAACCCAGATTTCACTCCGCTAAAATTTGAAACAGATCTTAATTTTTGCGTGATGGTGTATTGCTTTGGTAGCATTCAAATAAGGCAATACCTCTTTCAAGGCAAATGCTAAAAGATGCTGGTAACAGGCGTTTGTAAATGAGGGAACATGGTTGTGTGACGATATTTGCTCTTATCAGCACGCTGCATTTTATGAATCTCCCCAAAGTCTTTTAGTTGTTTTAGCTTAGTCTGCTCTCATTACTCTGGGAAGTCATGGAAGGTAATTGTGTGAAAAATCACGCCAAATGCACCAGCACTTGCAGCAGTAGTGAAGTGTTTCAGGGAGGCTTAACAAAACTAATGGTAGCACAATTTTATCAGGACTGTCCAGTCATTTGGGTTTTATTTAGGTGTGCATGGAAGAGCAGATAGCCTGTGGATCTTTACACACAACAACAACTTTTTTTTGGCAGAGTGTATAAAGAGAATTATTGTACAGTTCAATCATCTGTGCATGTCTGAATATGTAGCACTGTAAACATCACATCATTTTTTAAAATGATATCCTCTGCATGTTCGAGAGTGAAATTCCTGCGTTTAAGTGGCTGGGTTGAGGTCTGCACACCAATAAATTTGAAGATATATAAGTGTAGAAGTAAGACCTGCAGCCCTGTCAAAAATCTTTACTGAGGCATGTTTCCACAACTTTCCACAAGCACACTTCTTACAGCAACTCTCAGTGTTTCATGGATAAGCCTTAAGTCTTGTATTCCGTTATCCAGTAATGGGCACAGGGAAAATTAGGTTGGGAGGGGGAAGTCAGACTCTGGGTTCAATGAGTGCTCCTAGTTTTTGCGGTGGGTCTGTTGAATATTACTGCATAAATTGATTTTTAATATGGATTTAATCTGTGCTGCCTTCCAAAACTAACAGCAGGGGTTGAAGCACATATTTGCCGCCTCTGCCAGTACTCCTCCCCCATGCTTTGGCTGTAAATAAGGCCTTTTATTCAGGCTAGGGCTGCCCGTGATGACCATTAGCTGGCCGTGTGGGTCAATATAGGCCCTGTGTCTGCAGGCCACAGTGGAAGAGCCTTTAGACCAGCAACGTGGTCCAAACCTGACCACATCACTCATACCTAGGTAGAACACCAAATAAAAGCTGCTAGGAAGGTGGGGGTGAGAAGCAGAGGTGTAGATTATGTGCTGGAGGAGAGGTTGAGGGCGAGGGAGGTGGGGGCTGTGGCTATTTGAGCAAACAGCCTCCCTAAACATGTGGGCAAGGCGGCAGAGCAGCGGTCACTGAGGTGGTTGGAGGTAGAGAAGAAAATGAAGAGGAGGGAAAATGAGAAAGAGGTGTTCTACAGTCTCTAGAAGGCTCATAGCCATTCCTTTTCAGCACCATGTTTGACTAAATGATTGAGGTAATTAGAAAGATTAATTGCCAAGCGATCCCATATCTTATTTCTTTTTTTCCTCTGTAGTATTTTCCTACATGTGCGTGAGGATGCCTGCATTAAAGTCATGCAGCAACTTAGGGGAGCGTGACACCAGCGGGGGCGAAAGCAGACGGGTAGTTTTTTCTGGGTGGGTGGTTGGACAAAATGAAAGAAAGAGCGCGAGATCCTGGAGCAGAAGGCATCGGTGCCAAGGAGAGTATTTGATTATCAGGCATCAAAAAGGCTGACTTTCACGGACTATTTTCCACTCAGTGTGCTTTCTATTCCTCATTCATAAGGGCTGAAGTTTTCTTGGATGTGCTTTGCTGTCTGTTCTGGTGCCTGACCGTCACTTTGATAGCAGTCTGGGGTTCTAACTGGCATGAAAGAACAAGCTGCCCTCTGTGAGTTTGTGTTTGGGCACTCGCATGTGTGTGTGAGCACTTGGTTACCTATTTGTTTGCCTGTCTGTCAGATTTTTTTGTCTGCCAGTGTGTGTGTCACTGTTACCATCCCCCATCCATGCCATTAAGCAAACAGCACATGCAGACCATAATCTCTGCCATAACAACAGCCTGATGTAGAATTAGAGTAGACCCCCAGCAATCCTGCTACATTGAAACCTCTCCTCTACTGCCCTTTTACAGTTACCCTGGATTTGTTTTGTAGGATGTTATTTATAATAATAGTACCAACACCTGAAACACCTTGAGAATGAGATGCTGAGGGAACATGTGTTTTTATGAGCTCCTTGCCTTAGGGCTTTTAATGTTTATGTACCACCACCCCCATAAGCCGCAGCCCTCGTCCTACGTATGAGTCTAGAAAAGCTCCAGCAGCTTTGATGTGGGAAACTCTTCTATGAAAAAGCCTCAACAGGAAGAATAGGAGGAGGTATCAAGAAAGAAGGGCAAGATGGCTATTAAATTGTGCTGTTGTACTCTTGCACAAGGGTAGATGTGTAAGTGCTTCAGTATGACTTAGTACATGCGTGCCACAGACATGAATACGGCAGTGGGCACATGGAAAATGTGACGCAATCGTGGTCAAAATGGCTGGCCGTGGCAGCCACATTTGAGGGTCATTTGAGGAGTACAACTTGAAATTTGAAACAAACACAGATGGCCAATCGGCCATTGATGAAGAGGCAAAGAAGAAAGAGGATTGGTGGGTGACTGAACCAGAAACAAATTTTATTTTCACAGGGTTTATTTTCCTGTCTGGGAGAGTTTAAGAACAGCTTGTCCTACACTGAAAGTCATGGTGCTGAGGTGCACGGTTGTCATGCACAATCTCAATGAAAATGTGAGAACCATGAACGCCCGGACACACGGATACGCTTCATCTGTGGCAACATACACCAGGCCTAAATTTGGAAATTCATAATGTGGCTTTCTTGTCATTAAAATATCACAGTAAATATAATATTGATTAATACACTAAACTATCTGTGATATTCTCTATTCTCGTGATATAAAGAAGTGATTAACATGTTAGTTAGCTATGTGCTTTAACTTGTATATCTGTCAACAGGAAACAATGAGAATTATTTTAGTGTCCTTACCATCCACAGGACTCATGTAGTCTGGTAGGTGAGCTGCAGCTGCTGCTGCTGCCGCCGCCGCTGCTCCGCTCTGCATTAACAGGTCACTGTACGGGTTGCGCTGGCTAGCACTAGCCATAAGGTGGTAGTACTCAGAGGGGTTGGCCCCTGGTGGTGGAGGTGGGAGGCCAAACAGGGAGCGCTCTTTCAAGTGTTCATGGGTCACTGCAGCAGACACAGGTGAGACAGAAGATATTGAAGACCAGCGTCAATTACAGGATGTATTTTACGAAAATAAAATCAACACCTTAATATCTATTGACATTTATTTGCACACAGCTATAGCTTAAAACTCCTGCAAATACATGTATTTGCAGGAGTTTGACAGGGTTGTTGAACAATGCCGAAGATTTTCAATTGCTTACAATAGCGTACTAGCTTTCCAGCCTCTAGTTTTTTTTTAGAACAATACAGCAGGGTTTCTTGCAGGCAAAGGTTAAGCTAAGTTAAGACTGCAAACTCTTTTATAGTCTTAACTTCCCTCTTCATTTGAGTTTGATGCATTTCTAATTAGTCAGTTTTCTTAAAACTTTTTATCTCAATTGACCAGTCATCCATAGTTTAGGGAGACAGGATGGGTTGGGGTTGTGTGCTAAAGTATTGCGTAGGAAGGGAGTGCTGCAGTTCTTGCTGGTCCAAATGTTCAGTACGTTAAGTTATAACTCATATGCCAAACAATTCACAGACATCAAGGCGGTCTGACACAGCCCTTGACTGAATGACAAAAGCAAAGATGAAAAAGAAAGGTTGAGAGAAGGACTTAAGAGAGGAAACGAGTGCCCAGCTTTACAGATATGAAGATCTGTGCGTCAGTGGATGGCTTGGGGCATGAAGCTTTTGATAAAAGATATCTGAGGTCTTTGAGGCATGCTGGGTAATGGGAAAATATATCTAGGGAGTGAGGGGAGCTGAGGGAGAGGGTGGTGGTGGTGGGGGGCTAGCTAGAGAAAAAAAAGACTACATTCCTACACTTCTGTTCTGTGCACGCGTAATACAAATGTCTGTGCACGAATGCACACACACAGACTCTCACAAACAGAAAGTCCTGTCCGTAGTGCCAAGAAAGCCATGAACACTGCATGTGTAAAGGTAATACTGACGTAAAATGTGTTAACATCCGTGCGCAGTAAAGTGACATTAAAAGTGTCAGGGACCATAAGAGTGAGAGATGGATTGGTTTTTCCCTGCCCTAAATGTGCCTGTGTTCCACCATCCCCTTTCCCTAATTTCCTGCTCACTCTGTGCTTTCCCCAGTGGGTAGGAGTGTGTGGAGAGGGGAGGAGTGTGGGGCAAGGGTAGATTAATATGTATTCTGGGGGATGTGGGGGTTGGGATCACTGGTTGGGGGCCAAGAGGGATACTTGGGGAGAAAAACCACAGCCTCTGCCACCTCTGTGTACAGTCATACACTCACTTGTTCATACACATATGCACACACATAAACCAAAAACTGAATCCATCAAAACCAATTAGGTCGTGGCTGGTGTTACAGTCCACAGGCTGTGTGTTTGTTCTTTGGTAACAGCAACCAAACCTTATTTTTTGGTTTCTTCAAGGCTGCCAGATCACGTTCCACCTCCGCAGAATAGCATTTTGAGTGTGAATGTCTGTGACCTCATATATGAACACAGAGGGATGAGAGGAATGTCTGAAAACATTGGGGCTACTTTCTCCACTGGTTCCAGTAAAACAAGCTAAATCTTGAGTTTTTCAGGGACTTGTACAAGGACACAGGGCCATTTTGATACTAGAACTGCAGTTCTTGAAACATTTTTTAGCTCCTACTCATGGATAGCTACTCTCTCAGTAGTTGAGGAACTGCTAACATCACTTCCCCAGCCCATTCCTGCACCTTGCTGGCCTGGCATAGATCTTTTTTATCTGTTCTTTTCATCGTCACATCAGAATATTCCCAAAACCGCAAAAAAAAGCAAAGAAAAAAAACAATCTCCTTAATTCCCTTCATTGCTTCTGTTGTTGTGTAAGGTAGAGATGTTTTGGTCACATGAAAAATGGCTGTTGATGTCACTTGATCTAATTTCCATAATCTTCTCAGTACTTGAAACGCGTTGAAAATGCGAACAACGAACTTGCTGAAGAAATCATGTTGTTCCTACTCTGTAAAGCTCGAGGTAAAATAGTTCTTCATTTAGTTCCAAACTTTTGCTCTGAAAGCACCAATTTAGAACACCTTTGGTTTTAGGTTTTCACAACAACTTCCAAAACAAGTCTGGCACCAAGGTATCACTATCAGAGTTTACTCATGCTCCACTGAGCTCCACAGTTCCACAGACTTTATTTATGTTCTGTAGAGCTTAATGCCCTCCATTTGGTGCCATATTTCCCTGCCACTTTATCAGTGACAGCATCTCTTCCGCATTACTTCCCTTGAAAGGCGGGGAGGCATTACTTTCCAACAGTGTGTGCTTGGTGATTTATTGGTGCTGGGTGCAGGCTTGTGGCTCCTCTCATCTTCGGCCCGTTGTTTGAATATGGGTAGCGAGGACAGGTCTGTCTTCGTGTGGACCGGATAGTTCAGGGACGCCTTGCATTTGTGTTTGTGCTAATTTCCAGGGTTTCTCCTTCCCAAACATTTACCTTTCACTTAGCAGCAAAGGGACATTTTCTACGGTATATCAGGCGTTCTGTTTATACTCTGCATATTTAAAAACACGACACACATGTTGAACACCATAAAATGCTTGATGAAAAGTATACTTTAGCAGTTTTTGTAGGGAAAATATAAAGTGTAAGACTAATTATCCCAGCTGTGTGCGTGTGTGTGTTTTGAAGCTTGAGCTGTGGCCAAGTAGACAGAGTTGGTTTATATTACACAGGATATATAAATTATAAACTCGCCCAAATCTCATCTCACCTACTTAACGTTAACTGGTCAAGGCAGCTGCAGACTCGCCACCATTTGGAAGACTTTCCACATCACTTGCAGCTTATTCTAGTTTTGTGTACATTCATCTGTCATAAGTGGACTACGGCTCAGTGTTTCTATGTTGGAAATGTATAATGGTGATTAGAACCTAACTGGTGGAAGAGTGTTAACGGCTGAACGTCTGTGCCTGTTACATTTAAAGTAATTCACACATTAAGTAGGCCTATCGAAATGTCTTAAAAGCCATAAGTAAGAAGGATTCTACATGTAGACGTGAATACTCTGCAATGTACATTTACACACAATGAGGGGAATTCATAAAACACAGTGCTTGACTTCATGTCAGTAAAGGCAAATATCGTCACGCAACCATGTTTCCTCATTCATAAATGCTTGTTACCGGCATCTTTTAGTGTTTTCCTTTAAAAAAAGGCATTACTATGATATTTCCTTATCAACACGTCAAAGAAGCAATTCATAAAACACACCGTCACGCAGTTTGCATGTTTTCACTTAAATATTTCCAGATCTAGATCATAGTTTTCTTATGTAGTTTAGGGATGTTTGGCTCAGTTGTTTCGTGACAGTATTGTTTTAGTGTTGGTATGAGAGTCAAGTATCAAATTAGCATTGGTCAAACTTGATTTATTGAAAGAAAACAGATTAAATCTCACCTTCAGCAGGGCTTAGACCTCGGGCCGCTGAGATCATGGATAGGGTGGGGCTTCCATGTACAGAGCGTAGGTAGTGCTCCATGTGGGGGCTGACGTAAGGGTGAGGAGGGCTGAACGGTGATTCACCTGTCCCGGCTGCTGCATGGGGTGACAGACGGATCAGGGATATATCTGAAATGACTGGACTTCCTGTCAGTCCTGGAGGTCTGTGGAGAGGGAGGAAGAAAAACAAAAAGACAGAGAAAAGATAAGGGGAAAGAGGCAGAGTGTGAAAAGCAAGGAAGGTAGAAAAATAATCAATAGAGAAATGGATCAAGGAGAAATAATGGACAAGGGAAAGATGAAGAATGAAAGTTGTGGGAGAGAAGGGGGGAGAGATTAATTTGGTTATTTGTATTGTGTATAATTATCATCTTGAGTGATCTTCACAGGCATGTTCTTAGACAAGCCGTAACGTCTGTCATTCCACAAAAGTGTCTGCAGTCTCGATTCAGTTACACCCCTTTCCCTCCCCAGTCCCGCAGCTAATACATAATAATCCCCTTTCGTTCATCTTCTCCTATTAAGTCCTAGAGCTACAGACAAGTTGAGACCAAGGGCTTTTGATTGCAAGCCACGAGGAAGCGTCCTTTCCATGTGTTTGGGTGGGCAAAACTAAAAGGTCTCTCACAGTCAGTATTACATGGGCTGTGATGAAAGAGCACATCCGGATGTCAAAACCTTAAATAGCCTTTATAGCCAAGTCTGGTTTGAAGTTCTCTTGCAGCTTGTCAGTCACATCAGGCTGTACAGTACATTTGTCATCTTTAGCAGGTAACTGGCTGCCCTGCTTGCAGTAACGCAGACAAGTGGGCGTTGTAATTCTTGATAGCGCCCAAGGGCTGAACTCTAGATAAAAACATCTGTTGGCCGCTGGAGAAGCAAAACCCTTTGAATGGGCACTACTACTTATGTCTACCTCGTGTTTTACAGCTCCAATGTGTTGTCACCACAGTGTGTGGCAAAGAACAACTGGAAGAACTGCAGTCCTCAGATAAACTCTTTAATTGAAGAAAAGATGACTAGCAATTACTGATAATAGAGAAGCGACTGTGTGACCAAGTTTGATTATGTTGGTGGCCTACAGCAACACCAGTTCTGTTATATTCCACTGTATTCTCTTTGTGAATCAACAAAATCATATAAGCCATCTAATTTTGCTCAGAGCCAGAACAAATGAAGACTTTCATGTGATATCCAGCAACACTGAAAATCTTTTATTATAGTTGTACCCAATGAATTGTGAATACACAAAGTTACTGCAAATTCTTATATTGGGGGCTTTGGGGAGAGTTTAAAAAAGACAGGCAGGTTACAAAGGTTACAATGCTATTCGCTACTTGGCCTAGAAATAGAGCTTGGCCGATGCTAGATTTTACGGCTCACACCAAAGAATATTACATTGAAATTAAAAAATAAAAAATAAGGGTCAAGTATACATACAAATGTAGTCTGTAAAACATTTACTGTATTTTTTTGCAAATCTCTCAAGATATATGCACAGATACTGATATATATGATAAGCTAATATCAGCGAAGCTATTGGTCTTGCTTTGTTTGAGAGAGAAGCTGTACTGATGAAAGTACGAGCTAGATGTGCAATTACTGAATTTTTACTACCAGGAAAAAAGACAAATATCTTACATGATACTATGATGGTATACATCAGTCCCTCTGTAGGGAGTAGCAGAGAAGAGAGGTGAAAGAAGGATAATAAACCTTGATGAAGGCATGGAAGCAGATGGGTCTTCCTCCCTTCAGAAGAAATGACCTGACTTATGACTAACTGCAACGCTGTAGAACTCACAGTGAGTCTGAGTAACCAATGAGTAAAAAGTTGGCTATGGAGACTCCTTTCAGAATTAATCCATAGGCGAGGTCATTTCACTGTCAGCAGAAAATAAATTTCCTTCCCATTCCAATAGGGCAATTTGTGGTTATTTAGTTTCTATCCAAGCCATTGAGAAATTTTTCATCATGAAGGCTCTGTACACATATCATCTTCATGCCTTAGGCTTCTTAAACAAAGTCAATTTATGGTGATTCCAAAGAAATCTAAGATACAGTACTTGATGAAACGTTAACTCACTGACCTAATCCATTAATTTCTTCAGTCACTGTTCATAGATCATTACTTACAAAACATAATGATTTTCATTATTCAGAGGAAGCTTATGACATGACGTGATGATACTACTTGTCTGTTTATGTCTGAAGTTCCAAATCATTGTGCTCTGATGAAATGAGTCTGACTGGTTGAGGTTGGAGTTACTGGCTATGACTTTGAAAGGCAGACCTAGAACCTAGCTAGCATTCTTGGCCGACCTCTCACCCCCCTCTCCCCCCCCTTCAGAGTTTCCCTGCTCAGTCTCTCATTCACATACACTGTCTCTGTGTGGACGCCAACCTGCACACAACTCAGCCCTGCGCAACTCAGGCCAAGCCAACCAACCCAGAGCCTCGTCCCTCGCTCCATTTCCAGTAAGCGCCTCCAGACTGCCGGCCTTGTCTGAGGGCCAACTTTCTGCCATCAGGCCCACTCCTCTCCTACAAACAACCATAAAGAGCCCTCTGTTCTGGGCGGGAGGGGAGAAGTGAGAAGAAACAGACGCTCCATACACAAAAACACGCTTCCTTTGGACCGCCTCTAAGCAGCACATCGGCAGGTTGGCAATGCCTCCTCAGATTAGGGCCTGGGTGCCCCACTTAAGGGTTACCTGGGTAAACTTGCACTGGTGCTTGCTTTCTTTCTTATCAGACTAGGTGATTCAGAACTGATCAAAATAATCATACCCTGCTAATTCTGGGAAAGGGTTCCAAGCATTTGGCTAAAGCATAGAAATAAAATGCAATATGATCTAATATAATCTCTTATAAAATCCAGAAATGCCTCCTAAACTTTGTGTAAATTCTGTTAAATGCTCTCTGCTACACTTCATAAACCATTTTTTTTCATCAGCATTTTACTTGAAACTATATCAAGTAGTATTATTACTATATAAGTAGTTATTTGTTTCTTGGTCTATAGCAAACCACTGTTTCAACACACACAGCTCGAGTTACAGTAAATCACTCAAATGACTGAGTGCATATTGGAGGCCTTGATAATAAGGCAGAATTTACTGCTGTTGCCTGACAGGAGGCTGCAAATAATAGTCTGGCAATAATGTCTGGCAGGTACGATTATTGAAGCCTTGTCGAACCACCCTTTCCCTGACAAGATGTTACTTGAAGTGTGTGTGTTTTTCCAGAGAGTGCAGTCACAATGGTTGAATGAGAAGCTCTTAAAGGGCCTCAGAGAGTCCTGTCTCTGAATCAGGAGCTGTCGTTTAAAGTGACTTCCATCATACCTTAGCACTATGGGTGGCTACTTTGTTGGAAAAAGACTGGCAGATAGGAATACAGTGCATTTGTCCTGGTAAAGATGACAGCAATAGGAGGCCATTACCAGTAGGCAGATGACATGTTTTCCACAAGGTAATTGCTATTTGTCTCTGTGTTCTCTACTGTGATTACACATTCTCTGTTGTTAAAACTCTGCTGTGAGAAAAAGTGATTGGACAGGGTAGAGCTTGTTGAGCATATGAGTAAGCCTATGAGTAAGTGCATACCAGAGTGCATGTACATTAGATAGCTGGTGGCGGCAGATTTCAGCATAAGTAGAGTTAAAGAAGACCTGATATTAAGACTGAGTCTTTCCAAGTCTCTTTAACTTTTCAGCCAAAGCAGCATTAAATAGAAAAATATAGTAAAGCAAATCTAGTTGACAAAACTCTTTTTAGAAGATCTATCAATTAGATAGGAGAGGTTGCTGCAGGTAAATATACAAAGCAGTCACAGTTTGCTGTGGTGGGGTTGAAGCAGTTTCTGTTTATTGCACCTTTAAAACACAAATTTACAAATAGGGCAAAATCAGCATGATATCATTCTGGCCAATAGAGAATAAAAGGAAGAGAAAAGACATACTGTATTACACCCATAGATCGACTGAGTTAGAGAGTTTTCAAACCTATAGGCTGTTTGCACTGGCAGACATCAGTTTATGGTGATTTTACATGGCAAGTAGTATTTGCACCACGGAGAGCAATCTGCACATCTCTCACCTCTCTGCCTACACTCCCAATGCCCTGCGACGTGGTCAGCGCATGGAACGGGTTCTTGATGTGGTTGTTTTGGTACGATTATTGTTTTCAAACCTGCCCAAACAAATCAAGGGGAAAAAACTAGGGTCAACCGAGTCAATCAAACCACTTACATATGAAAACACCTTTGATGTAGTATATTTCTAAATAAGAAATCGCACAGATCCAAATGCGTAGACGATTTTCATTTTCACTTTGTGTGTTGTTAATTTACAAAGTGTGAATGGGTGAGCTGTAGTCTTTCTGCAAGTGGTGACAGTTAGAAGATGATCAATCATCGCTGCCCCAAAATGCTGCCCCATGTTCTCTGGTTTTAAGGTGAAATGAGAGAGAGAGAGCCACTGACTGTGCCAGTGCCAGCCTCAGTGTGCGCTTTCCTGCTCTGTGCCATGTACAGATTCACTATTCAGGCTCTCTTTCTGTCTGTCTGCCTGCCCGGTTCCCTGACTTCCTCACTGACCAACAAGTTAGTATTTGCCTCTCTGGCATTTTCCCGACTGGCTGAGGGTGGGATGAATTATGATGTGACACTCCCTTCTGTACTTCTGGGCAGCCAAGGCGATCAAGATAAATCACCACCCTAACCCACAAGGGACATGCAAAGATCCTGCCTTAGTTGTTTTTGGGGCCCTCGTCAGGATGCTAAGGATCAGGGCACAACTTGATACTGTACTCTTTGAAAAGCAAAGACTGTCTACAAACGAGGGCCCCAGAAGAACTATGTGAGACGTTAGGATAATGTACTAAATGAGATGGGATTTTACACAAGGCAGTTATCCATTATTTGGCTCCTTTGATGTTGCATACCATGAAGTCTTTTTGAGTGCAAGGAAAAATATGTTGAGACCATGTGATAAACTATGACAGTTCAGGCTATTGATTTGCAACATAGCAGTCTTTTGATTGATGAGTCCCTTGTCTTTTCAGCAGCGCATTCCTGGTTGTAACTCAAGGGAACATCCAAATCCACCCATTAGCCATGACGATCTAGAGCCAGCAACCCGCAGCATAAGATAACAACACGTCTGTCAAACCCAATGACAACCAATCCGCACACACTAGAGCCCCC
>VXCM01000903.1:202799-246960 GCA_014773175.1 Lucifuga dentata
CCCTCCACCCCCATCTCCCCACCCTTCCCATGTTAACCAAACCAAAACAATGAAGAGGAAAAAACTAAACCCGAAATGGCTGATCTGTAAACTCCATTTAAGCAACACATTCTGAGCTGTGGGGCTCCAGGCCTTGAAGAAGCTGACTGCTGGGACCACATCTGTTTGTATACAGGGGTGGTGTAGGCCACAGCTTTGCCACACAAAAACCTTGGGCATATTTCAACTTTTCAGTGCTGCAATTTGCCCCTGACTGCTTCCCATAAGGCATAAATACAGGCTGCGGAATGAGCGGGGGATCTGTTTTTCTCATCCGTTGCGTTACAGTTGAGGTTCTCAGAAAGGAAGGCTGGATTTCGGATGCTAATTACCTGGTCAAACATGCTGGCACAGTGGCTGGCTTCCCCAGCTTTGTGGGTTTTCATAGAGGATGCCCGACTACACAATCTGCAGCAAACGGCATATAAATCTAAGTTCTGCTGTCATCCCACGGGAGGCTCTTGTTAATGTGTTCCAGAGTCAGCTCAGATATGGCATGTTTTCTGTCTGGCATGCTAAGTTCATGAAAGTCAAAGAAACCACAGCTAGCGGGCTGCTAGGTTTAAACCCTGGATTGTGCATCATGAAATGTGCTTAAGAATGCATATGCAAAGGTGCTAGATGTTTCTTTGGTAATATATATGATGTTCTTTCATGTTGTCCTGGAGACATGGTGCTGCTGCATTTATCCAGCATACTTTTTGAAATGAAGACTGTAACTGTAACTTTCCTGCAGAAATTCAAGTTATGGGCATTTGTTCATTACGGGGAGCCAATCAACACCATCACTTACTCATTTGCCCTTTTCTTTCTTCTAAATAGTAACAAAATAATCCATGAGATAATGCCAAGCAAATAAAATTTTAAATATTTTGCAGTTCAGGTTGACCATACAGCAAAGAATGGAGAGAAACCATAAAGATAAGAGTTTGGAAATGGTATGCGACAAAGGTTGCAGTTAGACTTGACCATGTGCTTTTGTACAAATGGTACGTAGTTTAGCCCAGTGCGTTGCCAGAACACTGTTTCCTTGCAGCAAGTACTGTGGGATCTGCATTCTGACAGCTCAGACAGAATGACCAGGCGCCTTTATTATGCTACATGCAAACCTTGATGAAGGGGCTCTGTGTGGAGACAGCAAGCTACTAACAAAGTGCTGCCACCAGGTGCCCTCCACCGACTCCCTGCTCCATTTTCCTGGGATGACACACAATAATTAGGTGTATTTGGTGCACACTGGCGCAGAGATAGCTAGATCAAGGTCTTGATGAATTAGTGGGAGCACTCTGTCAGAGTCGCATCACATTAATCAAAACAAACCGAGTGCATCGCGACACTTTTTCCCCTCCCCTTCCCTCGCTTTGCATGTGATAAATAGCTCTGCCTACACTGTGTATCACCTGATCTTGCTGAATTTAAATGTAACAACACAAGCCTCACAAAACCTTGAGTGATCTCATTCTTGGTTCCCTTTTCGAACATTTCAGACCATCACAAGAATGCAAAGTTTAAAAAAGCAAAACTTTTTGGTGATGACACACTAGTAGAGAGAACATAAATGTTTCTTTTTAGGTCAGTTTTTTTTTTTTTTTTTTTTTTAGGCCATTTATTATCACCTATAATTTTTTGATAAATTCAATCGATTAAGATTACTATATGCTATAAATTTGCAACTTTTAATATTTCTTTTAACATATATTTCTACTTTAACATCCTTTAAAGTTTGGAAAGAAAATATTATGTTTCCACTTTTCTTAAATGAAGCATATACTTGTTCCAGCATTGTTTTTCAGTAGCCTTTCTCTCAGCGGAGCTGACAAGAGAGGATGTTTCTTGGCAAAAATCCTCATTTTAGGTGATGCAAGCAGCAAAGAACTCTCCAAATCCCTCACAGTCAAATGTTAGGACAGTCAGATGTTAGGAGAAGAGATATGAGAGGAAATGTCTGTTGTGCTGCTGCTAATGTGGCTTCTCTCTCTCTTCATCTGTCTCTCTCTCTGTGTATCTTGTCTGGCTTTCATGTATTTGTACTTGGCTAAAGAGGGGTTGCCTTTCCAGTGCTGGTGCTGACAACCAGTGAGGAGTATCTAATTCTCTAAGGGAGAAACCACTAAAGGGTGACAACTGACCTCCACCAAACATTTGCTTCCACACTTGCTTTTCAGACACTATTTACCCAAGTAAAAATACATGAGTTTAGCCTGTTTCACCCTATTTCCACCCTCAATTACAAATGGTACTGCAACAAAGGAGAATCCCATTGTTGCTACTGAGTAAATACTCAGTCAAAACAATGTTATGGCACCGTCATAAAGTATTCAGCCTTTTTACCAGTTTTCACTATCAAATACCCAGATTTTGGTTGTTACAAGAAACAATTTAAACCAATTTTTGCCAGAATTTTATTTATCCACACACCCAAACTTTGTTTCCTTTGAAGCAGTGAAGTTCAGAATTTGTAAAGAATTACAAAATTTTGAGTGTCTCAATCAAGAATATATTTCAGAATGATGAGTGACATCTGAGGACACTTACCCGTGTATAGCATGGAGCGGGTGTGGCTCGTAATGGTATCTCCCCTCGTGGTGTCTCATGTCGATTGGGATCGGTGTGTGAAAAGTTGGGAAGAGGTGGTGGGCACCTGTGAATGTAAAATAGAGAACAATGATCAAGTGCAGCTTGTTTCAACTGTGAAGGCTGCAAGAAAGAGAAGAAGGAAGGAGTGAAGGAGAAATAAATGAGAGGAGATGCAAGTTGGGGAGTTGGAGGTGGTGGTGGTGGAGGGTATAAACTCAAATAGGCTATATGTCTAGAATAAAAGTGGCTGCCTCATTGGAGAGAAAAGCTCTCTAACAAAGTCCTGACACAGTTGCATGACTTGTTTGTTTTCTCTCAATGTACTGCTTTTCACCAAAAATAAAGTTCTGGTTCTCAAACCAGTTGTGTTTGGTATCTGTGGAACCAAAATGCCATCTAGCAAACCAGCTCACAATTTCACCAATTGGTTTTGGAGCCGTTATAGGAACCAACTTTTTTTTGGTTCTGAACCAATTCATTTTTGGTCAAAATGCTTTCAAAGCTTTCAAATTATGCCAGCAAACCAGAACAGAACCTGTTCCGGTGGAAATGCCCGGACAGTTTATGCAAACCAAATAATTCTACACAAATGGCGTCATGAAACATTATAATTTAGGAGTACTGTATATTATGTGGAAACAGACTCATATCAAGACAGGAATAGTTCTTGACTAATGTTTCGCTTCATGCCTGCAACTCAGCATGAGATGCAACTGTACTAGTTTACAGTTCCCGTAATCCACCAGTAATTGGAACCTTCTAGACGGTCTGTGGCTTTTGCCCCGAGAACTGAACGTTCATTAATGGCACACTCGATCCAATAAGACCAAAGCAGGTTTTACACAACAATGAATGCTTTTATGTGACAGACAAAGAATGTACAAATCCACCCTTTCCTGCTATAAAAGGTCTGATAGCTCGGAGGAAGCCTCATTAGAGCAACACAGCAAATCTTCATTAATTACTGTCATTACAATGGCTGCTTAGGAGATATTTTTGTGTTGATTCAACTTTAAAGTTGAGGAGACGAGTTCTAATCACACACAAAGAGTAATTCACGCAAGTCTGACATGTTAAGATTTTTAAGTGCTTAATACAGAAACATAAACACATAAACTACATAGTGATTTTACTGGTATGATTTTAGAGAGAGAGAGAGAGAGAGAGAGAGAGAACACTATAGCAAAGAAGTAGGAACAGAAATGGAGAGCAGAAAGATCCAGTTCCTTTGGGTTGATCCCTGGTTGCTTTTAGGATTCTTTAGGTGTGTATGGTTCAGTAAACCTGAACTGACCTGGGAGCAAAGACCACCAAGGTTAAAGGTCAAAGCTCAGTAAGGACAGATCTTTATCTGTATGTGAGAAGACCAGTGGGACTGAGTGACATGGGAAAAATGGACATTTGTGAGTAAAGTCTTTTTACACAAATGTAATCCCAGTATGCCATAAAGAAATGCATTGAGGATATTGTATCTACAGGAAACTAATGGAATGGTAAAATACAATTTTACATAAATAATTTGCATGTTATTTTATTGCACCTTACTGTTACTCTTACTGTTTCTAACTACCTCAGCATGGTGAAAACAAAGTGTAACAGGACTCTGTGCCTGCAGGCAGTGACAGTACGCTGAACATTGTGTTTAGGTGATGCCAGTTACAAAGGCAGCATTACTGCTACTTAACCCCAACTGAGTCTTTTGTTACGATGATTGGGGCAATCATCATCCTGTCGTACCGTCTTGTTCTTTGCAGCTAGTTCTGATGGGATTACATGTGACTGGGTGAGAAAAGTTTCCCTGAAGGCAGCTTTTTCTGTAAAACAGTTGACCGGTGTGGAATTTGTTGACAGTTTTCCCTTTTCCTTCCATTTTGCGCAGGATTAGCTTTGTTCTTTAAAATGCTGCATTGTAATTTGTTGCTGGAATCATTTCACAGCAATAAAGTGGGCAAATATCTGAAATTATCTCAAATGACTGGATGTCAGGTGAAATTAGTCTCATATGCGAAACAGCTCCACTGTGCAAAAAGAATGGAGAAAAATTATCTGCAAAGCCGAAGCGAGTCATAAAAATCTTTCTGTGCCCCAACGCTCCTTGTCTCCACTCCTCTCTGCACTTAGAGGGCCAAAGGCTCGGTGTTTATATCAAGATCTATCCCGCTGGATCTCAGCCAGTGACCCTCCCTTGCTTTTGTGTGTGAGAGAGAAGGCCAACTTCAAGTCAATGTGTGTGTTACAAAGCCAAAAGAGGCGCCCAGTAAATGAGTGAGAAGGAGTGAGAGCTGGGAAAAGGAGTTTGAGCTTTGTTTCACAAGTGGAGCCAGAAGTTCGGGCTTTGTGTGCGAGGTGCCCTCTGTGCGCATGGTCTGGCACATCTCTGGGTTGATGGAGCTGGTTGAGAGGATGGCGAGGGCGCGGGTCAACAGTCTAAATGGGAGACGAGACTGACAGAACTTTTGTTAAGATGTATTGGGTGAATTATATTTCAGTGATAGGAAAATCAAGGAAGTTACATTTTCATCAGTGTTGTCTGTCAGCAGGATCTCAAAACCTAACAGATGGATTTTGATGAAATTTTGGAGACAGGTAGGACTTGGGTAAAGGAGGAGGAGCTCATTAGAATTTGAGGCAGATCTGGATCGGGATACAGATACAGGGATTTATTTTTACTTTCTTTAACATCGCAAAAAAGGACATTTGTCAACATTTTTGCCAATTTCTCAAAAAACTATGCCATCAGTCTTCATGAGGTGCAATAAAATAAATGGTTATACGGAGGTCAGATTTATGGTGTTGATGTACCATGATAAATAAGACTGGGCAGGTGTGACTACCATCAATGTGTTAGTAAGGTGATGTTGATTCAGCAGCATGAAACAGTTTTGATTTTTAACAATTGTGGACATAGATCTACAAGAAGATGATTCACAATGAATTTGCATGATTCATCTTTTTTTAGATCTATGATTTCAATAAAATGATACTGAGCGTCTGGCTTAACACACAAAAAGTGAAGTCAGAGGACTGTTGGGCCTTGGTGGAGGTATGTGCTCTTTGAGTGTCCTGTAGTTAAACTGTCAATCTTTAAGACCCTACTTTGTTGTTTGATCGACTTCATTTTTTGTGCTAAGTGGTCGTTGTCCTGGTGTTTTTGCATTTTTTGTCTTTTCATAGGACTTATCAGTTTCCACGGGCAGCACTCTTTATTGTTCTTTCATGCATTTGTTCAGCTGGCTAATTAAATTTATGCCTTTTCCTTGGAAATACCAACCCAGTAATCAGCTACAGCTTTCATGAACGCCGTGTTGGTTGAGTTGAGTCACTGTATTGTCAATACAAACTGGTGATGGAAAGTGACATGCTATTTTTATAAAAATGTACCAGATTATTACTTTGATGAATTTGTTTGAGTTTACAGTGAGGAATGATTTCCAGTCAATTGGTGAAACACAAGCACAAACGTGCTAAAAGAAGCCCTTGAGGCTGCGCAGGCTGAGCAGGTCCTTCCATCACCCAGGCAACTGCATTGTTTCCTAGGCTACAGGCACGATGCCCGACAGGTACACTGATGGGACGATCCGCACGCCTCATTTCCTGATTTACCGCCCGTCTGTACCCTTTGGTTGGTTTGGGTTACTCTACCCAGGGTTACTCCACCCTGGAGCTCATATATGGAAAGCATCGGAGGAGCAGTGCAGAAAATCTTGATACATACAAATGATGAGTCAGGTCTGCTGCAGTTTATAAGTTTTCTGCAGTTGTTCATGAAGAATGCTGTAAGTTACCTAAATGCATATAGTATACTAAATACTGTAGTATACTAAAGTTGGGATTACTAAAAGTTGGACAGTAAAAAATTTGTTTGCTAACACAGGTGTGAATGGTAGAGATGTCAAATTAAATGGCACTCAGCCTGTTATTAAAGATCTGCCAGGTCCCTTTTATCAGCTCCGTTTGCGTGCAGCGGTAAGCTTGTGTGTTACAGCTGAGCTCTAATAAAGATAAACTGATGTGACTCACAATAGCAAGAGGTCATCAGTGAATCAGAAAGTCGTCACTTCAGGGGCTTTTGTATTGGTCTGATCTGCTTGAGCCAACTGACAGGAACCCTAAACTGGTGGCTGTTTTCAGTTAACATATCTGCTCTGATCTCTCAATCATAGCATGTTTGTTTAAAGACTCATCCCTGAACACGTCTTTGCCCCCCCCCCCCCANCCCCAACCCTCATAATGAGGTGGCAAACATCCTGCCAAGCAGGAGGGAGAGCCTCACATCTTCTCCTCCTTTTTACTTTTCATCCTAAACCCTGGTTTGATCTCTCACTAAAGACAATACCAGGTGTTCTGTGTTAACAAAGGCCACTTTGAGTCTCATGACTGGGAGAGAGGAGCGGAAAAAGCACTCTGTCTTTATGTCCAGATCAGGACCACGCTGAAGTGGAGAATGGAGTGGGCTCATGTCTTTGAGGAAGTACTCAGTGATAATAATAATGCCCTCAGAGGCCAGGCCAGGGATAATTTAAAAAAAAGTCTTTGTCTTGCTTTGAGAGAGAGGGTGTGAGAGAGAGAGAGNGAGAGAGAGAGAGAGAGAGAGAGAGAGAGAGAGAGAGAGAGAGTGTGTGTGTGTGTGTGAGAGAGAGAGAGAGAGAAATGAAGAGCAGAGGAGTCAGAGAGGTGGGGGGTGCTCAATTCAGACAGGAAATTCCAGCAGAAAAAGTTGGCCGAAGTCCTAACATCACAACACCATGCCAACGGCTCTACACAAATGCTCATGCGCCCCACGCATTCACACACACACACACACACACACACAGTGATTCCTTCTGCACNATGCTCATGCGCCCCACGCATTCACACACACACACACACACACACACAGTGATTCCTTCTGCACTCTGGGTAAGCAACACTCAAGTTTGACTGTTAGCTATGGAAATAGAACACAACTTGTTACTATTAATAAAAATGGCAACAGACTAATGCCTTTCTTAAACACGGACACACACACACACAGACTGAGTTTTATGCTTGAGGTTAATAAAATGTGTGTATTTAACCTAATCCAAGAGTCTTGCACTACACACACAACATGAAAACTGCAGGTTTAGTTTGCAAGACGTCGCTTCCTCTCGGGCAGTGCACGGGCAAGCGATGGCGACAGAGGGATTAGAGGCTTACAGGAGAGCACGAAACCACCACCATCTATGAAAGGAAGTCTTAACAGAGTTGCTGGTTTCTTTTAACAGCCCTCAGGGAGGGTAAAATGATACCTTTTTTATTGATAGGGGGATTTTGGGCAGAAGGTAAGTGGATTACCCCGATGGCCTCCGTAATGACACGTGATGGGTTGGGCGGAAATTTGTTAGTCCCTGTGAACTCATGTAAAGTCTGTTATGTTATGAAGTACACATCAAACACTCGCTCCCTGGGAAGACGAAGACGGTTTCCACACAGCTTCAGATGTTTTGAGTCGGCACCGTAAAAAGGACAAAGTACTTGAAGGCTGTAAGTTTTTATAGCGCATTAGGAAATCAGATGTTTATATTTCAAATATAATTGTGTCCATTAGTCACCAGTAGGGGCTAAGAGCAATGATGATGATGTATGGAAATGTGCGTGTGCATGCATGTGTAGATATTTTAAGTGCAAATTTTAAAATCTTAACAAAAGCAGGCTTCTATAGGTGCTGCCAATCTGTGTTTATATCTCGTTGCCATGACGCCCCCATTTCGGCCAACCAAACCCCAGATGTGTTGTATCATCTCATGTTGCTGTTGTGTAGCTGTTTGGGCCTCTGCTGCCTCCTTTCCTGTCCCGGTGTGTTTACATATTGCAGTCAGACCCAGCTGGTTTCTCTCCTCTGCGATCAGTCTCTGTCAAATCTGCACACCTACTTGAGCCAATCATTTCTCAGGCTCAGCGTCAACCCCAGAACCTACAGCCAGTATGATCCATCACCTCAGCCACAAGCCGCTGAGCTGCTTCTCCTAATTGTAAGGCCTGAGTTCTACCAAGACCCTATCTCACCTGTGTTACCATTAGCCAGGGGTAGTTACTTCCATTCAGAGTGGAATAGGTGCCAGGGGACTTCTGAAGATATGAAGAGAATATTGCCGTTGACAGGCAAAAGCCCTCGCGTCTCTAAATTGTCAACGAGTTTACTTTTAGGCAGTTGCATCTTTTTGCAGTTTACTTTTTGAAAAATGTTTCACCAGCAAATGTTATTTTCTCCATCCATAAAGACCCACATTCAACTACAAAAACAAAAAAAACCCATCAAAGCCAGAGTTACAGTACGTGGTTTTCATCCCGCCGATGGCGAGATAATCACTGGCATCTAGCAGCAGCACCTGGGGATCCCTGCCTAACGACCACCATGCATCACCCAGCCGGGAAATGGGTGAGTTGAGCATCGGGTATTTAGCAGGGCTGTGTGTAGCCTGTGNCCCAGCCGGGAAATGGGTGAGTTGAGCATCGGGTATTTAGCAGGGCTGTGTGTAGCCTGTGTGTGTGTGTGTGTGCGTGTGTGTGTGTGTGAATGTTACGTTAGCATCCAGGTAGCTTGGGCTAACAGGCCACTCCTTGCAGCAGGGTGAGGCCCTCACTGTGAAGACTGATGAGGTGTCAGGATAATCAGCTTCCCGTGCAGAGTCCTGATTTATCGCCTGACCACTTCGCCGTCCCGCTTAGAACACAGGTGTGGGCCTGATAAGTAATTAATGTGCTGGGTTTGTTATTGCCATGGTGCTGGTAAGAATAAACTGGTTGCCAAATTTGGAGGATGTGTGGGGAAAATAAGCTGAAATCCTGATCCCAACCAGAGAAGTGTAGAGCTGTCTTTACATATTAAGTTGTCAAATCAATGTAATGCTCATCAACACAAAACAGAGAAATGCTCATTGTTGTGTGACTACACCAATCTGTTCTTGATTCAGAGCAGCATTTGCTTACCATTTTCTGGCAAGTAAAAACACACCAATGAAGCCAATTCTCTCATCACTTCAAACGACGGGAACTCCAGGACAAGGCAAAGCTTTCCTCTGTGTTCCGTGAGCCCTTTAACCTCTCAGACACAGCTGACAAAGAAGCTGCCAGTTCACATAAAGAGCATCCTCAAGCACCCCATGACGACATGATCAGTGCAAGCTCAGCGCACCCCACCCCACCCCACTTGTAAACAGGGCTGCTTTTTTGAAGGAAATAAGGGAAAAAGTAGAGGAAATACCCAAAACAGCTCACAATGTGTGGGAGAAGGAGGCAGTGCACATCAATCTGTCTCTACTGGGGGTCACCCTGAGGTGAGGCGCCCCCTGGGGAGAGTTCTCTCTGGGCCAAAGTGGGAGGCTGGGGAGTATTTCATGGATAGGGATGGCCTGGTCTCTATCAAACTGCCATGCTCCGGCTGCTAGAATGTGTCTGTGGTCTTACAGACTTAAACACAATATTTTCTCCACAAATGTTATTCAACACAGACAGGAATTTAGGCTCAAAAAAGGTCAGAGGTAAATCCTAATACACTTTTCAAAAAAAAAAAATGTATGTCCTTAAAAAGTGTTTATATCCTTCAGGATGGATGCTTTGTTAATAGCACTAAAGTTTACAACAGCTGCGGATACATGTGACCCATTTTAGACTGACGTGTAAGACTAACATGTCTAATTATAAACTGTTAAATCCATACATGTATTTAAATTTGGTCAACCAAATTTTGTGAATTGGATGTGCATCTACATTATTTTTCATGCTTGATTTCTTCGTGTCAGTACTGTACTACAGGAGTACTCATTTATCCCTTCTTATCTTCTGGAGCTGTCCACAGAATGACTTTAAAATTCTTTTAGCGCTGCTGAACATTCAGTAAGGGTTGATATTTTTAAAGCTCCAGACACTTTTTGAAGAAAACAAGACCAGCTCAGTGACTGTTCAGCATTTCTTAACACGAGGTAGAGAATCTTAAGTGTAGGCCCCTGTGATCTCAGGTCATCTACCTCGATAAGACAGAATGTTAAGATTGGACCGTTGATAAACACACACGAACACAGAGCCGTAGGGTCTTATAAATCCTCTCCTATTCTGGCCTCTATCTTCAGGGCAGGATTCAGTGTGGAAACCATCTCTCTCTGGGAATTTGTGTTTAAGCACTAACAAGAAACAGCTGTGAAGCAGGTCAGAGGGCCTCTGACCAGCTAGATTGGCTCTCAGGTGATTTTTTTTTCCCCAATCCAAAAATTGTGGCCCCTCTCTGTAAACTGACTCTGACTTCACGGTCCATACTGGTTGCTAAATCTAGTAAATAATTATATTTATGTAGCACCCTTCATAGACAAAGTCACAAAGTGCTTCAAAGATAAAATATGAGTAACACAAAACAAACAAAACAAATGAAAATTCAAAGAATACAGAACATCAATACCACAGATTTAAAATACAATCCAAAAGCTTGTCTAAATAAGAAAGTCTTTAGTTGCTTTTTCAAAGCGGCTTCAGAATTGGTGGAGCGGAAGGAGAATTGGAGCTCATTCCACAGTTTTGGAGCAACAACCTGAAATGCACAATCTCCACAAGTCCTCATACGGGTATGGAGCACCTCCAGTAACCTTTGACCTGAAGACTTAAGGGACCTCCGTAGGACTGTAAGAGCACTGAGATGTACTGGGGCGCCTGACCATCCACCATGCAATCTCATATTGAATGTTTTCATATTTAAAAAGACAGATTCGGTTGACAGAGTCCTCGTGTGTAGAATGACCATCTAAACATCAACAGGTTCTTCTACCCCATACCAGCAATGTGACCTTAATACTGAACTCCAAAGAGCTTTTGCACCCCATCCTGAAAAAGCTATTTGGTGCAATGTCATAATATTCTACTAACTTATGTCATTACAAATTGTGTTAACAAGCGGAGCTACTTTGCACACCATTATTTAAACCCATTGGCAGATTTTAATACTTATGTTAATGAAAACAAAGCTTCGAGACAGTATTATACTAAATGACTTTTTAGATGTTTTTTTGCAGTAAGAATGTAACTGGAATCTGTGGTTACAGCAATCAAAATTTTATTGAAATATAGACCAAATATACACTATTGTCCCTGTGCTGTCATCTGCTGTTAAATATATGACTGGTTAAACTGTTAATGTAATATGCAGTAAACTACAATGAAATGGTGTATTGTATTGTTTCAGCTAGCTGGATTTGGCAGACTGATGTCAGACCTACCCACAGTGGGCCACTCCTAACCTATAACAATGATGGTCCGAGTCCCACCCACAGAAGGATAAAGAACTGATTTATGAACTGACTCCTTTTTATGGCATTTTAACAACGCAGTCTTGCGCTGCCGCCAGTGTCAAAACCAGCATGGCAGCACATATGTGGAGAAATGTTTCACATTCAGCACCAACTTTTCTCTCTGTTTCTGTGATTAGGCTCTTAATTGAATGTCCAATTGCTCATATAGCTCAATAATGAGGTAGAAAATGGGGAAAAGTGGACCTTGCTTTTCTATCTTCTTGGAAAACAGCTGGGTTTACTTTTACATGTTTAATGGGACTTCTGTTAAACGGTGAAGCAGTTTATAACCTGTTAGTGTTTTAGTTGCTGGAGGTGGGACAGACTTCTGAATGAGGGTGGGGCCAAAGCTGTGGATTCTCTTGTTCGTGAGTGGAGGTTTGGTGCTTGTATTGGAGCGAGGAACAGAGATGTTTAGAGAAAAATGCTTGGAAAGTCTTGCTCTTTGAAAAAGAATAAGGAGGACTCCCTGACTTCAGGCTAGACTGAAGGAAGAGCGAAGAAGAGAGAAGCTAGGTGGGGTGACAAAAGAGGAAGAAGAGGACACAGTATGAATGAATTAGGAGACTGTGTTTTTGTTATCTGTTTGCCCTGAGGTGCCCTTGTTAGGAGCCTCAGCTCCAAAGCTCCAAACACAACGATCAGATGATCAATACTTCTCTAAAATCCAACATTTAATTATGACTAAGTCTTGGAAAATTTTATACAATATCAAACGATGAAATTATTTACACTTTACATAACACAAGTCACTGGCTCACTCAGTACCAGGGAGATCTCTCTCCTCCCTGTAGCTACTTAAAGGTAGCTACAGGGAGCTACAGGCCGCTGCACATTAGCAGTGCAGTGGCTTGCATCTTTCTGGCTGCTGGAGGGCAGCTGATATGTTTACTTGGCTGTAATGCAAGTATGGAAGTCAAATAAAGGGGACCTATGAGTAACACGTTGCTTTCATCAGTCCCTCACTGGCAGTGAGGTCAAACCGTTTATAAGGAAAGGGGATTTATGGTGTGGAGGAGAAACGGGGCTCGCTCTGTGTTAGTCCACGTCTGTCTTCATTAGATTTTATGTTGGCAAGTAGGAAGGCTATCAAGCAGAGAGGTGGAAAGCTTCTGTCGTTGGTTCATAAGACTTAAAGGATATGATAAATATTGGTAAAGGAAATCAGCGTTCATGTACAAATAAGCTTCCATTTCTATGGAGGGTTAATTGACATTCATTCTGTTTGGCTGTGCATCTGTAAGTGTGAACATGTTAGTCTGGGGCTCCTGGCAGCTGACAGAGGGCATCTGCAGCCTTGATGACTCCAGAGAAAAGAGCAAGTGGCTAGGACATTACTCAGCAACAACAAACAGCAGCCCTCAAGATAAGGAATCATTTGTCACCAGGGTTGTGCTGACAAACAGCATGCATTGTGTGATAAAATTAGCTAACACACTGCTTCCCTTGTGTGACACTGTGAGAGTGAAGTCACCTCGGGGTGAGCCTGTGGGGGAATCTCCTTTATCTGACAAACACTTTTATGGGTATGGCTGGGAAAGGCTCTCGGTCATACGTTTCTCTTTAGTTTTATAGTGTAACTTTTATTGCTGCTCAGAAAGGTTTAGCTTAGAGCTGGGTTCTAAGAAATAATAATACTGCATTATCCTGCAATACAATTCTGATGTCTAAATCAATGATAAAACAAAGACCTAAAATCTCACACGATGTTTTTATTGTGAGATCAATTTCACTCAGACTCAGTTTTTGCGTTCGAGCAGCTTTTCACATTTTCCTCAGTTCTGTGCTTAACATTTACACTGTTACACATTCACACTGGGAAGCTGCCCAGTTTAACCACAAACCTCCACTGAAGTCGACGAAGCAACTCAGTTGGGCGTTAGAGTGTGTGTATGTGTGTGTGTGTGTGTGTGTGTGTGTGTGTGTGTGTGTGTGTTGCTCAAAGCTCCCTCCATAGTAGCTGTTGAGGGAAGAGAGAATGTTACTCATTCACTTTCCCACAGATTTTACCAAAATGTCTGGGGATTCAAACTGGCAACCTTTCAAACTTAAGCTCCACATTTAATATGACTTGAAACACTTTGTTTTGCCTTGCAGAAATCTGGACGTCCCTTCATGCTTTAACATGTATTCTTCTAAATTCAGTTCCTGCATTATGATGTAAAAGGATTAAAAACGAACATGATAATTTGTACATCTACAATAATTAATTCTAAATTAAAAAACTATGCTACCAAACATAGTTTCTTCGTTTTGTTGTATGTAGTCAGTCGTACTGGACGTTTAAAGCAAGCAGGAGCATGCAAAGCCAAGCTGTTACTGCTAATAGGATTGCTCACTGAGGCTGCCACGTTTGGAATAAAGCCCGGGAGTTAATTGAGACTCCTTTGCTAAGTTTTGTTCACACAATTCTCGAAGCCATTTCAGCAGCATGGCAAACATTGTCGGGGGTAGAGGGAGGGCAAACTGGCCTCTGTGTGTCTCTACCCTTAAAATACACCAACATGGTGGCACGGGGTATTATTGATTTAAGACAGCCAACCATTCAGGCCAAGACTAACACCTTACATGGGTCAAAGTTAAATCAACCCTGACAAACCAGTGTCACACCCATAGCCACACAAGTGAAAACACACATGCACGCGCTACATATACGCTCCCAAATACATGGTACCCAAATAAACATTCATCATATCATTATGACACTCATGTGAGTCATAATATCTCAGAATAGACACTATTTTAGTACAATTCTGCGTTCCTGTGTCTGTGGTTCTCAGCTCCTTCTTTCCATCTCGGATTTTAAGATGTCATACTTGACTCTACGCCTTAGCCGTTTCTACAGAGGGTCACGTGTGGCATTCAAGCCAACTTCACTGCATCAAAGCTACATTAAAATTACTTTTTCATACTTAGTGAGAGAGAATACAGACATGTTGTGGACGATGACTGATGCCCAGGATTAGCCTTCAATGAAGAGTATTCACAGGAGCATTCAACAGGTGCTGTCAAAGTTAAGGAGAACCATTAGCATTCAGAACACCTGTCATGCCAGAGACCATAATTATGCAGGAGATTAAAGCATTAATGACAGGTGAAATTACCCATCAGATTAAGGAAAATGAGAAGGTATGGGTGCATATGCTTTCACAGCTTCAGCTCTTCACATGGACTATCAAAAAAGGAACCTGATTTTTACATTGATCTATTGGATCAAAGAATTCCCAGTCGCTTATAAATTATACTTTTCCCTATATATCTGGATTGCATTGAAAGTTGTGTATTTGCTATAAACTACACAGATATACCATTACAATGTTTCAGTCAACGTCAAAACACGCAAATGTGAAAAGGGAAGAATTCAATCCTGCATTGAGGCTTGTGATCAAAAAGTCAAAGGGTTTCTTGCTTTCCGGGGGGGGGCAAAGCAAATGCAAAATGGAATGTATAAGTGATGACAGCGATACAATCAAGTAGTTGAATCAAGCTAAAGCATTCAGGTTCTGATTAAGGCCTGGAGTCTCTATCCCTGGCCCCATGCAACCTGAAACCAGGACACAAGGAGTCTAGGAGCAGTGTGACTGAGCTGTGATTGCAGAGATGTGAGCCTCATTTGTAAAAGGGACGAAGACGCAAATCTTGTACAGTGTCTGAAAAGAAATCTAAAGCAAAGTTGTGATTCCTGAAAAGTTGAGCTAAATGTCAATGAATTACAGAAATTCAAAAGCTAAACTTGATTTGTGATAATATGCATAGGACGAAGGTTATGCATATACAGTAATTATGTAATATATACTGTATATTATTATAGGCCTGTATTTGTGAGCCATACTTAGGAATTGTGACTATAAATGTTTGTTCTGTGTAAGTGTTCTCTGTTATTGAGCCCACATCTACGCTGAATTACTCACAGAGACCTTCTATCACCATACGAAATGAAACATTCGGAAAACAAATTAAAGAGATTGTCGGTTAAGTGTTCTCTTACTGAGGCTAAAATGTGATGATAACATTGGGATTTCATCAAACCTTGATGTGTTGGCGGACTGAAATATGACACCATAAAATAGGAATGTTTCATAGATTTTTCTCAGTCTTAGTGATGGTACAATCCAGCAGCGACATAGTGAAGCAATTACAATGCGGACTAACTCCAGACTCCAGGCTCCAGAGAAAATACAGGGTATAGGCTTATACATTTATCTTAACTCAATCTAAAAACAAAAATCCTTAGTAAATTGTGTGTTTGCAGAAGCGAATTCCATTTGCAGAAACTAGAAAATGCTGATTTTTTTGCTCTCCACCTCTAAAGTCTAGCTCAAAGTAAGCTTTTGCTTTCATTTTAATAACAAAAATTTTGAAACTGATCTTCCTTAAATGCATTTAACTATGTTGATTTAGTTTGAGTTTCCCTTCAATAGACACAAACAGAAAAACATCTGGCTTCTTAGATTTGGGATGGTTTGAGCACTGTGGCTTTTGTTTTTGCAAAGCCTTGATTATAAAGCATTTTTCCTTTGCCCTTCTTCAAAGCCCCAATGTAGGAGCACATTGAAGTTTTAACAATTCATGCCTGGCCCTTGATAATGATCCGCATGTGGTGCAGATGTGATCTTCATCGGCCCGCTCTCGTTCTTTCTGTGAGGAAAGGGTGCCACATGCTGCCACTGTGTTTTTCTTAAGCTTCCCTATACTTTAAATTCACCCGCCACATCAGACATTCCTAACAGACATTTAAGCAATGCTGTGGGGTGTGGTTTGGGTGGGGGGAATGGATGATGACAGCCATAACTATCAGATGTTTGTGATATTGATGGCTGCACCCATCTCCAATATAATACTTTTCCAATAGAAAGAATGTTTTACCAGTATAGCACCAACCTCCCAAACCACAGACACTTCAATACTTTTGCCATCTGCCCTGAACTCCACTTTCTTTACCCTACATGCCTCACAGGTCTTTTATGTCATCTGAAACCTTGAGTCTGATGAGGAACGTGCAGGCCAACTGCAACACACCAAAGCCAGTTGTACATGAGAGAAACCAAATCTATCACAGAAGAATAATGGCCAAAAGTAGCATTTAAGGAACCCTCACATAATTATTTTCTACTCAACTCTGTCAGTCAAAACCTCCTTCAAATCCATAGCTCTGCTACACACACTGCAAGTCAGCCTGACAAGTTTCATCTCCCAATTTTTTTTTTTTTTTTTTTTTTTTTTTTTTTTTTTTTACAGTTCCAACAAAAGCATAAAATGTTCATCCAAAGGCTTTTTTGTTTTTTGCCACTGGGGAAAATATGCCCTAATATCCATGACTCCAACCAAAAAGTTATAATGTTGACACTGAGAGGTGTCATACCTGATGGTTTAGGTTGTCGTTAGTTGTGGGGTTGTTTTGGATGAAATTATATAACAAAAAAAAAACGTGCATCTGATTGCAACAGTTTGTAGAGATGTGCTCAAACTGGTAACTTGGTGATAATGGGGCAAATGTTGGCAAGTAGTCTAAATTGATCCAAAGTCCAACTAGGTAATATTGGACTTCTGAACCCACATGACACTTTGACTCACTTTGCTGAAGCTGTAAAAATGTGCATTATGATTGCTAACGAGTAGCTAACAACTGAGTTTTCACATTTTAAATTAAAAAAACATTACAACGTATTCTGACATATTAGCTGCTGACGAGTGGTTCTACAAATTCCTGCATCTCTATCAGGCCAGTTGAGGGTCCAGAATGATTGAGAGACCAAGCTGGAGGAGAGCCAGGAGTGAGTGGTTGTTTTGTACAGAGACTCTATTTAAGGGAAACCTTTCTGCCAGCCTTGAGGAACCGAGCTCTGTCTTTGCAGCGATAGGCCAGCCCACAGCCATCTGATCTCCTCCTGTCAGACCGCCACTTGTCAGCTCCCATTAGAGCCAGCGGTTGCCACTGCTTACATGTGGTACCCATCACCCCAAACCATGAGGTAGCGATCGCGTTTGGCTGCCGCAGCACCTTGCCCTCAGGGATTTTTGGTTCAGTCAGTCTTGGGATCACCTCAGGTTATATGTGCCGTGTTATGACAGCCTAATGGTGCTAGTAACTGTGTGGCAGCAGACTGAGGGGAGGGAGTGAAAGTTAAGAGAGAGTGAAAGACAGAGCTGAATGTAGCAAAGCGCCGACAGGTAGCCCAATCACTGCAAATCAGCAAAGGCTTCGAGACATAAAGGGGGAATTCATAAAACACGGCGCCAGATTCAATATGTCGATAAGGGAAAATATTGTCACGCAACCATGTGCACCAATTCCTAAGCAGCTGGTATTGTAATCTCTTAGCGTTTGATCTGAAAGAGCATTACTACAGTATTTCTTATTTCTCTTATATTAGTGTGAGTTTCTTAAAATGTGGAGCTCTAAAGCAGAGAATTTAGATTTTCTTTGCCAAGATAACATGCCAATTTTGATCTGACACTAGAGGAAGCAGTATAAAGTGTGGTTCTTAAAGATGAAGCAGTTCATTAACACACCGATCATTGGCTTTTACCTAAGATACCAATTACAACATGTCAGTAACAATACAATAATGCTTTGATTAATGTAAGGGAGCTTCAGTTATCACGGCACTTATTCAGTGTGATGCTGTGTAGTTAGCGTGATTTCATTTTTTATGAATCCCGCCCTATGACATGAAAAGTAAACTCATATGGAGTCCGACCTAGAACTAGAACTAGGGTTAGTGACTAGAACCTTCAGAAATAATTTTATGAGGGAAAATATTTCTCAGTATGTTTCCAGCAGAACATGAGCCCTGTTCATTCTCCCGGCCCAGATTCCTATAAGTGGTGAGGGGAACGCTGGTTGCCAATGTATGAAAAATATTGAGTTACCAGTGTGTAATGAAGGCAACACTTAAGCTTAAACACAAACACGATCTTTCACAAACTGTTTATCATTAAAGGAAAAATGCTGCAAAGTAATTATTCATAAATATTCATAACCAGTCTTGATTTGTAAACTGTTTGCCCGTCTTAGTACGAGTACCTAAAAAAGAAAACCTTGTATTTAGTTTTACTCCTTCAGCTCTGCAAAGTTTTCTTAGCAAGCTCCAGGGCAATTATACTGTCTCTACGTCCATGACAAGCTGCCTGCTCAAATTCTCCTGAACAGATTCTCATGAACCTTAACACTAACCAAACAGACAGGATAACACACACACACCCACACATGCACACAAGGCCTATTTTAGAAAATCACGAGCAGCCTGGTGTAGAATTAAGTCATTGCACACCTGCAAAAACAGCATTAGTGCAGCTTCCCTTACAGAAATTATTTTGTATTCTGACAATGCTATAAGACACCATACAAAAGGCTCTGTGTTCAGCTTTCACAAGAAATTCATGTGTTTTTCACCGCAAGAACCTTTTCAAGAATGAAGACCTTACTTTTATTTAGCGCCAGGGAATCAGGGCCCATTTAGACAACAGAACTATACTTCCTGAACCATTTTTAGCTCCTACTCCAGGGTGGGCACTCTTCGAAGGTTTAGCAACAGCTGGATGGAGTTTGTAGGAACTGAACATTAGTAACTGTTCAGACACAAGATTCCTCTGCCCAATCAGATGGGCAACCACCATTTTTGTACATAGCGAAACCACAACAGTGAGGTTATGAGACTTGTTTCAAGTATTTTTTTTTTCAATTTTCACAGTGCCAAGTCAACCCATCTTGTTTCCAGAATTTTCTAATATCAACTGACAATCTCTACTGACAATGTGCTACTTCAGGTGTAGAAATAAGTGAAAAACTTTTTTTTTTTTTTAATGCAGTATGCATATATTTCACCCTGCTTTATGGAATGTCCATAAATTAGGTCAATATTTGCTCAAGTCATTATAGGTCAAATCCCCCATCCAGGTGAAAATTTACCAAAGGTATTATGAAATGCTGTTCACATTCAATTTTCCCAAGTTGGGATGTTATGAAGTGACTGCCAGTCTGTAAAGAAAAGGGCCCCGAAGCTCTTGGCAGCATGTGCAAACCGCTACCCCACCACCACCACCATCCCAAGACTCCTATACATCTCCACCAGCAGAGCAGCTCTGCCCTCACGGAAGGAAATATTACCTGAAGCATAGCGCTAACTGGCAAGTGTCCAGACACCAAATAAGTGCTAATGAAAATGGCCACAGCAGAGAAACTAAAAAAAAAAACCAACANGGGGGGGGGGTCCCAAATTCTCTGAGCCTCTCTGTCAGGCCGTGCACTCTGTCCGGGGCTTAGGGCCACTTCCTCCGCTATAATTAAGGGTTATCCCTCTGCACAATGAAGAAATTAAACTGTAAAACCTTGCAAGGGAAATTACTGCTTTTCCTGGGAGTTAGAGGAAGTGTCTTGATATGTAAACAATACCCCCTCTTCGCTTGAGTACCCTCTCTCTTTCTCTCTCTCTCTCTCTCTCTCTCTCTCTCTCTCTCTCTCANTCATCCCCCCCACCCCACTTGTTCCATGGGAATTTCAGATGAGCCACATTCTCTCTAAGTAAGTCTGCAACTCTGCTGAATGAAGAGGGTTTATGGTACTTTTGTCTGTTAAGCATCTCAAACATGTTTTGCCAGAGCTAACATGCAGAGAATATGCACAGCACTCATGCAAAGGTAAGATACTTTGCACAGATATGCACAAATATAAACATGCACCAATGCACGTTTATGTGAGGCCGCATTTTAGCCAACCTATACATACAATGCTGTTACATTTGATTAGCATTTTGTTGGAAGTCATAATGAAAGGTGCACATAAGCCTTCTTCCACCTAGGCTGTACAATCAAGGTTCAAGTTCTTTATTTTATTATTCATTGTAATTTGTTACTTTCATTGTAGAAAGTGCTGATTGGCCGACAGTGGATGAGTTTTGGAGAACAGCAAAATCCTGTATGGGAATATTCAGTCTTTGTACAAGGACGAATTTTGCAAACATTATGGCCATTTCTATTTATTAAATTGCTGTAGTGCCACCTACAGGCCAAATGTCAGCAGCCAGTCCAGTTTCCTGGAATGGCATTACGTTTTAACTAAATTTTGTTGTAAATGTACAATGTATATAATAGTTTCTTCAAGTAGGTTACACCATCAAGGTTGCTGTTGTTGGCTTCCAGTCATAAGAATACGGCATGGAACATCAAAAAAACAAATGAATACAATTTTTAGGCTCATCCAATTATCCAATGCGACATTTAAAGATTGGAAGAAAAGTGTTGGAGTTGCAAAACAAATTCAAAGACTGGAAAATCTGTTCTGATGGTAACAGTAACCTACACTGATCAAATTGGTCTTGAACCGTATCAAGAAAATAAATATTTTGTTTCTATGACTTATACTTCAGGAGTTATAAACCAGCATGTAAAGTACTTAATAATTTGCCACATGGTGGCGTTATTAGATCCAAAGCTGCACTTATGACTTGACTTTCCACTAAATGTTGTGGCAATTTAATTCTTTTTTGAAATATCCTACTAACTACACGCTGATAGTTTTTAAAAAAAAAATACTTTCTGTACTAGTTCATTTATTCCAAAAAAAAAAAAAAAAAANAAAAAAAAAAAAAAAAAGATTCCTGTTCTCAGATGTGCATCTGAGAATGAAAGTGTTGAGTTTGCTGAGTGAACAAATATCATGCTGCAACATGTCAGACAGTGTAATCTTTCACCAGTGTAGTTCACTTATAACCACTGGTAAGACAATCTGGTGCCAGGCTGTGTTAAATCATCATAGTCAAGCAGCAATAGTGTGTGAGTGTGTTTGAGCGACTGAGTGGGTGTTACTGTGCATGATTGTGAGTGTGACTGTGTGTTTTCATCTGTGAGTGAATATAAATATAAATGCAGGGGTCCATGTTGGTAAAATTCTAAAGTCTCTTTAAGAAGCATCTTCCAAACCTCATTGGATAAAGTGAAAAATATGGTCAAGCTGACAAAAGGCCTGTTCATACTATCTGAACATGTCTGATGCATGTCTGCAGTGAACATGTTTGTATTCGCTGCTGTGAGGGAATGACCCTGCTGCTCTTTGAAGCCTAAGCCAGGAATTCAGACTTAGCTCAGGCTGTTGGGGAAATCACCTGGCAAATAAAACACAACAGGCTTTCATTCGACAGCCTGCAATCTTTTCATTACCAGACTATTTATTAGTCCATTTCTTCTTTCCACTTATGTAACCAAGCAAAACAAAATCAATGAATCATGTTGCAATAATCGTTTAATGAGAAGTGTAGTTATACTATGATGTTAAAGCAATTGCTCAAATCTATTTTATGGAAGCTGATTTGAAAAGTTTTTTATTGATATGTAATTATGACATGCCATTGGTATTAGGAATGGTCCTGGTTAACGTCTCAAGATGATGCCAAGTAGCCTTTTTACTAGCTGCATAAAAAATATATATATATATATTGTAGGTGCTTACGCACAAAGTATAATTTTCTGGTCTGAATTGGCTATGAATTCCACATTTTGAATCAGCTTGCAGGCCAAAGGATCCAAACCTTTCCTCATCAACTCCCTTGCGTGACTATATACAATTAGATTAAAATATCATGTTAGCTCATGTTGTCTTGTGAAGAACCTTCCCCGTTCTTGTTTTGGTTCATTATTTGGTCTATTAGTGTTTATATATTTCCATGGCAACACCTTGTGGTAAACTCCGCACTGTGTCATGGTTTTTCGATGCTAACGAATATGCTGTCTTTGTCTTCTTATTTTCCTTTCATCAGTGGAAAACAATTTCTTTAGTACTACTTGCACAGGACTAGTATTACCTGGAGACCTCATATTATTTAGGAGTTACACCAATGCCTGTGTTTGTGGGCATTCTCACTTTACTTGAATTTACTGAGCAAATTCCAAAGATGGATATGCTATATATCTATTTATGGATGTGCTAGTAAAACTCACATTTAAATATCAAATGGAATACATGCACAAGAAAGTCATGGAATAAAGAAGCAATCTTTGCAAAAAAAAAAAAAAAAAATCCTCCAAAGAAAAAACTAATTATCAATTTACCAATTATCCAATATTGGCAGTATTTCTATTTATTTTTTTTAATATTGAGTAATTTGTGGTGGAATTTGTATTTTTGAAATTACATGGTATATATTACGTACATATTACACGGCATATTTGCACAGAATTAAGATAGCAGGCAATGTCTGCGGTTATTACAAATCACGAGGTAATATTAGTGCAAATACAGCATTAGTTGACTTTTAACATCATCTATTGTTATTGCTCATTGTTTTGATAACTAATATTTCCACTTTTACAAATTTCTGGTTGCCTTTTTAATGCCCCTTTCTCATATACAATGTGAATACATTAAAACATATAAATGAAAACAAAAAAGCTCCGGTGAGTATAGACAGAGTTTGTTTTTTCATGTGTAGAGCCATATTCAGCTGTGTTTTTATAGCTGGAAAGTTCTGCATCTCCTTTCGGGGATTTGATTTGCACACATACTAAAAATGGATTCACGACACTGTAAAGCACTTTGGATAAAAGTATCTGCAAAGTTATGTTAGGCTTAGTTAAAATGAGGAGAAGTTGAATTTAAATCTCAGACTTCCTGCCCCTTAGAACAGAGGGATTTTCCCATATGAAAAAGCTACAAAACCAAACCCAGCCAGAGGTATCACTCAATCATCTCATCGCTACCCAGTTGTTACAGAAACACCGTCTTTATTCCTGCTTCTCTCCACCTGCGTATTTCTTGCAGTTTTATGATGAATGGCATTCCAAATCAGTTTTCCATATGGCAGCATTATGTTTTTCCTGGGGACCATGACAACCACGCAGGGGCCTTCTGACAGGCTTTGCTGTGATTACAGAGCAGTATAACTAATAGCAGCGCTGTTCCAAAGCACTTTCTCACAAAGGAAGTGACACCGTGAGGCCGCTGTTCAAATGGATGCCTTTTGTTGACAGAAAATCTCTTCCAATTACGGATTTTTAATCTGGAAACAGAGGAGCTGTACAAGAAAAACAGCTGCCATTTCCAATTCCTATGTTCTGTTCTGTTCTATTCTATTCTGTTCTATTCTATTCATAGGAGTTTCGTAACATTTTCTATTCATAAGAGTCATTTTAAAAAATCGATTTCTTTCGAAATCCCAATAGAAATCTTCTTGACATTTGTCAAGAAAAGTGACATGGATCAGGAAATTTGAAGACTCGCATTTCAAACTGAATTAACATGATTTGGGGGGGGGGGGGNGGGGGGGGGGGGACAATCAAAAACAAAAACATTCTTGGTGGGAGAGTGATACGGCATTCTGGGATCTGAAAAAAATGCAACAAAGTTGGAGTAGCATATTGTCAGGAAATCCTTCAGTTGTTCTCTGTGATCCTATAAAGGGAAGTTTTCCAAAAGCCAGTGAATTGTGGGCTGGGGTGACTTTTGTTTGTTATCCCAGGGTCCACTGCATTTACTCAGGCAACCTCATCTGCTTATTTTGCTGGTCGTACGCTTTACTGTGACTCATCTGCGTCCTGTCCTTGGACTGAGGCCAGTGAGGATGGCCAGAGTCTCCTCTGCACACTCCGTCTGGAGTAAGAGTCACCCTTCTGGGGATGTGACCAAGAAAAAAATATCGTAAAAGTTTATTTTTCATAAATGTTTATAGAATTCCTCCGCCTCCGCTGAAAACCTAGCTGCTGACTGGGCAGGTTGCTTTGGCATTGTTTCTGACCAGGCACATTTTATTTAAAAGTTTGAAACCAGTTCCTTTCACTAAATCCAAATTCATCCACTGGCTGTAAGGTAACAAGCCTGGCTTGATGTGAATTTGCCCCTAAGCTCTCAGTAATTTGGCTAATTGTTAATGCTAACAGAGAGCAAGGCTGGTGAGCAGCAGCAGTGAAACCTTAGATCTGTAATTACAAGAAGCAGCACTTCCCTCAGGAGGAATTCTAGGGATAGCAGAAATCAATTTCCTCCTTTGCAACAACACAATTACACCAGGCGTTAACTTTAATCACGCCTATTGTCCGCTGGCTTACTCGTCTTTACAGGCTGGCCGACAACAGAACTGTAGCTGTTTTGGGTCTCCGCGACTTCAAATGAATCACACCCTTCAGAGCTGAAGTCTGGAAAATTTTTTTCTCATGCACATACATTCTCCCAGCAGAGATATATGTTGATGCAAACCTTTCAAGGTGTATATTGGCCTTTTCTTTTCTCGACAGATGCCTGAGTAACTCCAGACATGCACTTCTCATCATGGGTGAGTGGCCTTCCTCACTCCATGCAGCGCTGTGATTGATTCTTTCCCTCCAGCAGCACCGAGGCGGACCACAGCTGTGTCTGCAGGCGAGGAGTGNGAGTGGGATACCGGAAGAGTCTGACCACAAACTGTCCGCCTGTAAACTAACTCAGCCATAGGAATCAGGCCTGTTTACATAAGCACCTCCTGCCCTTGTTTACAGCTAGCACACATTTTTGTTTTAGCACGTCTAAACTCCTTGGACGTTTATTTTGGTTCACTTGAACTGTGAGTGTTAGGGCTACATTAGCAGATGAAAGTAGCCGAGACTAGCAGACTGTTGACTCAAATTTGATGGATACCGAGGGTTACACTGGGTCAGGGAAGATTGAGCGTTCGCAGCATAGAGATGTACAGGCCCGAATTTTCAACAGCTCCTTCAATAACTAGCACCGTTTTGATGTTAAAGAGAGTGAAAAGCGGGTGCCTGAGGGGACACCTTGGAGGAGAAGAGAGATTCCCATCAGCCAAACAAAACAAGCAGGAAGTGTCTCAGAGGCAGAGGCATGGATTACACTCTGCATGCTGGGAAAGGGTTTCTATTAAACATAGGGTGAAGCACAAAAAGAAGAGGGAAAGGACAAGCCAGGGAGAAGGGAGAGACTGAGGGAGGGAGAGGGAGAGGGAGAGGGAGAGAGAGCTAGCCGATGGGTTGTTGGTTAATCCCCTAAAGTATCCATATATTGCCTCCTCCTCCTCTTCCACTGCTTGTAAATGGTGAGGAATGAAACATGTTGTCTTTGGGCTCTGTGTGTAGATGCCTCTGGTATAGAGAGATTTATATCCGCAGACACGCTGTTATTTTTTTTTAACTATGAAGGCTTTGAATCAGAGGCAGAGCAATCCAGAGAAACAACCAATATCAGAAACGTCCTTTCATTTCAGTCTGATTTATATTTCATAACCACATTAGAGACCTGTCAAAGGTTCTAAGTGCTCCACTCCGTCAACGTATAGACTCAGAAAACAAAACGTGAGGACTCGACTGCGTAGTTCTTGTCTTTGTGACTACAGTGCCTCCTCTAAGTATTAAGTAAAATAAACAGTTGTCTTGCGATATTCTTTTTAAAGCTAGAAAGACAAGACTCTACAGTGCTTTCAAGTTAAGTATTCCTCTGAACTCGGTGGTTGGATTCAACTTGGGGTTTCTTTGCTTACTTATTTCAAGTAAAGGAGATCGAGAAACTGATTTCTAATTCTGTTTTAATATGAAAAAGTTACAATATATAATAATATTTAATATATATAAAGTTAAAAACCCCTTGCGACCAATTGATACCAATCGCTGAAGGAGAAAAAAGCCTCCTCGGTATGTAGGCCAGCACATCTATGATGAGAACACACTTTAATGGGCAGTGATAAAGCAGCAACTCTTGCAACTGCTAAAGGCGCAAAAAAAAAAAGCCTATGTTTTAGGTTTTTACGCACCAATCAGAAAGGTCTACAAACAAACCAAGAAACAAGATGTCTTCTTCTGCTTTCACTTACCATATCTAATCTGTAAATTCTGTCTTGGCCAGCCAGTCCCCCAAGTGGAAGATAAAAGAGAGAGAGAGACATAGAGAGACAGAGACAGGGAGAGATGCCAGGATGGAAGGAGAGGAACTGGGAGGGGAGAGGAGGGGTACCTTGGAAAGCCATCAAGTTAACTGTTTATAAAAGCCACATGAATTAATGTAAGCAGTGATCTGAGCCAGTCAACTCTTCCCCTCTCTCTCTCTCTCTATCTCTCCCTCTTACTCACTCATTCTTTTTGCCTTTCTCTCAGTGTGTGAGTTTCCATATGGATGGGAAAAATTCAAAACAAACGGATGTTTGGGGCAAAAGTGAAATATCAAGATCATTGAGACCATTTGAAGTCTATTAGCAGGGTACTTTTGCAAAGTAGTCTCTGGATTTTTTTTTTTTTTTACTTAGAAACAAGTAATTGGTGTCAAAAGATTTTTTGGACTGTCTTCTTAAATAATTATCGAGCACGTTTTTCAGTTTTGACTTCGTATGCTGGCGCTATGGATTTGAATTTTTGTTGTTCCCTGTCATTTTACGAAAACTCTTACTGTATTATACCAGGCTAGTTGGGTGAACAAACCTGCAATCAATGGTTAATTGAAAAATAAAAACAACAAAAGATGTCTTGAATTGATAAAAAGAGATCTTAAGATGAATGAATTTAATCAACTTGGTGGGTTTAGTCAACTTAAGACAAAAAAAAGATCTTAAATTGATTAAATCCACTGAGTCCAGTCCCAACTCAGGGCACATAATGGACATATCAGACACAAAATCTTATATGAGAGCTGTAAAATGACTCTGGATATGATGAAGACAAGCTATAAGTTTGCGAATAGATGGCCATAAATTGAAAGTCATTCCGGTACAGAAACAATATCAGCCTCTCTTGTAGACATTCTTGGAGGACAGCAGTGAGTTCCTGATAGTGTGTGGCTATGGGTCCTGACAGGAAAATAAACAACATTGGGATTTAGTCAATAGGCCTTCCTGTAAGCTTGTTGCTTGCAAGTCTTCTCAGGTATCAGGAAAAGCATTATTGATACGCTCTTGCAAAATGGATGACACTGGATAGATCTGATTCTTTCTCAACACTGGGGATATGAATATGTACTTTTGGCTGTTATAAATGAAATCCATGACATGTTTGGTGGCTTTAAGAGCCAGGGGAGGTGTTTCTGTACACACAGCTCGGTAACTCAATCTACTGCTTTAAATAGAGAAAATTACGACAAAAGCAGCAATGTTGTTAACATAAAGTTGTACGGCACTGTGTACTTAACCCACAAATTGCTTTGCCAGGACTGAGCCAAAAATGAATTTACTCATTCAGATGTTATGAAGCAGCCTTTGTGAAGCATTGCGTTTTTCATTTTCACTGAGTCAAATACTTCAGTCATCAGCAGATGAATTCTTTAATTCTTTTAAATAAGGTGGAGTGCCAATGAGTTAAGCCTGAAGAGGGCACAGGGGTCTGCCGTGAATGCGGTCAACCCTGCATAACCTTGTCCATTGACACCCCCCCTCTCACCCCCCCGCCCCCACCTCTCACCCGGTCTGTGGAACCATAGTAGCGTAAGAGCCTCATTTAGGCGCACAGAAAGAAAGGCAGAAATCTCTTTCTCAGGAAGATTAGTGGCTGTCCCTTTGGAGTAGACTTGTGGATGGGCAAGGGGGTGGAGGGTCTATTTTTCTCTGGGACATTTTTCTCTGCCAGGGGGGGCTGTGACCCCTTCAGAGCACCTTCCAGAAAAAGGCCCTATGGCCAGTGCAGAGACTCTGATGGAGACCTCATCTGCACCCCTTCAGGCCCTCTACCCTGCCATTCCTCAACCTCCACCTCCAGTGAGACTCGATCACGATGACAATGATTAAAACACAGCTCCTTATCACAAACCCACTCGCTACTCCCAGCCAGACTAATTACACCACCCCACTCTGATCACCCATTTAAGCTAGTGATCACTCCGATCCATTTTCTTGGGGAAAGACTGGACGAAGGCGATCTCCAGTTCCGTGGTATCTGTATTCTTGTTTGAACTGCGACAATATATTTTGGGATACAAGTGAGATTGTTGACAAAGGTGGGCGAGATTCTGTTGCTAGTGTTCGTACATATATCAAGGCTTCAGATAATTGTCTGTGGAAAATGTGTTTTTTTTATGCAGAAGAACATCAATCTCTGCCAAAATCAGCAAGCTGCAGCTACACTCCAGGAAAGATTAATATAACACACTGGTTATGGAGAGATAATCAGATTTCTACCATGCTTGTCTGCTCTACTGGCCTAGTACGGTCAACACAGAAATGAGTGATGATGGAAAAAAATTCTCTTTGGCAAACTTACTCAGAATATAACAAGGGCTGCAAAACAACTAGTTGGCAGATCTGTGTGTGAAAGGCAGCAGGATACAGCACAGGATTAGTCAAGAGCATCTGAGCGTCTACAGCGTCTGAAGTAGGGAGAAGAAGGGGGCATCCATCACAGGTATACCTTTGAAACCGTGAGATGTTTTACTGTCCTGGAAGCAGGTACCTAATCTGAACACATGTTACTCTGACATGGTAAAGTACAAGCCAGCGCAGACTCATAAATCCCAGGTTGGGGAGTCAGGTTGCAGGGGCCGAGCCTGTGGAAGCATGCCCTAGCTGTGAGACAGATGCAGGCTGTCACGCAAAATGTGGGTGCCCATTTAAAACCATTAACAAGGCCCAGAGAAGCAGCCTGATCACTATCAGAGAGCCTGGTGTGTTGTATTGTGCCAGCATGTTTGCACTCCCCCCCCCCCCNCCCCCCCCCCCCTTTACTTTTGGACCCTTGCATGCACTCAGTATTAGAGGCCAGACTTTTATTATGTGGTTAGACACAGACAAGTTCAGCAGGGAAAAGCATTTCTCTGTAGCCTTGTTCATGCATGCACTCTAGTCAGGAAAAGTTCCTACTATTACCCAGGACAGCGGTATGAGACAACGCATGCTTGAAGTCAAATGCAGGACAAGTTGTTGCGGCAATCGTCCCCCTTAGAGCTTAGTGACATTCCCGAATAGATCATGTGAGAACAGGGACATTTCAGGACGAGCGAGACTGATGACATATTTATCCCACGACTTGCTCGTGACAATACCCTTAGCATGTTGGCGACAAGCGGGATTCTCAGAGGAAACTACATGTTATTTGAAGAAATGTCTGGAAATTGGGCTGATTCAGAGGGTCTTCTGCAGCGTACTTTTTGTGACAAGCCCTGCCTTACTTATTCTTCTTCGTTCTCTATGTGTTGGTGGTTGGCAAAGTAGCTTTTGGGTTCCTTCCCTCCACCAATTTCAGGTTAAAATGAGAAAATGGTTGTTACACTCTACTATCCTGCACGTGGATGCAAGTCTGAAAGACGTAATTAAGTGACACTCCCGCACCAGCTAGTCCTGTTTTAGTCTGGTACATGTGTGTGGAAGGGGCTTATGACACACAGGTTATGAGATATGAGACCAGACAACACAGTGGTTGATGTTTTTCAGGATGTTTTACATAGGTTACGCTACTGTATTGTTTGGACTTTGCTTTTCAGATTCAAAATACAAGCACGTGGAATAAATGAGGTTATTTAAATTAGCCAATTTGTGACACTTTACAGAGAATGTTAGTTTATTCATATTTGTCCCATATTGTATTTTTTTTCAGCATGCATATGAATTCAGCAGCCAGTAATATGAAAGGGATGAAACAATCTAACTGAAAACAAAAATTATTTAATGATACTCATGTCCTACTTTTACTGTTACACAGTCTGAAACAGTGACGGGTTGAGCTTTATGATGGCAGGCCACCAGCCCCTTCATTAAACAGTAAAACAACGTATTTATTTTATAGATATTTTCCTGCAGTGGCTCTTCAGATCATGCCAGTGCAGTTCCCCAAAGATTTTCAGTGTCCACCAGCAGGCTTCAACAGTAGGCGTTACTAATTTATAACACTGGTACCTCAGAGGCTAGAACAAGGTCCTTCAATCTCGTTATGGTTCGTTTTCATCACACATTCACTAATGAAAACATGAGCTCTCATCTTTTAATTATGACCACTTCATAGTGTGTATCTCACACACCCTGCGCACTGTTACCTCCCAGACTTGAAGCCCACAAATGCCAAGTATTTTTTTTGTTTTTCAGCAGAACGAGGTTATGAAAATTCAACCAACACAGCCTTCATGACACACAATGGTCATAATTCTGTAAATGACTGAATAATTCATGTAATGGCAAATGCGATGTTTTCTTCTTTTTCTGGTTTGAAAAACTTCTGGCCTCTTTGTGGAGGTGCCAGCAAGGACACACTGAGACGTCCTAGTTTCTCACCCCACTTCACTAAACAATTAATGCTCATGGCTTCTCTTGTGGCAGGCCACCAAGCCCATCATTACATAAAAATACTGCTAATGCCACAATGTTATATGACATCTTGTTAGCATTTCAAAGATGCTTCCCTCCTCCCAGCCTTTATCCAAGGCCTCTGATGCACCATGTCGTCCACTGCTTTACCAGCGTGTTTTAGTAATTCATGACATTTACACTTGGGAGGTAAGAAGAAGGTCTTTCGATCTCATTATAGCATTTTTTCATCACCCATTCGCTGACATCACACGGCCCAAATCTCTAGATCTGTCTCTTTTCATGTGCCACCCAGCTGCTGTGGAGCATTGACATGATGAAAACACCAGGATACAAGAGTGGTTCATTTGATCGTGTATGAAATCGCTAGAACAGTGCAGCCAAATTGGAAATTCTCATGAAAATGCCATTTTTAATGATCACACTATTACTACAATTTAGTATAATTTTTATGTACAGTTTTTAAATGATAATAGAATAAGAAATAACCGTACCCCTGGTCAGTGTGGTGGGTGAGGGTTTCTTTGGGAGTTCTGAGAAGCTGCTTCCATCCAGACCAGAAGCCTTATACTCCTTCTTCTCAGTGGCTGTTGGAGCCGACGTCTCCATGCTGCTGTTTCAATTCTGAGGCAGTCTGGAGAGGGAAAAGATAAATTAACATTAGGTGCAAGCATCAGGGATGGTGAAGGTTGTATTAGTGTGTTAGTATGTAGAGAAGTATGAGTGATTCATGTACTAATGTGTCGTTTTCAGATTTTTTAAAACATTCAAACAAAGCCATGAAAGCTTCTGTACATGATACATTTCAGGCAGCAACAATCGTCATGTGTTTGGAATAAATTAAAGTAAGAAATTAGCATTTAGCATTAGCACTGACAGCAGCATGGCTGAACAGACAAAAGAGCGCCACCTACAACAACTTTCTTAGCCCAAAAGATGGTATCTGTTCCAACTTTAATTAGAAAGACTAACTGGTCATTTAAACAATGAAATGATTGTTTCCAAACTCCCTGGCCACAAATTTCTGACATAGACTAGTCTTTGTGTCTTGCCAAGCCCTGCAATATGATGAGACTACAAGAGTCTGGAGAATTACATCATCTTGCATGTCTTCACAGACTTTTCCCTTCTAAATACAGTCAATCATACTTACAATAAAAACTTTTAAAGTTTATAAACTCCAAAGAGATTTATGAAATTATCAAAATTCCTTTTGCACTCCATAATGTGTTGTTTTGTTTTTCAGTCAAAATAATGTAGCAACAAAAACTGAAGTGCATTGTAATGTGTATTTACACTGATTTCCCTGCGTGTACTTGTGTATTTATTCTGTCAGCGTAACTAATGTTGGGTCAGGCTCCAAGCATACATAGGTTTCTCGGTTTGATGTAATGAGTTCACAGTGTCCCCTCTGTTCCAATTGTATATGTGAGTGGCCCTTAGCACTGAGGTTTTAGCCGCACACCCTGTGTCAATACCTCCTCATGTCCGTGTGAATGGCTAGCTGACTTGGCAACGTGCCACTTGTTTGACTTGGTGGGACCTACAAGATCATCCTCAGCCGAGAACAAACAGAGCTGGTCTGGGAGTCGTTCCACAGTCTCTAGCCAGCTTGTGCTCATCGCTTTCCAACCTGCTTTCAGACAGTGCTGAGAAAATGTTTGTTTGCTTAAATAATATCACGACATTATGGCGAAACTGAGTAACTTGGTGCAAGGGTGACTTCATATCTCACAGGTGCAAGTAAAACATCTTTGCATGTGGAGGCTGCAGGTTTAGTTATGCCTGTAATGGTCATAAACTCATAACAGCAAGTTAAGCTCTCCATGTCTGTCCACACCTGTTGGCAGCTATGATGTTAGCTGATTAAACCCTTAAATGAACACATCAAACAAATAATTTTGCACTCTTTTAGGAATCAAAAGTCTAATTAAACAAAAGTGTTTATGACTTGAATGTTGCCAAATGGACATAAACAAGATCCTGAACATTCCTGAAACTAATTTTCACCGGAGTCAGGGAAACTGATGTGATTTTTTTTTTTTTTTTTTTTTTTTTTTTTTGCTGTACTGAAGAGCACAAAAAATAATCAAAAGAATGAAAAGCACATGTTAAACATTCTTTGCAGTGCTATATAACATGAGAATATATACCAATAGCCTACTGATGAATGTTAAAAATGAAACTGTCATGAGGAAACAGTAATTGTTCAGTGATCTGTTTGCAGCGAGCTGAAAGTGTGAAGCGCTGCCTTGGTTTCATGTGGATATCCAACATGTCATCCTTTATTGTGAGGTGTGTCTACCAGCGGCCATGTCTGAGACCCTTCAGAGGTGCCAGTCGCCTGTCACTGAGCCAATGTAAGCCGATTAGAGGTGGGCGACTAACAGGTTTAGGCTGCATCTGCTTCTTTTTTTTCTGCTGCCAAGAAGTCCTTGAGCTAGCTAGTAATCCATGTTGTCTTGGCGAACTCCGTCATTCTGACATCACCTTAGTGATAGAATTTAACATCCTATTTCATGGACCTTTATCTTATTTAGTGTTGGCCAGGACATGGTGTTTTGGTCGTAAACTCCTTGGTCCAGATTAGACGTGCCCATGCTAAAACACCAGAGCTTACAGCAACAGTTTGCTTTTCAAATGGCTTTTCTGTTAAAATGACTCAACCTTCCCCATAACATCATCATTTGATGAACAGCTGGCACAGCATTAATAGCCGCTTCTATGCTTTTACAGCACACCGGCTATTTGCTTTCCAGCTGCCTCAGAACCTCGCACCAATACTTTGACTCAGAAAAGATTTTAGATACAAGCACCTGTAAAGGTCATTCACCTTCCAAAACACCCAGATAATTAGTAGGGTTCATTTAAAAAAAAAAAAAAAGTGTAAATAAGACAACAAGACTGGAGTTTATTTCTTAGCAATGGCCCCAAATTCACCCTGCTCTCCCACCCACAGCTTTCCTTAATTCTGTGGAGCTGTTACATTACCCCCCCCACCCCGTGTCTCCCTACAGGCCAGACCCACATTGCCCCCGATGACAGGGAACCCCGGCTCTGACGGGCTGGTACAGGTGTCAGGAACCAAATGGACAGATGGCAGGAGCCAAAGGAGAACAAACTACAAGGGTGCACTTCTTTTCTCATCTTCTGGTTGGCTGGGCAGCCCGTTCCGGCACGAACAGGATAAGCCCCCCCTCCACCCCACCCTCCTCTTACCACCACTCCTCTTGTGCCATGTGAACAGGCAGGAGATTTCTCAGTGCAGGACAGGATTACACCCATTACAAAAAAACAAAAAAAAAAAAAAAAAAAACACCCATACAGCCACAATCACCTAATCAAGAACCCAACTGATGATTTTGCATTTTGTAGCTTCTTTATTCTTCTAAAAAACATCAAATCCAATTGCAATTGGAGATCTGACTGATATTTAGTGTATTTGGTGGGGGTTTGGGGCTCCTGTTCTTCATTGTATGAAGATAATTGTTTGAAATAGCACAATTTGGTGAGGTTTATTTGTGTAGTTAGTGAGTTGTTTTATGCTGGACATGAGCAGAAATAGACATAGAGCAGTGATTGAAGGTTGAAGCCCCATCACTACTGATGGTGCTCAAAATGTCATTTCAGAGGTTAATTATGTGTTCCACTTGATGTTTGCATGCTCATGAGGAAGGAACTTAAGCTGTTGACAGACAAATAGCTGATATTCATCCTATCGCATAACCCTGTAATCAGCTCATGAAAACTTTTACATCTAGTTAATAATGACCCATTACAGGAAACATTTTTGCTTCCACCAGCAACCATAGTTTGACTGTAATGAATGGCAATGTTCAGCAGCAAAAAAACAACCTTACTGATTAATGCTTTAAATAAATACTTAAGAGCCATTTGATTAGTTTATTTGAACGTGATGCTACTTTTAAACCATTCAGAGAGAGTGTTATACTAACCATATCCGAAGGTATCACAGGGAAGGTTCTTTGTTCTTGTTCATTCCTGCCACCGAGCCATTAAACTGGGCTGGATAATGGAGAGTGTCATTTCCGCATGTGGTTGGCAGGAAGGATGTCTTGGTTTCAATATAAGGTGAAAATGGCAGTGAAGAAGTTTTTTGATTGGTAATTTGAATGGAAATGTCACCATCACTGACAGAGAAGAGATCTACAGGGGAAGACATCACACTTCTTGATTTCCTCTGCCAGCCCACACTGCATTAATCGGGAAATTGCTAATTCACTGTCACATTTTTTAAACATCTCCTCTGCTCTCAAACTGAAAAAAATGCCCATCTTCAGCCTTAGAAAAGTTGTTTACTCCTGCACAACTGAAAAATTTATCCAAGTGCAGGCTAAGCTGAAGACAATATATTTTAGTACTTTCATCTCATGTACAAAAAGAATAATTTTTGGAGATGTATAATGCGGCAAGACTAGTTTCCAGTGCAGAACACTTTTTGTGAGGGTTTTCTAAAATAATTGCCAATATCTCAAAACAAGGCAGAACACTGTCTCCTGCAAATTGTGTGATAACAGCAGTTTGATGCATGTGACATTGTACGATGAATGCCTGGTAAATTGTCATGCTACGACAAATAAGGAAAAGCAATGCAGACAGAAAGGCTTCCTTAACTTAGTTGTAGCAGCAGTTGAATTGTGAGATTTCGGTCCTAAATTCTGACCTAGTCTGAGTTTTATTGCAGACTATCTTCAGTCTCAAAATTGCTGAATTGTCTATTGGTGTATGTGTTTCTAACACTGTGATTTATGACTAAAGTTTTGGATTGAGAACCAAAGATTTCATCATGATGCTCGCACAGTTGTTAAGTTTCATCTGGTAAAATTCCACTTACTTCAAAAAAAAAAAAAAAAAAAAAAAAAACTTCAAGCAGGTTTCAATCAGGATTTTTTTTTTTTCACTTAATTCCTGTGTTATCTCCTTTGACTCTTCATCCTCATTCTTTTAAGTTACAACTACCTCTCTCACCCCATTTCTTTCTGTTTCTCTCCCTCCATCGCAGACTCGCAGCACTTTTGTTATGAGTCCTGGTGTGTGTTTTTCTTAGCGCCTCGTTCAGTTTCAAGTGTTCCTCTCCTCCACTACCGTTCAACAGCTCCCCTTTCACCAACACTGAAAGGAATGCAAACATACATCAAAAGAGGCCCTCTCATTTTGAAGATTTCCAGGCTTTGCTCTTCTTACTTTCTTCCTTCCTATCTTTCAGCCACTACAATCACTATGCTGGTACGCTCCCCTTTCCTGGCAGCACACACACACGCACACAGTCAATTTGTACACACACCACGCGTACAATGATAGCCTTGCCAACTGCTGTCCTGCACTCTGCTCATTTGGCAAACACAGGAGAGGGGGACAGGTGAGGTCTCCTGCCCCGATGCCACCTGCAGACCTCTGTACTCAAGTTTCAAAGTCGGTGCTCATGCAGGTTAACAAAACCACCACCCAGAACCCAAAGCAAGGCTTAGTTTTACATATTTTTGTGTTTTCATCACATTTGTGGTGCTGTGAATATCAGATTTTTTTAGATTTAATCACCCTACTCGCAGTCTGGTGACGGTCTCTTTCACCCGTCTGCTTCTGAACAGTGCATATAAACACTGCATATAAATGAAAAAAGTCATAACAAAATTCATGCATGCAACGCTGTTGAGCATAAGATTCCTCCAGCTGCACGCCAGAGGTCAGAAGACTAAATGTGAGATAGATTGAGGAGGAATGATCTAATTTACAGGAGGACAGCTGTAGGAACAAAGGGAAATACAGTGGGGGGGTNGACCATATAGGAGTTTTCTCTTATTGTGAGTAACCATAGTAATTTAGCTAAATCCTACTTACACTATATCTGGATCCAGAGATCCCCCAGCATAATTCAGAGAAAATACAGCTGTTTTTCAGACGTAAACCACTTTGGCCATACTTTCTCCATGACTGTGTGACATTTTCACGAGGAACCTTTAGTTTAACTTAGCAAATGTTCTCTCCGTGAGAGCTCATTTCACTTACCAAATCTTCCCTTCCTCAGACAACACAGAACATTTTTAGTCTTTGCTGATGCAGTACCTCAAACCACAAATTTAAAAGTTTGTGGTTCCAAACCACAAATTTAAAACTTTTACCTTTAATTCACCATTTTCCATCATTAAGATGTTCAAAGGACCATATTTGTGATTTTGCATGTTTGAGCCCAATAAATACTACCCTCATACACATTACATTACTGCCAGCCATTACCCAACATATAAAACTATGTTTTAGTTTTCATTGGTAAATCTCCTAATCTTTCCAAATCAAATGTTCAGGTGATGCAGCCACCTTAAAATTCAATGTTTCACTTGTTAATGTGCATGTTTGCATATAGAAGGCACGGCCATTTTAATTTCTCTGGTAAAAGCAGTCTTTTCTCCTGGGACTTCAAAAAAAAAGTGTTTTGCTGTGATGGATTACTTAAGCATGCTTCAGGTCTCTGCAACTTGATTTTTATAGTACTGGAATGGACTGAAACCAACAGCCTGGAAGGTAGGAAAAAACAAGTCTAATATTTACCGCTCCAGAAGTGTGGTTTGGAAAAGTAATTTAATGTGTGTATGTAGGTTGTATTTACTGGCTCAAACATGCAAAATCACTGGCATGGTCCTTTAAACTGAGACCATTTCAATTCACATATTTTAAAGTTGATCAATAAAAAATCTAACCAAACAGAACATAAAGTTGGAGGTAAAATTAGCTTAAGATATGAAACAGAGAATATATATTGTAGTATCACTGATTGATCACTGATTTATGAAATCCTGCATACTTTCAAAAACGGAAAACCTTAAGAATCTAAAGCTTTGACTTTTAAATGCACCAACAAAATTTGCCTTTGTATGAAACAATAAAAATCAGGATGTGGATTCTTTTGTTGATAGACGATAAATTGTAGTGGATGGCACGGAGGTACAGAGACCTCTGGGACTGGACAAGTTTAGACTAGGACAGGGCGCATTCTCCATGAGTGAATCACTTGTCTTTTGAGAAGCGTCTCCCTGTGATGCTTTGAAGTTAAGGTCTGAAAGGTCATGAAGTCGACTTTGAGAGGTCTGACAGCAATACATTAGTCATTAGTCTGATTCAGAGGCTGAAACAACATCACTACAGGCTGTCACTCGTATAGATTCAGGTCGCTGAAGCAGGGAGGAGAGTACTGCCATAGTACGCACTGCTATACCCTTAGGTGCAGAATTTGGCTCAGCAGTGTACAAAATCTTTACGGAAGCTTCATAGGAGTAAAGCTTTGTGGTTGAATGTGAACTTTGATTCATCTTGTTTTTAATCATGTAGCCATACTTTAAAAAAAAACTTTTTATCATTTTCCTGTCACAAAGAAGCAGTGTATCTTGATTTTCTGAGGCCCCGATCCGGCATTTTTGTTTAATAGTCACGTGTCCTAAAATTTCTACTCTGATCACGAGACATCAGGGTTCAAACCCCCTCCCTCACCATAACCTATATAATCCAACATCCAATCCAAAAGGCATCTAAAACAGCAGAGACAAGCTGCATGGATGAGTTCTTACCCACCCCTGAACCTGACCTGTCCTGCTAGTAAAGGCAATATCCTGTGCTTGATCTCTTTGTCTCCCTCAACGAAGAGAAAACAGATGTGGAACTCGCGGCCTAAGCAAAATCCCAGGCGGGGAGGCGTATATTTGCCCTTTTGCCTTTAGCATTAGAAAGAATCAGGTAAGCACAGTGAACATGCAGGAATTTGTTAAGGTGAAATTAATGCCACGTATGAATAACAGGCACCAATCTGACAATGATTTGATTGAGCACTTTTAATGTTTAAAGGTCAATACTGGTGATTTTGCATGTTTATCTCCAATAAATACTACCCGCATACACGTTATGTTACTGACAACCATTTTGCAAAACATACTACTGGAATGGTAAATATTAAGATTGTTTTTCCTATTTTCCATCACAGCCAACACAATGTCTATTCATTTTTTTTTTTTTTTTTTTTGTCTTAGTAACTTCATTTAGCCTGTCCAACACCGAGCTGCATTGAAGACAATATATGTCTCCGCCAGGGAATATAGTTCCAGGAAAAGATGCCATAAGCAACCTACTGAGAAATTAAAAATGCTTTCTTGTACATTCAGGCATATGTGTTATACAGGTAAAACATTGAATTTTAATGTGGGTGTATCAACTGAACATTGGCAAAATAACAGGTAAACTAAAATATAGTTTTATGTTTGGGAAAATGGTCGTCAGTAACATAACACGATTATTAGGCTTAACTCTCTGGAGTCTCAAATCAATTTTTCAAGAATGTATCAAAAAATTTAAAATAAATCATAAAAAAGTTGTCAGTTTTCTACTCTGCTAGATTCTAGAAAATAAAAGAAAGTCTCCAAAAATCAGCAAATAATGTGTCAAAAGTGACTTCAGATTCCAGAGGGTTAAACATGCAAAATCGCTGACATTGTCCTTTAAGTATTAGAAATGAATGTGCACGCGTGTGTGCGTCCATTTGTGCAAGACACAGCTGTCATTGGTGCCACATTGCACGCTGCCGAGCCGAGTCGGCTTCCTCTCTGAAGCATTTGGCCGGGTCATTCATCCTAAATGTGTTGTTAGCGCTCACTCTCGACTGCTTCAACTGTCAATAACCTCAGCAACTACTTAAGCAAAACTGACTTGGTGTGTGTGTGTGTGTGTGTGTGTCTATGCATACATGTGCATGTGCGTATGCAGAACCACAGCCAGTGAATAAAGATTTGACCAAATCAAAGTTGGCATTTGCTCCACTTGGGTTTCACTGTGGTGTAACTTCCACGTTGTTGTGGCGAGCGTAGAAGTGCTGCTGATAGTTCATATTCAGTCTGCATGTACATTTCAGCCCCTTGTGCCAGCTGCTCCTTCTCCCAAGTCAGGTCTCGGGGCCCTTTGGTGACAGGAGGGGACACCCCTTGTTGTTGCCAGTGTGTTGGGGGGTCATACGTCAAGAGCAGCTGTCAAAGCACATTACAGGGTGAGAAGTAGCGGTGATAAGACTGATAATTCTGGCTGACTCTAATAATTCAGACCTTCTGAAAGGTATGAATCCATGAAGATAATCGCTGCTGAACACAGGCTGATCAAATCTGCATACAGCTTTCCACATCAAGCCTGCAAAGAGGCAGTATGTGGGGGTCTTTTTCCGTCTTTCTCACCGCTGACCTCACCAATTTCTTTTTCTGGAATGCTTTGCTTGCTATGTTGTGACCACCTGTTGACACCGCTGAGTTCACCACGCGAGCAGCTCGACTGTTGCAAACTCTTGCATGTGAAACAGCTGAGGACAAAGCTGACCCTGCACGTTAACAACGCAGGTTTTCATCCTGCTTTCTCTCTAATGAGCTGATTACAAAACATGAGCAAACCTCGTTTTGGCCCAAAGCCAGGGAGGGTGAGGGAGAGGGGAGAGCAAGAGATGATGGTAGAAACAGACGTGCTGTGATGGAGGCAGGGAAGGCTGCAGAGCTGGTTCCTAAAGACAACCACATGTCTCTATATCCATGCTCAACTCAACCGTCTTTCCCCTCATTCTCTTGTCTCCAGCTTCTAACTGAGAGGAGACTGTGGCCTGGCATCGAGTCAGCGCGATTTGGAATCTAATGTCTTCCATCATATGGAAACGTAAGAAGAGCAGCCCAGCCGCCGTGCCCTTGGGGCTCAGTCAACTTTGTAGCTATAAGAGGGCTCAGTGTAAATCATAACTTACAAACCTCTTGCAATCTCCCCTCCCAACACAAACCCAAGAATGAGGATCACAAACACCCCCCCCCACCCNCACCCCCTCTTTCTCTGTATGCTGGCTTCACTTTGTTGCAAGTGGCCTCTGCATAGACCCCAATATCTGCCTCTGCATCAGATTAGGGCCCGCGGCAAACATGGCAGACAATACAGCATTGTCTGTCAGTCTTTGTCTGAATAGCTCACACTCAGATATAAAAGCTTGTTCAGTGTTTGTCGAGGAAGTGATAATGATACAGTGATGAGAAATCATGATCCTTCTACTTCTTGCAGCCAAATCCCTGATGGCGCTCACAGCTGATCAACCTCTTATGCTGACTTGCCAGGAGTTAATTAACCACAAGATGGACCAAGAAAAGAGACACATGAGCTCTTATACTGGAAGTACCTTTCGCTCTGCAGGAATCTTTTCAGGGACTCGGAACCGTCCTTCATTTTGCAACAAAGGAACCAGGAGTTTTGATTCCAAAACTATAGTTCTTGAACCATTTTTGTTCCTACTCCAGGTTAGATACTCTCTGATGGTTCAAGAACTGCTAGGTGATCACAAGGCAGGACATTGCTGATTATCTGCTACTACCCAAATAGGCAAACAGCTGCCATTTTTTACATATGGGCATTTCAGTTTGGTTTTTGGAACAGCAACAGTAAGGTTTCAAGACCAGCTGTATTAAAAAAAAAAAAAAAAANATTAAAAAAAAAAAAAAAATGAAAACAGGCTACAAAAACATCAAAGATTACAATAATCAAAGCAGCTCAGATGTCTGACGGACACATCAATTGCTCTAATTTTCATAATTTTCATTGTACTTGAAGCAGGGTGGGAATTTTAGCAACAAACTTGCTGAAAGAGCAGGTAGTTTCTACTGCGTATAGTTCTGGATAAAGAAGTTCCTAATTTAGTTCCAAACTTCCAAACCAAAAGTGCATATATTACATCGTTGTGCTGGTTGATGGCTGCAGTTAGTGATTTATGAATTATTTTGTGCATAAAACGTAAAAAAAAAAAAAAAAAAAATTCCCATCACCACAAAATTACATCTTAAAATTGCTTATTTTGTGTGACCAACAGTCCAACAAACTCAAAAACTTCCGTTTAGAGGAAAAAGTTACACATTTAGCATCAAATCACTTTTACTGAAAAATATATACAGCAAGTACACAAATACAAAGTGAAATGTGTAAATATAATAGAAAGCAAAAGTAATGATTCAAATTAACGGAACCTGAACCTCACACCTTCATTGCCCTCATTGTCCCCAGCTCAACATGAACAGTTTATCTTGTGTAGAGATAATAAAATCAGTTGCACCATCCCCCTTCTACAAATTTAACGACCTCCAGTGACCTGGGCTGGGTTTCCCCAGAAGACCCCAGAGCCACGACCCACCATTGTTCCTTTGTAAACCGATAGACAATGATGATGTTACTGCTGAAATGCTTCTGGGAGAGCGGCTTTCCGATGAGTCAGTGTGGAGAGCCTGGGAGTGCGTGAGGAGTTCAGCCAGCATGTGAGGGATCGATCTTTGTCCTCTACGATAACACATCATGCATTACACATAGATCACTGTATGCAGGACTGAGTTGGATTTGTGCTCTTGTGGCTACACTGTGGTGGCTGTTTTAAGGGATTTGAGCGCAAAAACATGGGTGTAGGGAAAGGGTCGTTAGGCCTCGTTACATGACTTGGGCAGATGTAGAAATACACTTTACCTGGAAAAAACGATTTCCTCCATAACTGCATTCCTGCACAAAGCGGAGAGCTTTCCATGATTGATGAGGTCAGTCTCCCCGTAATGAGCTTGTCAGTTATTCTACCATACAGCCCTTAAAATGGCTTGTTAAACACACATCAGCCTCCACTCCACTTTCCAACAGCACCTGTTTTCACAGAAGGCTGTACGGTTTTCACATTTTCTTTAGACGGTGATGTAGACAAGGCACAATCCAGCCTGACCTCGGTTTCTGTGTCAGGATTCGAGTGCCCACTCATCGCTGTTCCAATGTAAAGAGGAGGAGACCCCCCCCCTTTTNCCCCCCCCCCTTTGCAACCCGGATATGATGTGATCCTCTTTAACCTCACACACTTGAAGGAGAATGAACCGGATGCCTCGAGGGGTGTGAAACAACAGCCGCTAAAACAAGCGGGGATTGTCCAGCGCCATCCCCAAGCCAAAAGCAATTGAAGCACCCTACAGATGAATGTAAGCAGCCATCTCTCTCTTCCCCTCTGACTCGCTCTTCCACTTTTCCCTCCATCTAAGTGCAGGCTCAGTGGGAAAGATGGTGGCTTCACTCAGCACATTGCTGCCTTTTACAGCTCCCTAAACAGCCATTAAAGTCTCATCAATTCATACCCAGACAGGAGTAACTTTCAGTCCACCATGCAACGCCCCTCCATGGGCTCCACACCTCACCGTTCTGTGAAGCTCAGTGGGAAGAAAAGGATTCTCACTTGGGATGAAGACTAAAAATGTACGCACTCAGTTTGGAAACAACAACAGTTTGCTGCTTCTGATTGGACTCTTTCAGATATTCTCAATTTAAAACAAACCAATGTGAAGCAAACTTTACCACTTTTGAATAGACGTAGCTAAAATAGATGTGTGAAACAGTCATAACATATCAAACTCAACTGTCTGTAGATGAACATGTCTTAGGTTAGCGTGTTAGCGTTCTCTGTATGTTCAGCGTCTGAAGGCAGCACCTCTTCACATCATTTGACGTTTTGTGTGGTTTTCCACATGTTGTTATGAAGTCAGATTCAGCTTCTGCTGCCATAGTTTTTTTGGTATACAGACCAAATGATGACTATGACTGGCAAAGTGTCCACATTCCATCTTTGTTTCATGGTATTTTGTTTTACCCACATACAAACTTTTTTCCTGTTTGACTTTCTTTCGCCTCCAGACATTTCTGACCAATGAGGAGAGCGAGTGTTCTCACATGATTTTTTCCTGATATATTTTAGTTCCGATTTAATTTTTTCCTGTGTGAAACCAAACCAAGCAGTAAATGTGATATTATAACAATTTATTCTCTGATTCAGACCAGAGCAAATGATCTACAAGTCTGAAAATACCCTAAATGTTTATGAATGGAAGGTCATCTGTAGCTGATTCTTAACTATCTTCAGGCAGCAGGTCAGAGACCTAAAGGGGAGAGGAGCAGCGATCCTTCATCTACAGCCACTATGTTCCACTATGTTCTGAAAAACATTTTTCAGATGAAGCCACAGAGGCCTCAGCCCCC
>VXCM01000903.1:247139-303180 GCA_014773175.1 Lucifuga dentata
TCAATTTTTTTTTTTTTTTTAACTTTTCAGTTTACTCAGCAGGAGTGGGTGGTGGTAGTGCAGCAGGGGGAGGGGGCTCCTCCTCCTCCTCCTCAGAGTCACTCAGACTTCACCCTCTTCGCCCTCTCCTCCAACCCTCCTTCTCCTCCTCTCTGTCCCTGTACGCTAGACTTCATCGGTATTTGCTTTCAAAAAAAGCCATACCCCCTCCCACCTTCTCCTCCTCCTCCTCCTCCTCCTCAGCCTATAGCCCTCTGACATACACACACATACACACAAATACACACATATCCCAGTCACTCCTTTTCCAGTATTTGGTTCATTAAATTTTCTGCAGACTTCCAGAAAAGAGGAAAAAAGAGCCAGATCAATAAAGCGGGGCCTGTGCAGAGAAGCGACGTGTGAAACGGGCCACAGCGTGCACAGCAGAGGCTGCTGAGATGAAAGTGACATGGTCACTGTGGGTCTCTGAACGGCGCAGAGTGGAGCCCCACACTGAGGCTGAATGAGCTGAATAGGCTCATCCATTCTTTAGCCCTTTCACTCTCCGTAGGCCCTAACTGTTGGAACTCTTCATTCCTCACAATGGGCAAATGCACTAAAACTTTTTGCTTTTTTTCTCATGCAAATCACCTCAACCCCAACCAGGGCTGTCATCATGTGAAGCGGAAAACACATACACACACACACACACACACACACACACACACACTTGCAAGATTTAAAAAAGATCTTGTGTTATTTGAAACTTTTCCGTTCATTTGCTGCTTCTGTTTTTAGGTTTCTCATCTGCATGCAAAAACACAAAAAAGGATTAATATTGGAAAATTAGGCCTCAAGGCAAGCAAAACAGTTTCTTTTACCCACAGATGTAGGCCAAAACAGCCAACAACAAAAAAAGTGGGGCCCATAAGTCCATACATGAGTTTGGAGATCATTAGCAGCATCTGTCAGATATGGAGAAAAGCCAACAGCAAATATAGCTGCTTAAGGGCCCCACAAAGGCGTCAAGTGTTTGTTGACTGCTCAGCCTGAAGAGCAAATAGTAAACTTTGAATCTTTCAACATTAAGTACACAACTCCCACAGACCTGTCAGTGACAGCCATCTGCACTGTCTGGATTATGCTTATTTCTTTGAAATGATTAAAAAGTGAGCGTTTCAAGCTGCTAGTATAATTTGTGACTTGAAATCGATTTAATAACAGAGCACTTCTTTTTTTTTTGTATAACAAACCTAAACCTGAAAAAAAAAAATGCGGAAAAATTTGCTGTAGGCGTAATTTCTTGCAAACTCCTCGAGAATAGTTGCGCCTTTATCCAAATCGCAACTCCAAAAGCCATTTAAAGAGGAGATCTTACTGGAAAGTTACAATAATTTGTTGTGAAGGATTGGCGCCGAGCTTTCTGATCGCATCTCTTCACAATGGATCAAGTTGCAGGACAGAATTTTTTGGATTCCTATGTCAGATAAGTTCAAAGTGCAAATGAGATGTAAAGCTGCCTGAGCCTCATCTGCGGTTCACACGCAACGAGAGAAAACGACTTCAGCCAGTTATAAGGCTTCATAAGAGCTGAAAAGACGCACAGATACAGAGAGACAAAAGTAACATGCAGCGGCTGTCAGCATCACGAAGAAGTTCCCTTACCTTCTCTGCTTTCTCTTTCCACTTGTAAACCGAAGCTCTTCGCTCTGCTTTTGTCCGGTGAAAACTTTGCCTGGAGTCTGATTCCCGTAAACTAGGACCGAACTGACACCAACATCACACGCAAAACGCGCAAACAAGCCGATCCGAACCTGACGCGAAACTCCATCAACTGAGTGAAGGAAAAGTTTTCGGACAAAGTTTACGCAAAGTTTGTCAGACGTTAGCAGCTTTCTCTCAGACACGGACTCGGTGCAGCGCAGAAGTCGCGTCTAACTTTTTTCTCACAGTCCATCTTTGTCCAAAGACCTGCGCGCTTTTCTTGCGCGTCAAATTCTGGTTTTGCGGCGTGTGCGCAAAGTTGGGAAGTAGAAGCTGCACTCGACAGTTGTTCCAGAGACATGCGGTGGTGGAGAGATCTTCAGGCTGCTGATCTGTTTTCAATCCGACCCCCCANTCTCTTTCTCTCTCCCCCCCTCCCCCTCCAACATCTCCTCCTCTCTCACTCCCTTCGCTCCCTGGTGAGTTGGGCCATTTGCTGCACCAGATGGGCCGGGCTAACTCAATCCAGCAGTTGTGGACGGAGAAAAGTTAGATAAAGTTTCATTTATTGTTCGATTTTTCACGGGCTTTGCTGTTAAGAATGTGTAAGAGCCAGTTTGTGCTGAGAGGAAGCTGGAGTTAACACGCTGCAAGTCCACAGTAGTTTAGTAGTGGTGGGAGAATTTTTGTTTATGCATTTGTGACAATATTATATTAAGTTGTTAGCGGTAGGAAATAATACTTGGAGTTATACACACACACACACACACACACACACACACACACCACCACCACCACCACCACCACCACAAAAGGGTAAAGCAAGTTTGCAGTTTTACTTTTCATTATTTGGGCTTTTATTTACCACCTGCCTGCAAATTTTGGCTTGTGAGAATCTGTCCATTTCTGCCAAGCCTGCCAGTTTTGTGCTTATTCCTAGAAAATTATTTGTTCAACAAAAAAAAAATAAATAAATAAAAATAAAAAATCTGCGAGAAAAGAAATTCTAAAAAAATCTCTATGAATTTACAGAAAAAATAATATAAAAGAATTAAATTTAATATTCTAGAAAGTTCTTGATTTATTTAATTCTAGAAATTTTTAGAAAATTAAGTTTGAAAATTCCAGGAAAGTGGGTTTATTACTTTTGAGAAAAATAAATAATAAATATCTTGTCATGTGATCTCTTTCTGGTTGAGTGAGCAGAGGATAAAGAGAGACAATCAAGGCACTGAAAACAGCAGAAACCTGTTTGTTGTTTACAGGCTTGGCAGAAATTGCAAGAATGTCACAAGCCAAATACTGTAAAAAAAAAAATAAAAATAATTAAATTTAAAAAAATCTAATGTTTTTTTTTGTTCTTTTTACAGTGCATTACAGTGCACAGAATAAAACAGCAAAAAAATGGCTATAGGCTCCAGAGGGTTAAGTTTCATTTGTAAATCTTGCACTGTGATCCTTTGAGTGGGTGGACAGAACTTAAACAAACCAAAGTCAGTGAATGCATCCAGACATGTATTTAAGGTCATCGTTTGTTGATTAAAAAGTCGACAAAACAATCTGCATAATTTATATTTCCAAAGCTTTTCATTTAAGCTGGAACCTTTTATTCTGCTGTGCAGGAGATGTGATCTTTTGTGGACAAACAGCATTTATTATGTGATTCATGTAGTTTTACCCAGAGGGGCCTGACTCGCTGAATCAATCTGAATTTCACAAAGATTCGCACAACTGTGTTTTTCTGCATGATTTTGTTTCAAGAAAAAAGGTTGGGAAATATTGACATTTCTGCCAAAACCTCTAATTTCTCCATGTGTACAATTATTCATTCTAATTAATAAATAAATAAATAAATTCAAAAATTACATTCGAAAAAACAGAATAAGAATATACTAAGAAATTATTATTGCTAGAAAACTTAGGGGAAATTGATGAAAAGTCTCAGATAATCCAGAGCAAACAAACAAAAACCAAAAATCTAAATATTCTAAGGAAACTCTCAAAAAAAAAGAGAAAAAAAAATTCTAGAAAGGCATTTCCTGTAAAAATTTGAAAAACAAATAATCATATAAAGCTTCAATAAAACTAGAGAAAATATTTTTGTTTAGTTTATTATTCTAATAAACTGAAAAAATAGGAAAAGAGAAAAAAGGAAAAGAAAAAAGCTTGTGAAATTATGATAGTGTGATGACTTCTGTTTGTGTACTATTGACTCTGTACATGCAGGTACACAACATGTAGAATTATGGAAGAGTAAAGCAGAGTGTAGATATAATAAAAATTGGAGTAGCTGTTCATACGTATGATGGCTTGAGGAAAGAAGCTGTTCTGATTTGTGCTTGTTTCGGTTGCACGGAGTTCCGACTCTCCTGATTCTGACTTATAATGCGCAGGTTGAATAGACAAAACTCACATTGTTATGATGGTGATATCTGTGTGTCCTCAGCAAAGATGATTCATTCATGTCTTTTTTTTTTTATCCAGGGTCACATGGTGTTGGACTTACCTGGCATGCACAAGGAATAAAGGAAGCACGTCACTCAGGTAACTCAAAAAACAGACACTCCAGAGTCTCTACTGATCCTGATTGGCAGGTAAGCACATGCAAACATGGGAAGAACATGTGGTCCAGAGTTTTTACTTTTCTTTGCTTTTCTGCTTGAGACAAAAAAATGAGATGGATAGTGGAAAGAATAGAAACTCTGAGTGACTCAGAGAGATTGTCAGGCCTGGCTGGTTTTGGGGCTTGAGGTGCTGCCACCTATTGTCTCTCTCTGTGGTTGCATCATGCCTGAGTGCCCACTCTGAAAACACGCCTGTGCACATGAGCGGCCTCCACTGCTCCCTCTGCCTCTGCGCTTGTGCACATTTCCTCAAAAGAAGGTGAATGCCAGTGCCAGACCCACTGTTCCTCTCTCTTGTGCTACTCGGATCTCACAAGCAAGAATTTTAATGAGCTTGTTGGTCTTCTCTGATTGGAACAGAAGAATATAATAAAAGCGGTAGAGTAGCAAAGGGGAGGAAAGATGAGGAGGAGACAGGAGAAGATGCCAAACGTTTGTGGTTTTTATAATGAGACCATGAGATTATGACCTGATCGTGATTCTTCATCCTGTCAGGATTCACAGACAACCAGTCATCATTCATCTGTTTATTGGTACATACTCTTCAATTCAACTTAATTCCCTTGCTACTGCATAAAACCCCCTAAATTTAAATATGGTCTGTTGTTGTTATGAATAGATTCTGTAGATCTATAAAAAATTATAGTGAGCCAACTTGTGTCTTTGCAGTGTTTGGATGAAACATTCGTCACATTGTCACGTCACTCACATTGATATGATTTTCTTCCTACATACACATGATATTGTACTGCGATTAAAGGACCATACCAGTAGTTTTGCATGTTGGAACATATTGGCTTTATATTTCAGAAAATGATTAATGTGTATGCAAGTAGTATTTATTAGGCTCAAACATGCAAAACAAGTATGGTCCTTTAAGGCAAGAATGTGAAGTATGATACGATACAATATACTTTATTGTCCCTGTGGGAAAATTTGTCTTGGACTCAAATTCTGCACACGTATACATCGTCTCTTGTAGTAAATCACAACCCCAAGTTGCATGTTACACATATTGCACAAATTACACATATTACACANTCTTGTAGTAAATCACAACCCCAAGTTGCATGTTACACATATTGCACAAATTACACATATTACACAAAATTACACTTATTACACATTACACATATTACAAATTACACATATTGCACATATACACAACCAGTGATAAAAGAAAAAGTGATAAGAGCATCATGATGCCATTGCACAACCCCGCAGCCTCAGTCAACATTGTTTAAAACTGTAAGTGAGGTAGACACAAATGAATTTTTAAAATGGTTGAGTTTGCATAGGGGTACTCTATCATCTGCCAGAGGGTAAGAGCTCTTACTCGGTATGGAGAATATGAGATGGGTCAGACAATATTTTCTGTGCATGTCTAAGAACAGACTGATCATATATATATATTGACTGGAGGGATTAATGTTCATTCCACCCCATGACCTTCATGGCAGTCTGTACCAGACGAGCAAGCTTGTCATCCCATACCTGCTGTCAGGTATGGGATGACAGCATGGTAAGAAAGAAGTAAGAAAGTAAGAAGTGTACATGGATGGAATTAGTAGGATTTTAAAATTTTTGTTTGTGCTCCGTTTATTCATTTAATGATCTGTGTGTCTTTTATAAGGTTTGCTAATTTAAAAAGGTGAGCATTTTAGTTTGTCTGATCTAAACTCAAATACTAGTTTTAAGTAGGAATTAATTTGTTAGACAAATATTGAACGTTGGAATGAATGACCTGATCTGATTATTGGTCTGATATTCAATATTATTATTAATGACTTGATCAGACATAGAATTCCTCTGAATAACTTTTCCTATATTTACTTCACTCACATCCATAAATGAGGTAAGCGAGGTAAGTGAGGTGGGGAGGTGGTGAGGTAGCCCTCTGCTGGATTATAGTAGTCACATTGTTCTCTTATCTTTCTATCTCTGGGCTCCTCACACACCAGCCAGACTCTCTCTGCCCTGACAACACCACAGTGTTTTCTCAGGCCGCTAAACAAGTCAAAACTTTCCCCGCGTCTTTCAGATAAGAAACTTCAGCCACATATAAATGACTGTTTAGCAAAGAGCCCCATCGTATGTCTTTGTTTTTCATCATCACCAACCTCTGTTTATTCAAGATAATTTCATTGAAATGAACATTTCTTTTGCAAGAGAGACCACACCAAGATAAGCAGTATTAGACGTTTTGAAATAGAAACAAATGCAAACATCCGACAAGCGCAGAGCAGCAAGTAACAGACAAAACGATCAGTGTAAACATGACATGCATAAAAGCAGAATAATCAAAGCATAAATTCAGGCTGGAGTTCTTTGGAATGACATAATCTGTGTTTTGTCCTCAAATGGCAGAAGTAAAGGCTACAGTTGACGTACATTAATTTAATTTTGCATGTGCAAACAATAAAGCTTAATTTATTCACCGTGTTGACCTCCTTTGGGTCAAACTGGTGAGGCTTCTGTTTATTATACATTTATTGTTCTCTGACATTAAAAAAAGCATTTTGAAAAAATATAAAACTAGGGTTGAATTTTCTGTTTTTACTTTAATCATGCACAATATTTGAGAACAAGAAAAGACATGTATTTCTTAGAAAATGTCGCCCTCTCCTGGCGATGAAAAATAGTGCAGACATCCTGGTTAAAGCTGTGTCTTGACATACTCTGAATTGATTAATTGATTAGAATCACTGAATTGGAGATCAGATTAAAAGTATTATGAGGTGTGTTTGGTGTATTTACATTTGCAAAGTCTGTAACCATTGAAGTAAAACTCATTTGTAATTTGAGTTATGATAGATTGGTAAAGTTCCAAGTTTCTATATATTGGTAACATTCCAAGTTTCTATATTTATTTTGCATTGACAAATTAAACTCTTGAGCAATATGCTGTATATAAATGAATATATATAATATTCAATAAAGTGCATGTTATTTGAAAGTATGATTTAGCATCTAAATGATTCAGCTGAGAACATATTTGTGTTTTTATGTTGTTTCTAATCCCAGTCACCAGTCTTTTTTTTTTTTTTTTTTTTTTTTTTTTAACTATCCAGTATACTATGTATAAAACATAATGCATTAAGGCAGGGAAATGTTTATTTTTGCTCTATAAATATACCACAAAAGACTCATTATTGACAAGTCAATATTAGATAAGAGGGTCAGTACAGTTCATATCGCCTCATAATGAAGATGATAAATGATGATAATAGTAGCAAGTTAGAATTTTTAAAGCTTGCATTTTTATAGTGACTTGTGGGAAAATCAGTCCTAGCTTTGCAGAACTTTAGAGAAGAAATATGTCCAGGACAGAGCAAATAACCTATTTATGAGTTACAAAATTTTAAAAACTTTGAGCTTTTAGTATTCCATTTTGTATCCTAAATGTACTGAAACAGAAAAGAGGGTTGGATTGCTGTAATATGTAAATCCTGAAACTGACAGGGAAGCTTTCTAACCCCTGAATGGAACATTTGGCCTTTGGATCGCTTGCCCACGGCACTGAGAGTTTTGTTGTGCCTTGGCTTGTAAGGCCCAGCTAGGTGCCTGGCCAGGCATTTGTTCTGTCTCTGATTTGAGAATCCTCAATTCCAACATTCACAAAGCGGCTGTTACAAAAGAGTGTCCGTCCGGAGGTACGAAAGCTACAAAACAGCCCTATAAACTGAATAGAACTGTCTTAGTGGCTATTTCCTTACCTTGGGTGGTAAATCACAGCGTTTGTCACAGGGAGGTTTATGTTGTTTGTGCACAAGCTGCCACCACTTCAAAGCTGTGGGAGGGGACCAGCGGGGGGGGAGGGAGGGTGTTGTCCCCTTTCAGTGACTCACGGTCAACCTCAAAGGACCCGTTCTGTAACATCCGGTCCAGGCATTTTGTTGGCTTAACTGGGAGAAGTGGTCAAGAAGTTGTCAGTGCAAAAGGTTATGTTAGGTTTAATTGCCTGCACATGGATGTGTTTGTCAAAAGCTCAAGGGCACAAAATGACAAACTTTTTAACACGTGTTATTGAGTTTCTGCAATGATAAAGCAGTTTGTTTTTTTGTTTTTTTTAATCCATAAGCATCCACACCATTTGAGACTTTGAGGAATCATGGTGGAATTGTGATTTCTAGGGTTGAACAGTTGAAGGAATTAAATGACCGTACCAGTGATTCTGCATGTTTGAGCCCAATAAATACAACTGACATACATGTTATATTACTGCCAACCATTTTCCAAAAAATACTATTGGAGCGATAACTATAGAATTGTTTTTCCTACCTTCCAGACTGCCATTGGTTTCAGTTAATGTAGAGGCTTGAAGCATGCTTGAGATAAGTAATTTATCACAGAGGACAGAATATCTATTTCATTTTTGGTTGAAGTTCCTTAATTTCCAATCCAACCCAGAGCTACACAGAAGAAAACATGTATCTCCGCCAGGGATTATAGTCCCAGGCGAAGACGGCTTTTAAAGAGAAATTAAAATGACCGTGCCTTCTATAATCATGCATAAGATTAGCAGGTGAGACATTGAATTTTAAGGTGAGTGTATCACCTGAACATTTGATTTTGAAAGATTAGGGGATTTAGCAAAATAACACAAAAACTAAAATACGTTTTTAAATTCTGGAAAATGACTGTCAGTTATGAAAAGTGTATGCGGGTTGTATTTTTTGGGCTGAGACATGCAAAATCACCAGTACGGCCCTTTAAATCAGATGCCAATGAGGCTACATCTTCACCTCTAATTTTCTTTCCCACTGAAGGAAGTATTACAAGGTTGCTTTTTGGATACTGAGTGGGATATGACTTTGTCACGGACTTTCCCTTGTCTCCTCTTTGAAACCAAGAGGAAAGCAGCTCTGGTCACTTGAGGTCTAGACTATCAACCTCAGATGATTGCACATACAGTAGCCGCCGGGCGTTCTGCAGTCAAAGCCTCACCACAGCAGTCACAGCTGGCTGAGTGAGCTGGCAGCGGCAGGCCACAAGTCCTCTGCTTTCTCTGTGACTCACCGGCCAGTCTGGCTGTCCAAGTCATGTTAGCGTGCAGAGTCGTCTATAGAAGCCCATCAGACGTCAACTCACACCCCAACCACTAATCACACACTAACAGTCGCTCTCATGGGAAGCAAGAGTGTTCTGTGATGTCTCGAAATGATCCAGTAAAAAAGTTCCCTGCTGTTACGGTAAGGATGTGTAACAAGATTTCACATTAGAAAGAGGTTTATAGCTGGAGCCTGTGTTTTTAATAGAAGCATTTACTGTCCTTTTACGGTTTGTTCTGAGTTAGATTCCCACTTTAAGAGCCCTGTGGAAGTGTAAGGTGCATTACCATTAGTGAACACTAGGAGGAACCAGTGAACTGTTACTGCTGGTGGTCCTGTTTCACAACAACCACCTAAAAGCCTGAACTGAAGCTTGTTGCTTTGATAACCTGGTGAACTTTCAGGCCACTACATATTTGTTTGAGACTATTTGTCTTTCCTCTGTGCCAGGTTTAGTCCTTCCTATTGTATAATGACACGACCTTCCCATTGGTTCCCAGAGACCTTGAAAATCCATGAAAAACTTGGATTTTTATTTAAATTTTTTAAAACTTAAATATAGTTAAATATAGCACACAAATTCATCAATAAGCCTCTACACTTCTAGGCCTCTCTCAGTCCTTGACATGACACTTTGTAAAGAAAATAATGAATTTCATCTCATAAATTCTTGACTTGTCAGGTCATCATAGCAATAAGCCAAAAATCTGTCAAATTTTGATTAATGTGAGACCTTGAAAACTACTGACAACTCCTTGATTTTTTTTTTTCCTGAGGAATGTTGGAAACCTATTCCAAGCACAGACAGCCACCTTTTTCTGTTTCATGCAGCGCTGTAGATAATACAGACATACAGTATTTTAAAGGAGCATACTGGTGATTTTGCATGTTTGAGCAATAAATATTACCCACATATTTTCTAAAATACAAAATCACCTGTATGTTCCTTTAAAAAGATGATTTTTTATTTTATTTTTTAAATTTAATTATTATTATAATTTTTTTTACAGACATGATTCTTGCAAGTTACAGTCATAAAACACCCTAGATTCTTTGTTTTGAGGTTTGCTCATTTTTAATTTGCAACTCAGTCTGTCAGTCAGAGATCTCTCAGGCATAATCGATGTCAATATCAGTGAGCAACTCATAAAACCTTTTGCCAAAAAAAAAACAAAAAAAAAACNCTCAGGCATAATCGATGTCAATATCAGTGAGCAACTCATAAAACCTTTTGCCAAAAAAAAAACATCTAAATATGAATTCCAGGTAAGGCCATGAAAATGAGTAGTCAAGGTCAGGGTTTGGTTTAGACAAAGAATAGCAAAGGATAAAGCTAAGGTTACGCAAGTAAGGTTAGGGTCAAAGTTATCCAAAACAGTCCCAAAGACATGCCTGACACGGGTCAAATTCTGGCTAAATCCAAAAGTGGGCCTATGTTACTCTGGTTTGAAGTTTCATCAATGCTAGAAGATTAAAATTCACCATAAGTCAGACCCAGAGGGTTAAAAAGTCACATATTTGTGTCCCAGCATAAATCCAGCCTTTACCGTTGCTGAGAACACTCAAGCCTCACAGAGTCAGCGTGACCTTGGTCTGGAGACAACACGAAGAAAAATGACTTGTGCCCTCTGACATTGGTGTGGTAGGAAACACATTTTAGCTGGACAAATTGCACAGTGTGAGAAAAACCTGCATCTTCTCAGTGTTCACCGGTGATCTACGACCTGCTTACATGTACATGTTTTCAATCATGTAGAAACACAGCCAGTGTGCATGTGTGCACCAAACCAATTTAGACTGCTTCCCTAAACTACACCACGCTGTCCTCGTGGCCCTTTTTGAAATCTGCTTATGTGATATGAAACTATCTCACCTTTAATTTTTTTAATGATCTATATACAGTATTATACAATTATGTGAAAATAGTCTAAGTAATGGAATAATTATAAATTTGATTTATGTTGGTATTGTGACTTTTTTAAACAATATTACTAAATATTTTCACTGCAGATGTGTGTATCAAACTAACTTATGCAATTTTTGTTAAACAAATCTGCAGTAAGTGAAGCAATGAAATGTCGTCTTCAGCAATCTGTGGTAGTCATATAAAACGGAAGACACACACACAAACATATGTACACACACACACAGAGATCTTCTCTTAGGGCCTTTCTGTGGCATCCGCCCAGTTCATACTTTCCAATTTTATGGTGGTTGTGTTTTCCTGACAGTACTGCAGGAAAGCGACTTGTTTGGTCTTAATTACAATATACATCCTGTTGATTTCTGAGTAGAAAATCTGTTTGAAATTAGACCAACCACTTCGCCACGTTAACATAATTGACTTATCAGCTGACAAGACCTTAAGGCTTTTTGAGAGTCTTTTCTCTTTTTTTAATCTTTGACTTTGGGAAAGTTCAACAGAGAAATAGCTGATGGAATTTTAAGAGCTTCAGTTCATGTGTTGCATTGTAATGCCATTGTGTGCTACTTCACTGTCTCATAAATCACCTGGTCATTGACCTATGAAACATCTTTCATGGCCCGTTTTACATCTGGGACTGCTGTTGCAGAAACATGAGACGATGGGCATGTGTTGGAGCTACGCTCCCAGCTGCTGATGTTGAGATAAAACTCAGCGACTGCATGCGTCATTCTCTTGTCATGGTACTTTGAATGCTATCTGCTCTCTTTTTGAGCTAGCCCAAACAGAGGAGGCAGTTTGAGGAACCTCAGGAAGGGATAAGTCCAAAATCTGCAGGCTAGATCTTGCAGATATACATCGCTGGTCTGAGCCTTGGAGAATAAAGGGACAGGAGAGGTGAGGAAAGGAAGAAACTTTCCCTCATCTCTCTATCTTTCTCCCATGCATGAATCGTTTTTCCTTTCTGCATCCCTGCTGATTACCCTGTAGCTCCTCTGCAGCTGCCCATCTTGATGCCTTAACCCTGAGCCCGACTAACACATTTATATAAAATAAAAAATAAAAACTTCTTCATGGGTATAAATGCTAACAATAAAATATATATTCTCTGTCATTGCAAGGCTGTTAGTTTTCCAATCTCAGCATCTTCTGAGAGCTTTAAGTCACCTGTCTAAATGGTGTTACCTAAACACACTGCAGATGTACAAGATCAAGGCAGTTTTTGACAAGTTTTCCTCCCTCTGGTTCTATTAAAGTCAGACTGTGATATATTACAGAGTAACCTCCATGACTGGCCAGCCTGGTGCTTCCCCTCATTCTATTGAAAGACCTGGCTGTTTTTCCCATATGACCAAACCGTCTAGGAACCTCAAGCTCTGAGACAGACTAGGAAATTGGACTATGACTCTCCACCTCCCACTTTTCTCTGAAATCTCCGCTCTGTGGTCTCCAGAGTATCCGCCTGAATTCTCTCAGATATGATCCAGTTGCCATAACTCACCCACCTTGGTTCCTGCTGCAGCCCCTATTATAAGTGTGGCTAAATGCAACAAAAGCTCATGGAGCAGGAGGGGGGCTTAGGATTTAAATAAGGGGTTCATGTGCACCACATCTGAGAGCCTTGATTCCTCATGAGGAGTCTCATAAGGGAAAAGGTCAGAGGTCGGGGAGTTTCCCCGCTGTTTCTTGCTTTTGTTGTGGTCTCTTGCCACAGCTTTGGTGATTAACTAAAGGTACTTTGATGTACCATTAGACAAACTTTTTTTTTCAGACAGGTGAGTGATCATCTCAGACAGGTGAGTGACGATGAAAGACAACCACCACTGTGTTGTCAACAGTCTCAGACTCACTGTAAAAACACCTTGAGTATCTGAACACATAACAAAGGGGATTTGCTTCAAGAGAGCACTTAGAAACTCCCGAGTCGACGTCCCAAATAACCCCGCTTTATGTCATTCACGGTTTTATATATCAAGTCTTTATTCCGGTATAGACATGTTACATGACTAATGTTGTTTGTTGCTCATGTACATTTGAAGTATGTAGGTGAAAAAAAAAAAAAAACATCTTGAGGGCATGTGGTGATTGACGGCTGGGACAGATGAACGGACATTAACTGAAGTAGTCCTCATGAGTATCTGATACACGTCCCCAAAGAAAACTCAAGCCTCCTACCACATTACCTAAGCCCACGTGCGCCTTGTCGCTGCTTTGTCTGTAACTAGGTATTTTAAGGACAAAAACAGAGGACAAAAGATCTTTTATGGACCTGAAGCAATTGGTTTGAAAAGAAAAGACAGATTGTATTATTCCCCTTTAACCAAAGGGCTGCAGCGTAGGGGTAGCTATTGAAACTCAGTAAACAACACCAAAACATCCCATGTAGGCCATAGACATCTTTGAGGTGAGCCAGCGAGACTAGGGCACTGTCTGGAACTTCATGTTATTCCCCAGTGACCGTCTCCACTGTCTTAACCCCGTTTTCTGTGCCTGTGGAGTTGCAAACAAGTTGTCCAACAGGAAGGACATAGGAATCTGGATGCCCTCTTTATTTTTTCCCAAGCATTTAAGAATCTTAAGACCTTTGCTTGGCAGGGTTCATGTTAAGTCGCTCACCTGACTGATGCATATGTTTAACTGTCTTGAATGCCATCCTTGGCTCAGTGCTGTGCTTTTTTTTTTCTTTTGCTTTTTTTTTTTTTTANTTTTTTTTTTTTTTAGCTTTGTTACCTTTACCAATGAGATATATGTCATATCTCAAAACTTTCAGGCAGATTTTAATAAAATTTTGTAGAGAGGTGGGACTTAATTCAAGGAAGAGCTGGTTAGATTTTGAGGAAGATGCATATCGAGGTCTAGAAACATGTCCTTTAACTTTGCAAGATAGGGCTTTTGTTGACATTTTCACCTATTTCTCAAAAACTTAGACACCAATCTTAATGAAAAAAGTCAGACGTGTGTCCTATGACAGTCTATCAACACGTGCAATTCAGCCCCAATCCCCTATATATATAAACTATTGCACAGTTATGGATATAGATCCACAAGTAGATGATATCTGCAATGCAACTGTATAATGAATTTGCAGGATAAAATGTTTTTACACATCTGCTTTTAGGATGATAGTAAAAGTCTGTGGAAAATCAATATTCATACACGTGCACAGATTTCTGCCTTGGAATCCTCCACTTTTGAGCCTTGAGCAGCTCTACTGGTTGAACTGGGTGTGTATTGCCTGGCTCAAAGACATATCAATAGTAGGTACAACCTTGAAGTATTCCTAATTTACTTGCCCAACCCAAACTCTCCTAATTGTGATCTTCCAGTCACAAATGTCACAGTTTGTCACAGTCCTGATGGTCTGAGCCACTGAGAATCTCAGCCTAGCACACCATTGAATGAAATAGAACTTATCTACCTAGATAGCAGCCTCTTGTTACAACTACCAGTTTAATTGCGTAAATCTGGTTGAATCCCATTACAGCACAGCCAGCTGTCTAGACAGAGTGATCTCTGCAGTGCTTCCAAGTCTCTTCTCATAAATATAATGAATGACTTTTATGCTATTAAATATGAACCCATATGGACAGCAGCCCAGAGGTTTCTCCCAACACACATACACACACACACGCACATGCACAGACACAGGCACACAAACACCAAACTCATATCTAGTAATCTCTCTAAATCAAATTGCAGCATAACCCTGCATGATACTGGACAGAGGATTACTGACTATTTTTTTTTAATTATCATTCATTTTCCATCCTGAATTTCTGACTCGTTGTGATTTCCCAGAAAAGCACTGATTGTGCTTAAAAGTCTACACGAGGAGGGATATGTTCCAGACAAACACGTGGATTAAAGAGCAACAGGGACACATTGTATCCAGAGTACAGACTGATGAAAATGTTGTTTTGGATTTGCTCTGCCAAACTGAAGTTAAAACTGTCCCCATGAATGAGTTCACATGTCCTTGTGTATTATCAGTGACAACGCTTGCTGTTCTCCAGCCCTAACACTCAAAATTTGGAATGTGGAAAACAGCAGAAGTCCAAATATCTGACACAACTTGGTGGTTGTACTGCTTCTTTGATGGTCCTGTTAGTGATGTGACTTGAGGATGTGACGTTGGTCTGTAGCTCATCCATCAAACATTTCTTTGGACTTGGAAGACATTCAACATTCAAGAACTATTGGCCACCTTGATATGAAATTTGTTGTGTACCTGTATATGATTCCTAATGATTATGGTACCCCCTGACTTTGGCTAGAAACTTCCACCTTGGCAAAACCTTCCCCTCGATGAACACTTTAGTCACTGACAAAATACCTTGGGCTGGATTTACACTGTAAGTCTTGATTCCCAATTCTGATTTTTTGCCTATATCCGATTTTTTGTTCAGTGTATTTACATTTTCTTTTTTTAAGCAGCTCATATCTGATACCTGTATTTACATATTGCTGTAATGGCAACTATCACCTAACATGTCTAACACATAGCCTATCAGTGTGTCTGATATATATAGCCTAGCATGTCCTCCATTTCTGTTTACAGAGAGTGATCATCATATTGATCGCTTACATCATCCATATGCAGATNCTCCATTTCTGTTTACAGAGAGTGATCATCATATTGATCGCTTACATCATCCATATGCAGATAAGACAGAATATGACTTCAGAGTCGGAATGGGAAGGAAATTCCAGTCTGTGTATTTAGACAGCAGTTGCATTGGTGGATATCTGATACATATCCGATTTATTTCCACATATTGAAGTGGCCCAAATTGGATCTGAGCATATCTGATGTCATTGTGGCTTTTTACCATTTACATCTTCAGTAAACGTATCCGATACGTGTCGCATGTGCGCAAAAAATTGGAATCAGGTTGCATGCGTGTGGTTGTGTAAATCCAGCCTTGAAAACTTGTTTTTACCCTGTTATGGGTATTTATGCTCCACACAAGTGAATCCTAATGTTTTAATAGCCTTCTCATCCTCTGGAACATCCATCCGGTCAAAATTTGCACCTATAAACAAGAAATACCAAAATAAAACTTACATAGAACACTCATGTTCACCAGAGGATGAACCCTTTCCAGTTTGGATGATCTTTCATGTAACTCTGCCCACTTTGCACAAGTTAATCTTACTGTGTAACAGAATGATTGTGATGGAATTTTCTGAGCGCATTCTTGATCCCAGAGGAATAAGACCCTTTTTAAATTTTTAATACTTCAATACGCCATCATCTTTACTCTTACACCCTTATGAACAAAGGTTGTGTCAAATCATACAAGTATGATTTTTTTTCTATGATTAAATTTTTTTATATCATGAAATTGATGATATTGCACAATAATAACGTGTTGATGAGCTTCCACATCATGAGCAACAAGAAAAAACAATACACGCATGTCTGGAAGTATTGTGGTCAGCACCTGATGAATTAGCTCCTAAAAAGGGAGCTGCTTCTGGAAATGGTTCAGCTACAGGCTAACTGGCTAATAACCAATGATGGGAACACAACAAATTTGTTTGACTACCTGAAGCAGGAATACTTGGTTAAATATTTAAAAAAAAGTCAAAAGTCATGTGAGGAAGCGAGTCAGGCAGCTGATTTTTGTCCTAAAGCAAGCAGGCAAGTCAAGCTTAGCAGGACAGGAGCGTTAGCTAGCTAGCTGTACTCCTGTGAGAGAAAAAGCTAACGGTGGAGAGAAATTAGCGAATCAGTGACTTCTTGTTGTGACGTATGAACATTGTTAGCTTAGCCGCTACTCTTACAGTTGAATTCTTTACCTTAACCACGTGCTTGTGGTGGATCTGGACTTCAGAGCGTATTTAAGTGCAGCATCATAGAAGCTATTTAACACTGGAGGGAATATCATAACCTGCCAAAGATCAGCTCTTCAGACATCATCAGTCATTTTATTTGCTATTAATAGGGAAGACTAGCAGGTCAGGTTAGTTTAAGTTGTTGTTTACAAGCTTAAATATTCCAGGATTTAGTTATTTGTACTTTTACTGCAGGAAACACTCAAGTGTGCCTGCTCACCAATCCAACATTGTTTATACGATGTTCATATCGTCATCAGAAACTTTGCAGCCTCCAGTGGCTGCTAGGAAGGATTTGTTAGAGCTTTAGTTTGATTCAAAAGCTTTAGGGATCTTTTAGTTGTTTTTCAGATTACAACCACATGTGAAATTCAGCAGCTTCATACGTGATTTCCCATCATAAAATCTGTTTAAGTGCTTAATTCTTTTTAAGGGATTTTTTAACTCCTGGGTAAAAGATCTTTATTGGTGTCTGTTGACCCCTGACTAACACAAGCATTAAGTTTTAGTTTCTGGTTGACAAATAAGACTAGATGGGCTCGGACATTTCTCAGTGGTCCTTTTCCAGATGCACCGTGTTGGCTTTGCAGAGCACAAATGTTAAGTATCATCACCTGATTTAAAGAGCCAAGCAGGCCTGGAAGCCTGCCAAAGGTGAGCTCTGATTGCAGTGTTGACATTGCTCGCTCTCATCCTTCACCTGCTACCTATTAGCTCCATGCTGGTGATACTGGGGCATGGTGGCATTTTTTTCTCCTTGAATCTGAGTGTTTTTAGCTGTGGGCTAGTTTCAGTTTTTTGGACCCCGAGAGGTTTAGATGAAAGTGAGCATGGAGACCCTCCTGGTGTTTCAGTTTTGGTTGTTTATGAGAATTCATTGAACTGACAGGGGTCATTTGCCTTTGTAGACATGGAGTTTCATCAACCTAGAGCCCATCCGAGACCCATGATAACGTTTCAGAAATTTATGGCCATCAATAGCAGGTTTTATCTAATAGCAGCAGTACGTTCTCTGTCTTTGTTCTAATTGTGTGAGAGGCCACAAAGGTGTTTCTGTCATGAAACAGTGCCCAGCTTATATCTTCTATAATGTGATTATTTGGCCTCTTGTTCCTTTGTGTTCTTCTGTAGTATCAGTAACATGTGAATTATAAAGGCTTTGTCCACGTTTTGGTCATAATGCGACACATATTTCAGAATTTCAATATGCAGCAACTCCTCAGAGAGATGTGTCATGGTAGTGTGTGTTACCCCCCTGAGGACATATCGGTATTAGTTTACCAACTCTTGTATACACACACAGACACACACACACACACACACACACACACAAAAATATGCATACAGCATCACATATACACCACCTCTCTCTCTTTCCCTCTTTCTTTCACAGACTGGGATTATGGTCTGGTTAAAAAACGAGCATTCTGCTTTATTCACATCTGTCCACACAGCATGGCTGGGACAAATACCTTTTAGTGAAACATTTAGCTAAACCCCTCAACTGGGCAACTGAGAGCTTTAGCAGCCAGGCAAGCAGCCAGGCACAGTGTGTCTTTCTCTAATTCACACCTGCAGTCATTTAAATAGTCACTCAGTGATCTAACTATTCATTATTGATCCTTCTGCTCTTTGTTGTTATGGGATCTTCAAAAAGCAAGTATTTATCCATAATTTAGTTGAATACATCATGTGTTGTTTCATGTTTCCCTGCAAAATCTGAGGCCAGATTAGTTGGGGGGGGGGAATCTCCACCAGGCAAGATCTTTGCTGGCCGAGCTCCTGCACTAGTAACAGCTAGCACAGATGCAGTTAAGATTCTCCTTGGGGATTAGGTGGCGTACCATGCAAGGCAAAGGCACAGAATCCTGTACTGTCCGTCCCTTAATGCTCATTAAGAGGTGAAATCCCTGCCGCCAATCCAGTCTCAATGCACAAATGCACACACACGCACACATATGCTTACATTACTCCCTAGCTTACATTCTTTGCATTCACATAAATGTTTTCGAGGATGGGTAGTGAAAAAGGTCATTTTATTGGCTCTGTTTAATTGTTTTATTGGTATATATTAGAATTTGGATGACAGGTGCAGTGGTTAAAGTCCACCTGCATATGCTATGTAATATGGAATATGCAAATATAGCATGCACACAACTTAGCACATAACATACATTGTATGCAAAATGAAAAGTCAAGTTGCAATTCATATGCTCAAGATTGCATCCAAATTCTAAATATTGGATCATATATAAAAGCCTTTTAAGATATTTACCAAACAACTTTGAAGGAAACGATGTTTCCTGAACAAAGTCAATTTAAAATGAAATTTTCTCAAACACGGTCCCTGTTCCTCCTTCCTTAAGTCCAACTGGTTAAGAATAATCCATTCCTGCGAGGAGAGAGGGCGTGAGGACGTATGGCGTCTGGAGGACATCCTTGGACTGGCAGCTCTGCACGGCAGGTCCAGACAGACCTAGAGAGAGGATTTGGTCTATAGCAGGAATGGGAAACTGGGGCATACTGGGATCTGTGGTCCTCAGAATGGAGTCCTGGGTGTTGACCCAGTGTTGGTTTCTGCTACATCCCATTGGTCCAGCTGCAACTAGTGCAGATGTCTGGACAGATACTGGATATCAGCTGGCGTGCTGGCAGCTGTCAGTCAGTCACAACTTGCCTAAGCGTTGGATTGGCTTCTGGACTCGATGTGCTGGCAAGTCTTCATGCTTTGAGAGTGCGGGTTGACACCAGATTCCACAGGGATGGTTTTGTATTTTTTTAAATTTCAACTCAGTGATGGATTAAGAGAATCACTGGACATATCTCATACATAACCGGGGTGAGTGTATTTTACTTTTGCCAATGTAATGCAGTGTGTCTTTGGTGTAGCAGGGTTTAAAATGTATAAAAAGATGAAAAAAAAGTGCATTTCCATTTTAAAAAGCCTTGTGCAATCTGTGTTTTGTACAACCCAAAATGATAGTTCTTGGTTGAATATAAAACCATCTGAGCAAGTTGTCCTGTAAAGTAACATTCTTATCTGACTATAACTATCAGGATTTGCTTCTGTTTGTTATTAGTACGATCTTTTTTTCAGAGAATCACTATAGCATTTTCATATTGGATTTACCAACGTGTGACTGGGACTTTGTCACTGCAGATGATTTAAATTGTGATACTGACTGTGTAATATTGCAGTAGGTACATGTGCATGTATGTGTGTTTGTGTTTAATACAGTCGAACGGCAGGTGCTGCTGAGCCCCCCGTTACGTTGTCTTGGTTGATTGCTTGTAATGCCTGAGTGCGTATGGCTGAAGGCGCGCGCCGGTGTCAGTGGGAATGCCCTCTTAATGGCTGCAGCAATCAGGCAGCCGTCGCCACTGAGCCGAAGGAAAACACGGTAGTAACATGCAGCATGTCAGAGGCTCATTAAGGAAGGGGGCAGCGTTTATAACACTGCTGAGAGGAACAGTAAATCACTGTGCTCCCCTACAGCGCTGAGTGGAAGGAGTCCTGCCCCGTGTAAATGCAGCGGTCACCATTCTACACACAGTGGTCACTGTGTGTGTGTGTGTGTGTGTGTGTGTGTGTGTGTGTGAGCATGCCTAATAGTAGTGGCAGTAGAAGCCTATATTCATACAATTTCTATTTCCAAAAAGCTATAAGAATAAGAAATCCAAGGATCTATGTAATAGTAAAAGTATGTGTGTGTGGCACAGGAAGAAAATTATGGAAGAATTTCATATGCCTTCACTTTAGCATTTTTTAAATTTTTTTTCAATCTGGAAATCTTTCAGGTAATATTTACTGATAAGTAAAAAAAACAGAGCTAACCCAGGTGCACATACTGTACATTCATACCTTCAGTATCAGGCAGGGATGCTGTCTGATTAAGTAATGTTGTACAGTTTTATTAGCTCACACTGCACAGTTGAAATAACCATTCTGAATGATTTCTAAGCTGATACTCTGGTTCCATAGACACGCAACAACATGGGCGCTTTCATTTTCATTCAGTTTTGTCTGAATGAAACAACTTCCAGTAAAGTTTTTCTCTGTTCAAAACAATATGGCCACATCGACGAAAAAAAAATCTTGACTTCAACAAATTGCCTCTTTAAATATCTCAAACTCAAAGTTTGACATGTCATAAATCTGTCCGCTTGCCCGATCACTCAATCTTAGATTGTTTGGGCAACTAATTGGACTTCAAGGCCCTGCTCAAACTGAATGTCAAATAATGCCAATCAGGTCGAAATTCAGCTCAACTCTGGAAAGTACTTGGTGACTGCCAAATCAGGGTGAAAATCAAGTCGAACCCATACAGTGTCTGTCCGCCTTAACCACACAGTTGAAAAATGATTTTACACATGGTTTTGTACAGTTTCAGTTGTGTCAGTCACCGAAGGCCTGTTGCATTTTACAGTTTTTTTCACTAAAATGTATAGTAGTATCAGTATAAGATGTATAGCAGGTTATTATAGAGGTCAGTATAAGAAGTGATGAAAAAAGCTGTGAGTCATCTTTAAAAATATGAACCCGCGCCCCTTATTTGACTCATTAGAATGTTTTGCATGAAGCATCGCTGGAGGAAACACATTGTGTACAGAGTAAGCCAAAAAAGCGTGAACGCATCAGTTCTTTAAGCATTAGTTCTTGATTAACTCTTCGAATTAGATAGCCATCAGCAGACTGGGGCCCTGATATAAACCAAATGGGATAGCAGACACACAGGCAGAGTGAATTGTGTCATTGTGAGGTTGATAATGGACGCCTTCTTACACACATTAAATGCAAGTCTGGGGGACCCTTGAGGCCCCTGGTGGCCTGTTTTTGCATGAAGTAAAATGCCTCCCATTCAATAGGGCATAGGCAGCACCGTTAAACATTTATGGAGGTTGTTTAAACAGCCGTTAACTGCAGATTAAGTGAGATCTGTGCTCCTGGCTTCGTAGAATCTCCTGTTCAGATCATGCACACACACACACACACACACGCAAACACACATAGACATGAAAACTCAAGACAGCATATGTACACAGTCACAGGAACATACATGCACACATAAACATGAATGTATGCAAATAAAATAGTATAAATACAATCACAGATACCATGCATCCCTTTTGGCCATCGCTGTTGGGTTTGAGTCTGCTATACATAAAACAGAGCATTATAAAGTAATAGTTCCCTGTTGAACTATGACTACATCTACCATTACTGAACATGTCTTTGATTCAGAGTCAGTACATTTACTTGCAATACTGTGATTATTTGTTGCCAAATGTACTATTTTTGTTTTACCATCTACTCAGATTTTTGGACGTGGAAATATGGTTTAAAGGTAGTGTCACAGGTTTTTTCCCCCCTGAATATTAAAATAAGAAAAGGCCAACAAATTTAATATTTGAATTGAATGTGCAAAATTGATAATCAGACAGTATTTCAGTTGCCCTACTGCCCTAAAATTGGTAGACCAATCCATTACCGCGTTTTTCCCGTCTAATCTGGCCTTGAAACCCTTGTCTGAGGTGACATACCTGGCACATTTAAGGATACGACTGTCATCAGATCGGACTGATCTTTCTGGCACTTTCCTCTGTCTCCTCCTCGTCCCAGACAAAAACGTGATGTAACACCTCCCAACGTAAAGTCGCGCCTCGACCTAAGTGCTGCACTCACACACGCTCTGTCTAATGTGGAGTTAGCCTCCTTTCGCTGCTCCGTAATTAGCAGGCAAGGCGGGACTGAAGACAGGCCATACGTAAAGCAGAAACGCCATGAGGTCTTCCTCTGTGTGGGGTCACTGTCAAGGTCAGGGGACTTGTTAATGAGGCGAGGATGTTTTGACTGCGCTGATGAGCCTGCCAGTGGAAAGGCAAACTCATCAACGTAACTGGCTTAATAAAGGCACAGGCCAGCATTGTTCCATCCACTGCAACTAACAAAAATTTAAATAACCAGCATTAAAACTTCACCAACTTGTAAGTAATTTAAATATATTAATATTTCATTTAAAATCGATTGCTGTTTTTTTGAGTTCTGTGTTTTTGTGGGGCAGTATGTGAGGTATGGTAATAAGCCTGGTGAATTGGCGGCTCACACAGTTGGCTGGTTGTTGTTGTGGTGTTTTGTGTGGGCCAGGGCCAGGGTGCCTGCCGTGGCGCTGGTGTGGACAGCTGGCCCGTCTGATCCCTCTAGGCTGCTCTTAAATTGGTTTTAGTGGCAGCGCTAATAAAGCTGATTATCTGTATGGCTCAAGGCCCCGCTAACCCTGTGACACTCCTGGCAGCTGGTGGGACCGGGTCCTCGGACGCCATCAGCGCTGCAAAAAACGCCATATTAACAAGCAAGTTTGCTATAAAAACGTCCAGAAATCTTATTTTTTCTATCAATAAATGGGAATGGCGTAACACAATGGCAGAATTTGGCTTGATTTGTTCAACAAGCTGGCCTATTTTTTTTTTTTTTTTTTTTTTTTTTTTNTTTTTTGCAGCGTGCCACCACCACTGCCCTCCTCCTCTTCCTCCTTCTTCCACCCTTCTCCTCCTCAGAGCTCACTACTAGAGCCTGAGCTAAGTGCCTGTCTGTTCCTCTCCTCTGTTCCCCCTTGAATCTTTCTCTCCCTCCATCATCCCTCCCTCCTTATTTCTCCTCCTCCTCCTCCTCCTCCTCCTCCTCCCCTCCCCTCTCACACAGTCACATTCACGGCAGCTGCTGCTAAGCCCTCTCTGGTGCATTCTCCATCACCACACCAACCCCTCCTCATCCTCACTGCCTGCTCCCCCTTTAACCACCCTCCACTTAGAGACAGGCATGCATGCTATACAAGCAGGCTGGGGGTTGTTTATTGCGCTAAGCATGGGGTGTAAGATGGACGGAGGCGTGAGCATTGGACTTATTTTCCTCTTGCGTTCAGCTTAAGAGAAAGGATATTAAAATTAATATTGATTAGTGTTTGATGTTCTTTTAAGAGGGAAGCAGGGGTCAAACAGGAAGGGGNGGGGGGGGGGGTGTCTGAGTCGCTCAGACCTGAGGCAAATAATGCAGAGATCCAATCTTCAACAGTTCATGCACCCATACTCAGTAATAGGTTGGTGAAGGGGTTTATATGTTCCTGAACCAGCACAACAGGAGTTGCTTGATAGTTAACTTAATATCTTGAAGAATGTTTGGCAGCCTAGTGGCTAATAACACAAAAGAATGTAATAGGAAAATGGAATTTGTGGTTCTTTTATTTGAATTTTTATAGCTGTATTAATGTTAACAGCAATCTATTGCTGGGTGAAGCAGACATGCCTGGTGGAGTCTGAATGTTACGGATTTTGTAAAGTAAAAAAAAGAAATACAAATATTCATTTATTTTCACAAGATTTTTAATGATCTTCAGCACAAGCTGACGAGTGAGCGCCTGATCGCAGAACTCGTTGCTCAGCGCAAACAAAACTTCAGCTTCAAAGGTCACATTTTACTGAGCTTGATAAAATGAACAGTAAGAATATTAATTAACAATTTAAGTACGACGATTCTTTTATGGTCTTTCTTGTGTAGTTTGCGCCCATGGGAGGAGTGTTTGGCTGGTGAATGGGTGTCTTTCAGTCACAATCCCTGCTCCCATGAGTATTGCCATTTCTCTGGTTTCACTCCCTGAGAGCAGCTCGCTTGATTTCGCCCGGGGCCTGCAGCTTCCTATAGGCCCTAAACTTCACAAAGCCTTTATGACATAGTTTCAGTCAAAGAGAAAGGGAATTACTATGCAGAGAATATTTCTCCCAGCAGAGATCGGTAAACACAGACAGGCTTCCTCGTCATTGTTGTAGGAAACAACGATGTTAAATGTATCATATTCATCTTATTGCTTTTTCAGTAAATGTTGCTGTTTTGATGTCTATGGTATTAGCTTCGTAAAAAACTAAAATATATTATAATTCAACTATACTGTGATATTATAAAATCAGCTTTGAAGTGGTTTGTTCCTCTGCTAAGGTGAGTGCAGCGAGGATTGTAATTTAGGACGGAGTTGGTAATATGGCACACAGCTGGAACCACGTTCATTGCTCATGGCTAGTTTCTTACCATCAGAGGAAAGAGGAGACACCAAAAACAAATGACTTCAAAGGCTCAGGGACGTCTGAGCTACATTTACGAAGAAAACAAAGTAGTGCCGCAACCGGCTGCACTGTAATGGTCCTGTTCCGTTGACCGTCGGCTGGTCTTTAAGATGGAATGTGCAGTGGGAAAACAATCTGTGCTAACTTGGTACATGGTAGTTGTGCTCGCTCTCTCAGGTTTTGGCTCATATGATTGGCTTTGTGAATCACGATAGAGTGATTTATCAATTGATTGACTGTCTGGTTGGCATAATCATTGATTTAGTGGATGGTCCACTTTAAAAAAAATAGAAAGCAAGATAAAAACAGCACATAGTCAAGTCTTCATACTAGTTAAAGGACATACCATCCATTTTGCATGTTTAAGCCTAATATATTCAATTTTCATACATGTTACGTTACTGACAATCATTTCCCAAAAGATAAAACCATATTTCAGCCTTCCTGATATTTTACAAAATCTCTTAATCTTTCAAAATCAAATATTCAAGCAATACACCCACCTTAAAAATGCACGTTTCTTCTGCTAATAGTTACACAGCCTTATGAAGTCACAGTCATTTAAATTTTTCCATAAACGTAGGTCTTCTTTTGGGACTATATTCCCCGGTGGAGGCAAACATTCACTCCGTGCTTTTTATTGCGCATAAATGCTAAAATTACGTAACTTCGAAAAAACTTGAATATACATCTTGTTCACGATGATGGATTACCTATCCCAAGAGCATTTCAAATATCAACGAGTTAATTTTAATAGCATACCAGAATGAACTGAAACCAATGGTGGTCTGGAAGGTAGGAAAAACATTTTNTTTTTTTTTTTTTTTTTTTTTGTCTTTTTAATTCAATCTGTCCCAGTAGTATGCTTTGGGAAATAATTGTCAGTAATGTTAGGTTACATGTATGAAAATTGAATATATTAGGCTCAAACATGCAAAATGGATGGTGTGGTCCTTTANTTACATGTATGAAAATTGAATATATTAGGCTCAAACATGCAAAATGGATGGTGTGGTCCTTTAACAGACTTCTCCACACTGAATATGTACATGCACACTATACTCAAATTTTTGTCTGCACTGCAATTAAGGCAAAAATATAGAGTTAAGCCGCAGCATGACTATAAGAGAATCTGAAGGTGGCAGAAACCTCAATCAGTCAAATCTGCTCTGATAAAATTTACAACTTTTCTACTTTGCCACTCTGCTAGGCACCCCCACTTCACCCAGCGATGTTTTAATTTGTCTCTCGCAAGCTCTCTTTTTTTCTTTACATCATCCTGCCCACTCTCCGCAGAGAGAATTAAGGTGACAATGTGCTCTGGTGGAGATAACAAAAATACACAGAAGATACATAATTACAGTTAACAACCCCTCCCCTCTATTAAAGTGAATCCAATTATCCAAGTTTATATGATTGAGGATTGAGGTTACAAAGACATGCACACACACACACACACACACACACACACACACACACACACTCACACACCAACCCCTCCCATCTCTATGATGGCAGCTTTTCACCCCACTTTCCAGTATGGGCATTCTGAAAAGGTACAGTGTTAGCACAGTTGCTTACCGATGAGGTTGACACCAAGTTAGATGGGCTGGATGGGATGAAGCATACTGCAGCCTTAAGCTGTATACATGGATGAAGTTAATAGGATTTCATTGTTCTCTGAATATACATGAGTCATTTCTTAAATGGCTTATGAGAGAAAGTTTTCCAGGTGACAAAATTCGTATGCAGAATGATTTCACCGAAAATTATCTTGAAATTACACAGAATTTACAATTGTAAAATCTAGGTCTGCTACTCGGAGTCCCCCGGCGTGACGTTTGCAAAATCAATTTATTGTCTTAATCAGATTAGAATCAAAGTTTTAACAAGCATGTAAACACACTGATCTTTGTTTATTCCAGTCAATAAAGTCAGATCACATCACACAATGCTCAACACTGGCAAGAGATTAAAGAAAAGCAGACAACCGAGCATGAAGTCAGGCTCATTCTTTGCTGTAATCAAATTTTCTGGAGAGAGGGAGAGGGAGAGAGAGAGAGAGAGACAGAGAGAGAGAGATAGAGAGAGAGAGAGACTTTCAAAGAAATTACCTGTATGGTTTCAGGGAGATGTGGGGGTTTAAGGTCTTGTGTTTCACAGGGTCCTAACATTAGACGTAGCGTTTCTCAGGTTTCAGCGATGCCTGTGTAACATTAGTCTGTTAAATATTTATACACTATTACATAATGCTGAAAATGAAAAGGTTAATAATGAGGCATACCACAGGGATTTTATATGGCAAGCAGGCCATCACCTCTGCGGCAAAGCTTCAACTCCAGAAAGAAACTCATACAAGGACATGACACAAACAGTTGTGCGTGTCTAGTATTCAGAGGCTAAAAGGTATTTATATATCTCACATAGCTAAGAAGTATCTCAGCAATATTTTGTTTCATCAAAATCATCTTGAAATCAGACAGAAACCCATACCTTATCTCGTCATATTACCCCTCGAGACTGGCCATGTTTCCAAAGAATGTGTTTTGGTTTACAGCTTTCATCACTTAGAAATGATGGTTCATGTAAACCAGCTAACATTCTCTGGCAGCTCAACCAGAGTGAGATTTAAGATGATGTGGAGCGATTCAGAAATTCTTCATACTAACAATCGCTCTCTATAAGCCAAGATCAGATGAATGGCACATGGGCACTAAGCTTTTGAAGCCTGACATATTTGACTTCACCTTATTTTAACTTTGGATAGTGCGTGCGTTAAACATCCGGTTGAAGCTGACACTGGAAATAAAAGGGAAAAATCAAAATGTCAGGGCAGCCGTTCATTTGGGGAGTTGACAGCTTTCAAACCTATGGAACATATGCAGACTAATATTCCAATGATAAAGCATTTAGGTCAGTAATGAACTAAGGTGCATGTAAATGTCATACTTGCATTATGCCAATGTGATTATGATCATAGTAAACATAATCACAGTAACATGTGGAGTATTACGACTATTGAAGAGGAAACATTAACAATGTAAACACCTTAATCCAGTGATTCTCTATTGGAACTTTCATCACATTCTGGAACACAGATGGAAATCCAATTGCTTCACAGCAGGAATGTGGAGCGAGTTTTCCTCACAACAGATGTGGGCTCCAGAGCGGACTATCAATACCACTGTGGTCTAGTCCAGAATTTGAGTGCAACGGAAGTTAAATGTTGTGAAAAGGTGTTACCGTACATGGCCGTCTCAGCCAAAAGTGCAGAAGATCAATGTTGGTAAGTCTTGAAAACACATGATAGTGCATGTGGAGTGATTTTTGGAGCACAGAGTGGATGTGAGGGAAGAGGAAATTGAGGTGGTGAACCAGAAGGAAATCCCACTCCACTCCACTCGCATGCTATGGTTCTGATGACTCTTCACTCTGGAGATTTTAGGCTGCTTTTAGATGCTAATCAGCGAGCGGTCTATATTGGGAGCTGAGCAGTGTCTTCCAACCTTGTGGTGACACGATCAAGGCAAAATGCACTGCTCAGATTCTTCTTTCTGCGGCTGCATTCAAAGTTTAGCCACATTCAGCTTTGAGCATCTGCCAGTGACCTTTCCAACATGCAACCAATGAGAGAGCAGATGACGCAAACAGATACAACAATGGAGGAGAAGCTCAAAACACATCTAGAGCAATTTCCTGAGTTGTATAAGAACTTTAAAATCGTAGCATGATCTGGGCAGAAAGGAGATTGCATGGTGAAATGTCCACAAGCAGACAATACTGGGTTTGTAAACTCCATGGTCGTATCAGCTATGTCTACCCTGCTTCTTGATGACATGTCTTGCTACGTCAGCACTCCATTCCATGCACTTACAAAGGCGTAGGGCACCAGGAGTGTAGGCAGGAAGAGCAACACACAGTTCACTCACTCTCCGTGGTGCAAATACCGCTTACTGTGTAAACACACCTTAGTGTTCATTTAATGTTATTATGGCCACTGTTGGAAATTGGCTTTTTTGTCTATACTGTTGTGCCTGACATGGTGCAGTATTTTAAATATGGATATTTTATGTGAATTGTGGTCAATGCAGAGATTATGCTTTATGTTTATGCTGCATTCCAGTAACGTGGGAAGTCAGAATTTCCCAGTTGGAATTTCCGACCTCAAACCGTTCAAGCCAAATGTAAACAAAAAACCATGGCTGAATGCCAATAAATTTTGTAAGATTAAATAAACTTTGTAATAAATGCTAACTAAAGTAAAGTTAGATTACAGAACTGTTTGGTTGGATTGTGATAATATCACCCACTGTCATATTAATCACAGTGGGTATTAAACATTTGTGCAGAGAAGTAAATGTTCTGAAATATTTACACTTACGTAACAATGGCAAACAGAATACATGATAAATAGTAAACTTGGTGATATATTCTGACTTTTTTATATTTCAATGTCATGCAAGAAAAAAATACTTTATTCGGCTGTCAGCTGATCAGTTACACTCACAAAGTTCGCTTCCACGGGCGCTGCAATGTTGAGTGGTGTCATACTCGTGAAGTCGGGGTAGATAATTTTGGTACAAGTTTCCCAGTTGGAGCTCCAACTTCAAGTGCTGTTCCAATGCGTTTTTCCAAGTAAGAGGTCAGAAAAATCTGAGTTCCGAGGTAACTGGAATGCAGCATAAATCTACCAGTTAGAATGTTGGGAATGATAGGAGAGAGAGGGTAACTGCAACAAATATTGCTGCCCAGAACATCCACATTACTTCACTGTTGGCTGCTAAGCAACTTCTGAAGATCAGGCAACAGTGGAAGACCTAGGCTATTAGATGGTGTTTGATCAGAGAAGTGAAGGTATTAGATATCCTTTAACCTTAAAGGACCATATCAGCCATTTGCATGTTTGAGCCTAATATATTCAATTTTCATATATGTTTAGTTACTGACAATCATTCCCCAAAGGATAAAACTGTATTTCATCTTTCCTGATATTTTGCAAAATCTCTTAATCTTTCAAAATCAAATATTGAAGTGATACACCCACCTTAAAAATTGATATTTCACCTGCTAATCGTTATGCAGCCTTATGAAGTCACGGTTGTTTAAATTTTTCCATAAACACAGGTCTTCTTTTGGGACTATATTCCTTGGTGGAGACGTACATTCACTCCACGCTTTTTATTGCACTTAAACACTAAAATTACGTAACTTCTAAATAAAACCCTGAATATACATCTTGTTCACGATGATGAATTAGCTATCCCAAGAACATTTCAAGTATCAGCAAATTGGTTTTAAAAGTGTACCAGAATGAACTGAAACCAGTGGCAGTCTGGAAAAAAAAATTTAATTCACCGTTCCAGTAGTATGCTTTGGGAAATGATTATCAGTAACCTTACGTGTATGAAAATTGAATATATTAGGCTCAAACATGCAAAATGGCCGGTATGGTCCTTTAACACCGGCACGCACACATGCCACAAGCCACCCCACTCTCCCCAGTAAAAACACAGGCCTGTAAAACTGTTGAGTGCAACATCAATATATATGGTGTGCTTTCATAACCCTAACCCCTAAAAGCAGTTTCATAAGAGTGTAAATGGAACAGTGAAAACAGAAAAACCATGTTACCAGGCTGTGGTGACAGACAGTATCCAAGCTGTTTACACTGTCATCAGGCTGACGTAAACACACACACACACTCTCTCTCTCTCTCTCTCTCTCTCTCTCTCTCTCTCTCTCTCGTAGAGCCCACACACTGGCTTATCTTGGATCTCTCACCAATGCTGCTGGGGTCAAATATGTGACCTGGTCTTGTCAAGATTTGCTGTGGGTTCATCATGACAGAAGACAAGACTAACCCTACTCTGAGGGTCCCCCTAACCTGGAGTGTGTTTCCTCCATGTGTATTTATACACATATAATCCGGTTGCCATGTCTGAACAAGGGCTGAGTCCAGTACCACTATACAGGCTTTTAATATTTGCTAGTTTTGTCAAATTAATGTTTGAATATTCATTCTTTAAATTGAAAATGTCTCAAAACCCGCCTTCCTCGTATGGCCACTCGGAACACAGCTGACCTGATGCCTGGCACTACCGATCCCTGAGCTCTTTGTGGAAAAAACTTGCACAGGCCTGAAATTTTAATCCCAGTCTCTAGCCTGGCATGCTTAGCACAGACACAATGCAGATCTGGACGTCTCTGAAAAACCAACATGTCCTGGAATTCATGGTTCTCACACTTTCATAACAACCACACAGTAAGGAAAGCTCTGCTGGATCATGACTTCTTGGTTTTGTCTTCTTTCTACCCGTCACATATCAGTTGCCTCGAGTTTTTCACTTCGTACAACAGGAATGACCCTGGAGTGTCGCTGTCTCCTGCCAGCCATTTCACAGTTTTTCTAATCCCTCATGGAGGAATCATAGAGGTGCCGGTCCTTCCTCACCTCCTCTGTCAGAAGTTGCTTGCCATTGTTAATTTTTTTTTCCTCCCTGTCTCCCCCCTTCCTCTGCGCCTCTTCGCTTGGCCAATCTTCTTTACATTTACATCACATGAACCGCATCCACATTGTTTGAAAGTTTGAGTTGTGTGAGATCTCGCAAGCAACCCTTAAATGCCGCCTCCATGGCCGGCCAGTTTAGCCGCAATTACATTACATTTTCTGCTGTGGTGTCCGTGTTAAGCATAAACCGTCCTTCACCCAGACCAACTGATTCAGGACCAAGCCCAGTCTATTCTAAAACATTGCAAATCTCTCTCTCTCTCTCTCTCTCTCTCTCTCTCTCTCTCAGCTGCTCGCTCACTCACTCATTCACAGCAACAACTTGCAGCCCAACAAAAACAGAATAAAAAGACTAAAACCTTTTAAACAGCAGTCTTCAATTCATTTGTCTCGTTGTGGAGGTTTTGTTTGGATTATTTTGATTTACATCGTTTACACATTTGGAAACTGTCTTCTCATATCAGGCCAAAGTGGAATGTCAGCTCTGATTTATGAAGAAATTACACAACGATTTTGTACTTTTACAGTAATATTAAGGTGAGATTTATCACTGGGTTGAGATGGTTCAGGTGTCTGTGTCACTGTGACATATACTATGACTGGCAATTGTGTAGTGCGAGTGTGTATGTGTATGCATGTGTGTATTTGTGTGCGTGCATGTGTGTATTTTTGTATGTGTGTGTATTGAGGGGGGGAACAGAACAATGTTGCTGTCGAGTGGTGCAGAGTGGTTACTACAGTGAGTGACAGGCCACAGTAGAAGTGAGATTTCAGAACAAGGGTCATGAAATGATGAGAAGTTAATAATCAATTCCAAATACTGCCCATAGTGCCAGGGGTCTTTCATTGCAGATGCTGGACTGGCTGGAGTATCATTAATCTCATTAGATATGCCTGTACATTTCCAGCTTTGATTTATTGAACTTTCCACTACGAAAACAGTGTATCAGAGAGAAAATCTGATTATAAGAAATCTCATAGATCACCTCTCCCATACGTTAACCAGGCAAAATACAGACTGGAACTCCTCTTCTTGTTTTTTAATGTCGGTTGACATCCAGCATTGAGGCGCTACTTGTTTCTAGATCTTCTGCAGCTCTCTGTGCTTCAGCACTTCTAGCCTTGACCTTGACAACCAAGCAGGCTGTCATCACACCTCATTAACATTAACTACAGTCTGCCTGGTGGGAACTGCTAACTATGGGGAACCTTCTGGACTTTTATGACTCCAGTTGGCTGTCAGGTTCCAACATGTGGATAGAGGAAGTTGTATTATCTTCACTGCTGGACTAATGGTAGCCTGCGTTCATATAAGAAGTGCCTCACAGGGGGCGTCCTCATGAGTTGGTGTTTTGGTGTTGTAAGACACATACCATGTAATTGCAAAGTCCTTGGCTAAAAAAGACATTGTGCAACGGTTAACACCCACTTTTCTGAGCGGCACGGTATCAAGTTCTTCCAGAACCTCAAAAAGCAAAACACTGTGATTCACTGTACTGTAAATGACCTTCTAATTGAGTTTGAAATGCAATAAAAACCTGTTAATGTTAACGCTGTTCGAGTGGTGACATGATGAAAACTGCTATTACGTTAACCAGTAATTATCGCCTCATAAGAGGTGTAACATGTTTTTAACTGATGATGTTATAATGCCAATGGCTTACCAATATAATACCACATTTGACCTTTACTAGAGTTTTAACCTGTTTAAAGTGGCATTTTGCATGTCATTATGGCTTACTTTTTGGCTGCAGATTGTGGCTATAAATCATCGCTTCTGTATCTTCCCTGTTTTTGTTTTCCTTTTCAAACTTCCTGAATGCTAAAGAGGAATATTGCAGAAGAGGTTAAACTTCACATTCATAGGCATTCATGCTGAAAAGCACATGGGCCTACAGGTGCACAGGGACAGGATTTGACAGGACATGGAGAGGATTTTTTGAGAGTTAAGTGAGTGTAGACTGATGAGTTCTGTACAGGAACAGTCTCTTGCTTCTGGAATGGTCTGCATGGCTGAGCTGACAAAATCCATCGTATTGAGGGTTTTTCTCATGATATTGGTCATGTGGGTAAGAGAGGCCCCTTTTTTTAAATACAGTGCCTTTTAACCAGCTTTGGCCTTCATGTTTTTTTTTTTGTTTTTTTTTACAGCTGAGGAGGCTGATCCTGAACCCCTGTTTCAAAGCTTCTTGAGCCATGCACAATCCCCACAATCCCCACCCAAGGACAAAAATGTTGTCTTTTGTCTTTTCTACTTCAGATTTAAAAGAACCCCAGTTCTTAAAGACTAAACTGAGTGCTGTTCTAGTACATGTTCACTGGCATGTTGTTTTGTCTTTTTGTCTTACATTTTTTAAAGTACACTGGGGGTTTGTGGCAAGGACCATTGACTATAATGACATTTAAAAGGAGATGGCTATGACTCTAAAAGGTTTTTAAAACCATCTCTGATAGTGGCCAATCAAGATGGAACAACATAATCATACAGAAGTGAATCTGTAATGAAAAGTGGTCTGAATCTGAGGAAAAAGTGAGGAAGCTGCTCTCTGAGAAGTTGCAGCTGGACCATCGCAATCTGCAGATGGAAAGGGCTCATCGGACTGGAAACTGTCAACTTTTCAAGCAAATCAAGACCAATTCTGGTCATTTTTCTGAGATGTAAGGATGAACTTGAAGTGCTGAGTAAAGCAAACAATCTAGAGGGATCAGGCATCTTCGTCAATGAGGATTTTCCAGAGGCAGTTTGTCTGAAAAGAAAAGAGCTTCTCCCAGCAACATTGCATACTTAAGATATGATAAACTCATTTTCCATGCACCGTTGCATCAACCCCAAAAATATATATTCCTCAGCATTAGGATATGGGATTTTTAGTATGTCCCTTGTGATTTTAAATTTGGGTGTAACATAAATTGATAGCTTGTCTAATCATATGAAAGATACGATAAATCATTTTTGAGAATTTAATTTTTAACCCTTTTAAAGTTTCCTTAAGTGATTCTCACAGCATTGCTGCTGATCCAGATGTATATTTTTTCTTCACTCAACAGTAGTCATCATTGCAAATTTTATAGTCATTCTCAGCTTACTGACCTTTGTAGCTCTGTACCTTATCATGTGTTCTCTGCCTTTCATTTGAATATAAGAAATTTGCCCCAAAATTCCAACAATCTATTAAATTATTTATCATCTCTTAAGCATAAATTTTCAGTCATAGCTTTGTCTGAAACACTGCTCAATGATGAGTCAAAAGACTTTTATTGTTTGCCTAATTATAGTTCTGTTCATTCAATTAGAGAGAGGTGGCCTATCACTTTTCATTCAGAAGGATCATAGATTTAAAATTCGGGATGATCTTCTCTCCAAGTCTGACAAAAACGGGTTTGAATCTGTGTTTTTGGACATCCTTGATTTCTCAGACAGTAAAACTTTAGTTGTTGGCACTATTTATCGAGCACCTGATACTAATATAAATGATTTTAATGAAATTTTGGAGGATTTTCTTGAGGTGCTGAATAATGAAAACAAACTATGTTATATTCTGGGTGATTTTAATCTTAATCTTTTTAGTCGTGAGTCAATAAGTCTGCAGAGGATTTTATCAACATTCTATATTCTGATTATTTTTTTTCTCTCATTCATAAACCCACTAGAGTTGCCAAGGGCTCAGCTACTTTAATCGATAATATTTTAACTAATGATTTCAGCAAGGGATTCACATCTGGAGTCTTGTCCTGTGATTTGTGTAAGTCCTCAAAGCATAAGAATAAACTGTACAGAAAATATCTCCTGCATCCTACCCCTCTGAATCTGAGTACTTACAAGTCTGAAAGGAACAAGTATATCAGAGTTAGAAGTCAATTTTCAGTTAGACTTCACAGAGCTAAGTTGTGGAACTACAGGCAGTCCCCGACTTACGAACATCTGACTTACGAACAACCTGTACTTACGAACCGACCGTTATAAAGCCTATTAAATTAAAAATTTGAGTTACATACAATGATTCATAATAATGAACGGTGCACTACTTTATGACACACATCAAAACATTGCGCATCATCAGCGGTGCAGCCTCTGTCGCTATTTTAAATCAGATCATGCTCACTGTAAACATTGTGTTGTGTGGGTTGTTCGTGTTTTGCCTTTTTTTTCTTTTTTGTAACCTTCATAACCATGCCTCCAAAGCGTAAATCTGGTTTCTTATGCATAGAAAGGTAAAATATATATGCTAGATACGCACCTTATGTAACTGTTCCGATTTACGTACAAATCCGATGTACGAACAGCCGTGGGAACAGAACTTGTTCGTAACCCGGGGACTGCCTGTATTACTCTCACTTGTTGAGATCTTCACCTTTTTTGAATTTTTACAAACACAGTTTGAACAGTTTGTTAACATCTGTTTGTTTTGTTTTTGTATTATACTGTTAAAATGTGGTTTTCCTTGGTAGAGGCCTTGGATAAGCCTAGTTGGCTTTTGTCTCCACCAGCACATGGTTATATGCTGTGTGTTGTGTTTTAATAAATTGTGCTAAATAACTAAATAAATAAATAAAAATAAAATAAAATAAAGAGACCAGGAACGGTTATGGTTGAAGAAGGCCTAAAAGGAAGGAAAGAAAGGAGGAAGGAAAGGAATTAAGAAAGGAAAGATTTGGGAGTGAAGACGGCATTGAAAGGCAGGAAGAAAAGTAAGAAGGAAAGCAGAAAAGGCCAGAAAAGAGGAAGCAAGCAGAAAAAACCTGGAGGGGAAAGACAGAAAGAAGGTGTTCATAACAGCTAGTAGCTAATGAAATATTGAAGGCCTGGTAACCTTCTGTCAAAAAGAATCCCCTTAAGCACCAAAAGGTGACCAGGGGAAAACAAACAAAGCACCCAAACCTCTACTTATAAAATAAGCTTCTTTGCTTGCTTTATCTCCTCATGGTTAGCTGCATTACACAGAGCTGTTACCTACGTGGAGTTACATGAGACCAGCCAACAACAATACACTGCCTAAACAACATCACAGTAACAACAAAGATTCTGCAGAGTTGGGAGAGAATGCACAGGAGTCAGCCCAATTTTAACTGTGTGGTGAGGAAATGTAAAACATTTTATTGGTGTTTAACAGAAGATAGGGTGAATGAGGGCCTATTGTAAGCAGCTCTGTGCAGGGTGGGGGTGGGGATTGTGGGGATTGTGCATGGCTCAAGAAGCTTTGAAACGGGTTCAGGATCANAGGGTGGGGGTGGGGATTGTGGGGATTGTGCATGGCTCAAGAAGCTTTGAAACGGGTTCAGGATCAACCTCCTCAGCTGTAAAAAAAAAAACAAAAAAAACATGAAGGCCAAAGCTAGTTTATTCCACGGGCCTCCTGCTGCAGGGCTCTGTTTCACAAACACCTTTTATTGAAAGTCACCAAACTAGAAGTGATGGTATTAAAAATGCACAAAAAATTATATTGTTCCCCGCTTCAAAGGGGAGAAAAAAAATCCGCCTTGAGGAGATAAATTGCATCGTCATAAATGCAAGCTGTAAGCCATAAGTGAGAGTAAAAGCAGCAGTGATTTTTTGAATGGGGCAATTTTCTCATGAGTTATGAGCTTGCATTTGTTTATGAGTTCTCCTGTAAAAGCAAAGCTGCTTAATTTTGAAAAAGCAAAGCTTGCAGAAGTCATATCTTGCAGGCTACTACCTCTGCAGCAAATGTTGCCCAAAGGGACACTTTGGCTACATTTGCTGATATCAGATTTTTGCATAATTTTTTAAAACTTGTTTTTTAACCTGTGGGAGTTGGTTGGGCATAGCATATAGTTGGCTCATGCTATTCTGCTGCCAATCCTGGCTTGCCCTGACCAATCAGGAGAACTCACTATTGCAGCAACAAGGACTAGATCGCCTGCCATTTTCCCACCCACAGTCATGGTCATGGCCAATCGTGTCAGTAGGATGCACGAACAAGCTGCAGGTATGCTACAAGAGAGAGAATCCAGGTCGTTGCAGTGTAAGATGAGAGCTTCATTCTGTCATCGCCCCTAAAAGCAGAAATAATTATACAAGCTCTTACTTTCTGAAGTGTCTTTGAAGGTCTGCATGACGTAATTATATTTTAAGGAGAAGAAGTATTTAGTGATTGTTGCTCGATCATAGCGATCAAAATCTCTTCAAAAACAGATTTGTTGGAATACATCTCCTGTATTTTAGTTTGAACCAAGTGCTCTCTCCACAGACTTAAAAGGCACACAACTTCTGCATTGGTCCATTGATCTGAGCCTTCATCCTCCTTTTCTAATGAGGCAAAGTGGTCGAATAGTAGGAGAAATGTCCAGATTTTCACAATACTTTAGACCTCAGAGGGTTAAACTAGATATGTTGCAGCAGTCCTTTCTCTTCTGTCTCATTCAACACTTCGGTGTGATTTGCTCAATGGAAATGGCAGTATCATCTGTAGACGTGCTGAATGTCACACAGTTATGGCTCTGGACCGTTAATGAAACAGTATCTCCAGGTGTGAGCTGTGTGAAAGCACAAGATCAGGTGGGATAATGTCAAATAATCTACTCAAGTGGCAACAGGAGACTCATCGGTGTGGAAATAACGTTTTCTCCATGCGTGTGAATGTGTTGTAAGGGAGAGACTGAGAGAGAAAGAGATAGAGTGATCTGAAGTGTTGCAGATTGTGTTCATTATGTTCAGTTCATTTAATCAGGTGAGAATGATGCTAGGTGAACTTACATGGCACCAAAATGCAGTGCGAGTTGTTCTAGTGAAAAGATAAACTGAATCTGCTACAAGGCTTTTTGGGTAGGAGATGTATTTTCAATTTCTGCAGCAAGCAGCTGTTCATATTTGTAAAAACTAGCATAACAAACAGGGAAAACATTTTGGTACCAGAACTTCAGTTCCTAAACTATTTTTCAGGTCCTGCTCTAGCTTATATACTCTTTGGTTTAGAAATGGCTGGGTGGAGCTTGCATGACCGAACATTGTTGATTGGTCAAGCTTCTCCAAGCACAAATAGATGGACAACCACCATTTGTAAATACTTGCTTTGTTTTTTAAACAGAAAACAACAAAGAAAATGGAAAATTACACAAAACTCTGGACTGACAAGGAGTCAGTCCAGAGACTGTTTATGTGGATAACAAGATCCAGACAGACTTTGAGTCATCCACTCAAAATTAAAAAGTACTTCAAACAATCTTGCTACATTTATGAGAGCTCAGAATTACTCACAACACAAGGCAGTGCCAAGAACAAAAATACAATAGAACAAGACTACAAAAATAAATAAATAAATAAAAGATAAATAAAGATCACAATAATTGATGCAGCTCTGACAGACAGAGATGCCATTTGATCCAGCTTCCACAATCTTCACGACACTTTTCGCTCTACCAAAAATGACTCCACAGGGTTAAAGTGAATTGGTTTGTGACAGCCTGACGTCTTCAAAATGAAAAAGCAAAGCAGATCATAAACTGGTGGTGAAGGAAGGTTTGACACGGAAACAGTCTCAGGCGCTGTGTAACTGACAGGAATGTTCACTATTCACATTTTTCCGTGTATCCAATGTCATGTTGCTACCTATCGAGTAATACTGGTGACACTGACATACTTGCTTCTGGCAACGCTTAGGGATGTTTGACAGATACGAGCCACGTGACGCAGTACAACCAGTATGCTATTTACAAGCGTTCAAAAGTTTAAAATCACCCAGACATTTTCATGTATTTCATAGAAACTGATAGTTTCTATGAAATACATGAAACTTTTAGTTACCATTAAATTGATCATAAATTATAGTCAATTCACTTCCAATGTCATAACAATCCTTTGTATTTGGTAGAATTATTCTATTCATCAAACTTTACATTCATCAAAGAATCCTCAATTCACAGCTTTGTAGTTTCAGATGGCTTTTTCTTTGAAATGCTACAGTTAAGGCCAGCACCCTGGAGTCATCTTTTCACTATTGCAGATGACATTGACATTTGGCGTGCACTGTTTAAGAAAACAGCCAACTGATGACCTGTAAAGTACCTGTTTTTCCAACTACAGACTCTGATGTATTTATCCTCTTGAGTAGTTGTACATCTGGACCTTCTGCTTCTTTTCCTGTCTTAGTTCAATCCAGTTGGCCTTTGTGCTCCAGACAACGGAGGACACCTTTGCATGAAATCTTCAGTTTCTTGGCAATAAGAATAACCCCAAGACAACAATATATTGACTTGTTTCTTGAGAAAGCTGGTTTGTTTTAGTCATTTTTGAACCCAGAATTAAATTTTAGGAATGGCAGTACCTTGCAACCCCATGTAAAGATAATTTAACTGCTTAATTGAATAGAATAATGAGTTTCAGGTTTGTTAACACAATTACAAAGGTGTCTCAATAACCAATTAGCATTTAATCATGATTGATTAAGAATGATCTAAAATAATTTATCATCAGGACACTGGAATAATGGAATAATTTTGTGTAAATAAGTAATTGTAAATGAGTTATTTCAGCACTAAACATTATGCAACATTATTAATGACTGTATATTTACATCAATTCAATGCTACCTTGGTGAGTAAAGTATCAATTTCTACCTAAAACATCAAAATTTGTGGATGATTCCAAACTTTTGCATGCTGGTGTATGTCAAAGGCTTTTTTGGGGTTTTTGTCATATGATGAGAAACTGGTTCGTGAACTGGTCAACAGTTGTTGTCAGCCTAAATCCAGCAGTATGTTCATAAGTCAGACATGAAAAGCCATGTGTGAAAAACCATTAAAAAGACGCTTATGTGAAAATGTACTGTAGTTGTCTGTCCTCAAGCAGGAGTGCTTGATGATTTTTACCGACAGAATGTATGCCTCAGGGCTTGAGTTTCTGTCATATGACTAAATAGACTCAGCATATTATTTCTGTCCTCTCTTTGTTTCAAACTGCACATTTGGCTGTTTACAACCAGAAGGTTCAAAGCAAGAAAACACTTCCAGGTACAGCCGTATGGGCGTAACCTCAGTGAGTGGATAGCTGACATGTATGAACACGTCCTGTCAGAGAAGGGTGAAATCCCATGTGATCTCCTCACGCAGAAACACATGATTCATCCAACATAATGTGATATGCAGTGAAAAAACATTATTATCTTGAAAACAATCGTCAATTTATGGTATCAGTGTGATTGCTAGATGTAAGTGAATGCTATACACACACACATAAAAAAATCAATCTCTGCAAAGAAATACTATTGTTATTTCAGTTATGAAATATCACAGTACTTGTGTACTTTGAGTATGTTGCATAAGTGACTCCATAGTGAGGATGACATGCACTTAGAGTAACAGCATTCCCAAATCAGCAGCTTGCAATGCAGGAGATAACATGTTCTCTTACACTACAAAATGACAGTTCTATGAATACAAATGCTATGAATTTGCATTTTAGTTAAATAGACCACGCTGTCACAGCATTTTCCAGTTTTGTTTTGTTTTTTTTAGTTTATTTCAAGTTTTTTTTTATATAATTTATTCTCATAAAAATAAGTTATTTTTAAAATAGGACATCAAGCTGACCTGATGCAGCCAACTGTGATTTTATAGGGTGTTGTTATACAAGAAAATAGCAGTCCAGGTGTTTCCTTTATTGCTCAGACGACAGGCCTCATCACAGGTGCTGTTCAGATGCAACCATTGAGCTGAATCGGCATCATGATGTCAGTCTCCAGGCCTCGCAATGACATGAAGTAGCCCAGTAGTAGCTCAAGAGGAAGGCATATGAACAAACATAAGAGGCTAAATGTACAGTAGTAGAACACTGTTATAAATGGCAACTGTGTTAGCATGTGACAGCTGGAAGGGGCATTCAGGATGATTTTGCTTCAGATCAGTGCCTTTTCTTTTAAGCAGGACATTCACGGTTTTCCATGTTCTTATTTTCATTTAGGGTCTGTTTTAAACCTGTGATTGATTCAGTGCGCAAAAAACACATTCATTCACTTTTACTCTGTATTACATGCATCACTGTGCACACTTCTGTTATTGTGTTTTGCACTGACAGTACTCTTCAGATATCTGTGTTTATTTAATATTGTGTTGGAACAGTGCTAAAATGTCTCAGCTTATCACCTCTATTATCAAATAATAGCGCAGATTTACTGCATTTAATGCTAATAGCGTTAGCCTACTAAGTGTCAATTGCATCTGGGACACAAGTTAGAAAGTTAATGGGAATCAAAACCAAGAATAGTATTTGGAATTCTGGCCCAAGTTAGTCAGCTGAGGTTTTGGTTGGGAGCTGAAACCAAGAAGAGAAACTCAAGAACAGAGTCCTGAGAAACCTTAAATGATTTTGGGATTCTGAAGTTCTGTGTCCATGTTAGGTTGGTAAGATTTGATTAGGAATCAAATCAAGAATAGAACAAGACAAAACATGAGGCAACTGTTAAAAGGCAAAGAAACACTCAATTTATGAAACCACTGGAAACTGAAGGATGAATCTTTGAATTATTTAGTCAATAGACAAGAAAAAATAAATCAGTTAGTCAATATAGCGTCCATATTCTTCGGTCCAGCAAGCTGCCAATCAGTTTTCTGTTAGAATGGCCAAACTGCTCCTCTGTTCAGATTATAAAACCTGTCTCTGGTTTCCAACATGCTCCTCATTAATCCCCAGGAGAAAATCTAACCAGTGGCAATACGATTCCAGTTAGTTCACCCACATGTCTGCAAACAATTAAACAATCAAAAAGAACCGTTCCTGGAGGAAGTTAGCCTATTATTCTGAATTACAGTGTGAGAGATTGTATTTCCTCATCTTGTTTCACTGAGAGGGCTGCTTAGCAGGACCTGTGTCCCATGTGCCCTTGATCAACACACTTCTCCTGGTTAATCAAGTTCACATTCATCGTTGACATGTTCTTCCTTCTTCAAAGGGAAACATGGAGATTTCCAGTGTTTAATCTGGATATATTCCAAAGATCCAAATGGACCTACTGTGCAAAAGGAAATGTGATGAAAAGAAAGGCTGCTGAAAAATCATTTAGATAATTTATTACAGTCTGTAAGCAGTCTCAGAATTTTACTTTTTGTGAGAATGATGCAGTGAAAACACTCAAGATGGAGATTCAAGAAAAGGCCTACAACCTGGATTTCATCAGAGAATCTCAACAAATTCGCAGATTGTTGTGCCTCATGTTCAAATATAGTTTTGACCGATTGCGAGATTGAAACATTTGTTGGTAAGGGTGTTTTTTACAGTGTTCAACCAGAGACATGGAGTTTACCGGAAAGCAGCAGGATATCCCAACAGCATCAGGAAGGACATCCGTGAAACTAATCAGCCCCAAACCGCAGAGCCCCTTAAGTGGCCGGATTCACATATCCTTACGTATGGGATCAGCCCAACCAGATCCTCTATCTAATGGGGGTAAAGTCCACTAATCAGGCTTTAAGTCGTCTTTATTGACCATGAATAAATTCTAATAAACCCCCTCTCGAATAATCTGTCCAAGTTGAATGTTTGACGGCTTAATAAAAAACAAATTAATCTGTCAGAATTATTTCTTTCTCCACTTCTAACTGTAACCCTCAATGAGGAAGGTCTTGCTCATGTATAACTAATATAATAATACAATGTGTTAGTCATCTCTAGTCCATTGTAATACACTGTCAGCAAACATTCCATAATCTGATCATCGAAACTGGCATTTCCTGAAATCAATTTGCTCAACGTCTCACGTTGGGAAATTAAGTATGTTGTTCAAAGGTGGAATCAGAGCCAGATTTAGAGAGAAGATGTAATTTAATGACTTGGAGCCGACTGAGAGCTGTCCATTATCAGAGACTCTTTCTAGGGTGATCATCATCCTTCCATCCATCCATCCATCCTTTGCAACAAGCCAACAAATGTAGTGGGCAATGTCAGAGAAACTGATCCCCTAAAATAGAGGAAAATCATCTATGGAGCAAAGATGCTATAAAACATAGGCATTAATAATGTCATGAGATCTGATCACAATAGAATCCAGATAACAAGAACACTTTTTAATGAAAGATGTAAATCCAAGTACAACTATCAGATGTTTTATTGAGATAATGTATCCAGATACAGAGATGACATTTTAATGCAAGGTGGAAAAGGGTGGCTACAAGTTTGAAAACTAAAGCCATTCCTAGAAGTTAAAAGGGTTGAATTTATTTTTTTCAATGTTTCGTCTAAAGTACCAACACTTGTAGTTTTGGGCACCAACATGAAGTAACTCTTGTGATGTCATAGGGGTCAGTTTCTCACTTTGCACACTTCCTACAGCTACAAAAGCCTTTACGCTCTGAATAATGCTCCATTTTTAACTGAATTTGATGTAAAACTGTACAAAGCAAGTTAAAATGCTTTTTAAAAGTCATCTCACTAGTTTCAGTGATCATTTGCAGCCACAGAAAGAAGCTGCACTTCTGTATTCTTGCAGCAGTTGAGAACAGAGAATTGTCCGTCAGTGAGATACAGCGAAAGCACCTGGCAGCTTAATGTTCTGTTGTACAATCCTAAAAGCAAAAATGGGTCAAATCAACACTAAACCCAGTAAAGATGACTGCTGCTGGAGTATCCCCATGTTGCTAAAAAAAAAACAGTGCTCTCACATCTAAATCCATCTTTCTCTACCCACAAAAAGTATCAGTCTTGGCTTACTGACAACTCCAACCTGCAGGGTTTCTTGGTTCATGCGGAGGGCCACCCAGGTCAGAAATCCTACAGCCATCATTCTTATTGTTGCCGTTCTGCCTGCGCTTGGAATGTGTGAGGAATGGAATGCCATCTAAGAGATATGTGGTCATTTGCAGGAGAAGATTGTATTGATTTTCTGAATAGTTTTTTTTTTTTTTTNGTTTTTTTTTTTTTTCTTTTCTTTTCTGGGTCTTTGTTGAGCTCCCATACCTGACTCCACTGAGTTATGAATGAGTTGTGGGGATTAGGCGAAGCTCAATAATGAAGTATCTTTGTCCGTTCTATTTTGAAATTTTTCCCCCCTCCAACCCCAAACCTCTGCTATGCAGAGAAATCCACATGGGTTTTGACCACCCCACCTGCAGAGAGAATAATATCCTAAATCCATATTAGTGCTCTTTTCCAAACGCTTTGGTCAACAGATGGTTTACCCAAATCTCCTCGACCTCTCCCTCCCCCCCCCTTCATTCCGNAAAAAAAAAAAAAGGAACAACAAGAACAACACACACATAAAGGCAAAAATTACAGAGCATTTTGATCTCACAAAGAATGAACAATGTAGGAAATTCAAAACCATTGAATTGTGCATGTACTATAAATTAATAAATGCAATCACCATGTTTTAATTCCCACATCAGCGGTATTTTTTTTTCTCAGCTGGCTATGAGATAAACACTGAGAATTGCTGTGCCAGAACCAATTAGGACAAACCCAGGACTGTTCAGGAAGTGTCCCTGCTGCTGGCTTTTGCCGTGTTTGGTCATTAAGCCCCAACAGGAGTGGCTGGTTAATTGTAATCCTCAGGCACTGGAACAACAGCCACACTGTGGTGAACCAGTTGGGACCCCCCAGATGACAAGTTAGTTCAAGCTGCTTGTCATGTGTCAAGTGGCTTTACCGCTCACTTGTTGTCCCGGGAAACAGCAGTGCTAATCAGCGCTAATCAGGAGTCAATTCAGCGTGTTGGTGGACAGGCAGCATTAATCAGCTCCTGCATCACACCAGGAGAGAATGAATTATGTGTAAATATCACATGAAATATTTAAATGTACGTGCTATGTTTGCCAACGCTTATTTTCTTGGTCTAATAGCCGGAACCCAAATAAATTAAATATAAGCGAAGTAACAAACCTATGCTGTCTGTAGAATGAAAATGAAGGAAACAATGGCGAATTTCTTTCTCTACAAAAATAATTCATAATTACAGCGATTCTTTTGAGACATGATTTATAAATATCCGTATTGAGAAATATAAGCTGTAATGTGACATCTGTTTAGGTTGCAGCATCTCCAGCCAACGTGTCACTTATATAATGCAGCACAGTATTTTTTGTTAAAACTTGCCTGAGGAATGTTGTCTTGTTGTGCAGTCTTGATCCCATTCTGTGGGGTCCTATTTGTGTGTTCCAGGGAGGAATGCCAGGAATGGCAGCATTGCAACACAGACATCACATGGAACACACCAAGCAATAAACGAGAGAAGGATTGATGCACCAAAGTCAATATTAAAGAGTGCTGAAGGTATTTTACTCAGTTGCTGATCTGATAACAGCTTTACATGTAATTACTATAGATTATCATTATTATCACATCATAATTGTTATGAAAGTAGATAGTGAAAAATTGCAGTTTTTGGTCTTTTTGCAGTATAAATGTAATTTATATTTGTTTCTGAGATCTTTAGATTCACACACAATCTTATCTAATCTGTGTTGCATGCTTTTATGTATTTGTTAGTTTCCCAAAGCATTATTGCATTGTGCGCTGTTGTGTACTGTGTGTACCTTGTATGCATGTACATTGATATGATTGTGTAAGCACATGTGCTCATTGTACATGTATGGTGCATGGTATCATATTCTGCCATCATATCTCTCCGTGTACAGTGCAGGTATGTTCAGGGTAGCATGTTCTGTTCTTTACGGTGCATGTGAACTTGATCCGCTCTATGTCGACAGGGGACGTTAGCGCAGCATGGGAGTCTGACACTCCTACTGTACTCGTCAGCATGGAGCGTCCCTCGTTCTTGCCTGCACGTCCAACGCTAGCACGCGATCCTGTGTCAGCCGCTGTCAAGACGCTGCAGGTGCTTCCTGCACCAGCTTTCCCACACTGAAGGGCACTGGGGGGCATGGACACCTTAGCTGCCTATTCAGCCAACACACTGCACAGGGCGGGCAAGCAGGGCTGGGCCCCTCCCCTCTCAATAGCATAGGGCCGCTCCTCTCTCCATAGCCCAACAATGGGCACTGCTATCACTGCCTGGCTACACAAACCAGGGCGGGGACCCACCAAGTGCTCATAAAAGACCCTGTCAGTTTGACACTGGCAATCAGAGCGCCTGCTTTTATGAAAACCGTAGAGAGAAAAATAGGTCTTTCTCTCAATCGCTCTCTCCTGCTCACTTGTCATTTCTGAATTCCTGGCCCTTTGTCTCATGCTAACCTGTGCCTGATCTGACATGTTGGAGATTGTGTTAAATGGTGGGGTGGTGGGATCTGAGTGGCCTCTCTGTACCTTCGTTGACAGTTTGAAACAGTAATATGGTGCAGGAAGTACTGGAAATAACAGCGAATGACCTAGATGCTTCTCTTGTTATGTCTTTGTTGAGGAGTTTGATAGTAGTGGATGGGAAAGTGATAAGTAGTTTAAATTCTAAAGGGTAGAAAATGTAACTTTGAAGTAGCTGAAAATCGACAAAAGTGGGTCATATGAGTTTTCAAAAAGTGCCTTGTAAAGTATATGTGTCATGTATACCCTCTGTGGATTCAAGTGGCAGTAATGTAACATGCAATAATGGCACTGGCGTCCTATCAATTTATCAAATACTCCCACAAATTATGTTTGGGTGATACACATTCATAACCACACTGAGTGAACACACGTGTGGTTCCGTTTTTGAGAATATGTCATGTTGGAAACACAAATGTTTTCACCTGACTGTGGTTATGTGTAATTTATGATCACGGTTTTAGTTTTTGATGGATTATAATCAGATAAATAATCATGGTTTCATGGCTAAATGATTATTATGTAACACACACGCACATAAAATTCACTGTTCCTGTCGTTTGAAATCTGGTGAGAATTTAGTTGGTAATTTTTGATATAATAAAGACTTTATAATGTGAATTCATACTCTCTGTAGTTGTCTTTTTTTTAACATGACATGTCTACAGTAACAGCAAAATGGCGATGGCAAACTAAAACAAAGCACCAGTTATATGTTTTCAGCTGCCTTAAACCTGCAGCTGACATTAGAGTGTTTTAGCTTGACTTGGCCTTGCAGGGCAGGATGTTGATCTCTAAGATGCTGAAACGTGTTAGATGTGTTGGATCCTTTCCGATTTTTCATCGGCAGGCTTTGCAAACTGGATATCCGTCTTCCTCAACGACATCCTGCTCGTTTTTAAGATACACAAAATGTTCCACACTGCTCATTTAATGTGCTTTTTCTGTGGCTTGGATGTTGAATCCCTCATGTTATCTCACACTCTCACACACACACACACACACACACACACACACACACGAGCAGCGCTAGCCAGCCACAGACATAAACATCAGTGGAATTTCCGGGGCAATATTGAAAGACATCGCTGAGAAAATACTGAATTTACCTTTTTTCCACATAAACAGAGTTTTTTTTTTCTTACGCTTTCTGAACCACAGCTTCAAAATTTTTACTGTTTAGAAACTTGACATTCATAAGAGCGATTATTAATAAAACCGTTGATCTCAGCATCCCTGCGTCTAATTCCACTTTCATACACAAAGCCTGTGTATGAGGCATATTAACAAACATATTTGACCCATTCATGTGAGGTGTAACTGCTGTCACCAGTTAATACCAGATACTCCAGTTTACGAAAGTAGTTTCCAGACATGCTGGACCACATCCAAAAACAGGAAACAAACAAGCTGACGCTGCAGACTAGAGTTCTCCTCACAACATAGATCAGGTTTTTTTTATTAGTATCAATAAATAATACTATAGCAAATAGGCCGTTACTTGTATGTAATGTGCAGAAGTACATACAGTATATGGCAAAACTTACTGAAAAATAGCAGCATTTGAATAATAAAAAAAATGTGTTGATTTATATTGGAACATGGATAAACACTTCTAAATGTAGTTCAGTATATTATAGAGGTGTGGACATGTGTATGCCTGCATGTGCAATTATGAAACAGCCATTTTACTCTGACATGAATATAAAGACCAGATGAAAGTATGTCATGTATTGTATATTGGATCTATACGTTACAATAGCAGGATAATAAGATGATGTGATCTGATGGAGCTGCATTATGCTCGGGCCTTTGTTGAGTACAAAGTAATGCCTGTGTAGTATCCAGTGTACCTGCTGCGGATTAGCTTTTCACTCTTTGACTTACAACAAGTGTTGGATTTTACTCAAAGGACTCCTCAAAACAAATATTTAGGTATACAACATGTTCAGTCTCCTTACACACTCCACAAAACATTCAGCCATGTACAGATTATTATTTGTAATGTAGTTTGTTACGTTGTAGGGAATGCAGCATGGAAACATTAACACACTCACTTTCACTGTTGCAATAAAACCATGCAGACCAGAGTCCATAAAATCCTTCATTTACCTCACTCTCAAATTGCCACTTTCTCGCGTCATCAATACTGTAAAACACACCAAAAAACAAACAAATGGCCGTGACTATTTTAGGCTCACTTAACAGATCCAGTGATAGATTTATGAGGATAAGACTCAAAGCTCTGCGCTCCACTCCACTTCTTTTCTAGGCAGTCAATGGAAAAATGCTTCAGCCTAAACACAGCCCCAGTATCTGTTGATTATTTCATTATGCGCCGTAGTCACCATGTCTCATGTAAAACTCAAGGGAGGCCATAAAGCAGCTTCTGAAACAGCACATACTGTACACATTTAGCACTGTTGTCATTTTCATTAGGGGAAAATGTTTTTCTGCAACGACTGTCGAGGCGCCAATGAATGCCTCGTATTTTGTCAGTTTCCCCTGGGGCATTATCATAAAAGTTACAAGTGTTTTCCCCTTCATGATTGCTTGGTAAACGCCATAGTTTATTCATTTTGATTCCCTAAAGAATCTCTGAAAAGGGCTTCAAGCTTCATACAACTCTGTGCACTTAGACAACAATCAACTATCTTTAGTATAGAACAGTATGTTATGTGGAGTGTGAAACATTAAACTCAGATGCAGGCTGCTCCTGCCAGAATTGGCAGGTACTTAGCAATAAATCAGATACGACATATGTTGTGTCACCCTCAGGCCAAAATTAGCACTATCAATCTATTTGCTTGCTATGTGCAATCATTGTGAAATTAAGTGTTAGTCACACTAGTACAATTACACACTTGTGCTGTTTCCATGCCACAAGACAAAACATGATCGTGAATCAGGTAATGATAATGATTTTGGTTTGAACAAGACAGATTTTGTACAGGACTCATGGCAGCCATATATGTATATATGTGTATGTATATATGTATATACATATACACACACACACACACACACACACACACTGAGTGGCCAGAAAAATAGAAACACTTGTCCCATGTAATGTAGTGCAATACAACAATCCTACAATAAATACTATCTTACTTAAAATGTTAAAGTTTTGTTCAGACTGCTATTCAAGTTGTTTGTTCTGACTAAATTTCATGATACACTTTTGAGGCTGTACTTTGTGGACGTGTTGGATTGGACTGCATTATATTTAAGGGTTCTAATATTTTGCCCACCTCATTCACTTGCATAGAGGAGCCAAAATATTAGAAACATGATACAATATAATGCAGTCCAGCAAAACAACAACACAGAAAGCCTCAAAAAAGACCTTAGAGCTGAATCAACACCTCTCTGACCGTGTCGTCAGCAACTGAAAGGTATTACTTTCATAAAGTTAGTATTTATTACTAGACTGTTGCGTTGGATTGTATTACCACAAGTGTTTTTTTATTTTTCTGGCTACTGAATGTATGTATGGTTTGCTGGAGTCTATTCTGGTATATTATTATGCAGTGGCACCAAGGGCCCATGACCTATCGACTATATTGGGATGATGGGAACCAACTAATATCTTTTCATGGGACCCAAAACCTCTGATGTTATGACCTTCTCTGTAGAACACCTTCATCTGATTGCTGTGACTGTTTACACAGTCATCTTATCCATTTTAAAGGGGACATATTGTACAGATTCCCATGACCTTAATTTATTTAGGGGTCTGTTTTGAAATCTTTGTAATCTTTTAAAGGACTATACTGGTGTTTTTTCATGTTTTAGCCCAATGAATACCGCATGAGTTTTAATGTATTTTGTTTGTGTAAAGCACTTTGAATTGCCTCTGTGTTTGAATTGTGCTATATAAATAAATTTGGCTTGCCTTGCACACAAGTTACGTTGCTGCCAACCATTTTCCAAAACATAAAATCGCATTTTAGTTTTTCTGTTATGTTTCCAAATCTCCTAATCTTTCAAAATCAGATGCTCAGGTGACACGCTGTAAAAAAAAACAAAAAAAAACCAAAAAAAACAATGGCAGTCTGGGAGGTAGGAAAAACAATTCCAATATTTACTGCTCCAGCAGTATGTTTTGGAAAATGGACGGCAGTAATGTAATGTGTGTTCAGGTTGTATTTATTGGGCTTAAAGAACCATACCGGCCATTTTGCATGTTTGAGCCTAATATATTTAATTTTCATACGTTATGTTACTGAGAATCATTTCCCAAGAATTTAAAATGTTTTTCCTACCTTCCAGACTGCCATTGGTTTCAGTTCATTCTGGTACGCTATTAAAATCAACTTGTTAATACTTGAAATGTTCTTGGGATAGGTAATCTATCATCACCAACAAGACGTGTATTCAGGTTTTTTATAAGTTACGTAATTTTAGTGTTTAAGTGCAATAAAAAACACAGAGTGAATGTATGTCTCCACCTGGGAATGTAGTCCCAAAAGAAGACCTGCGTTATGGAAAAATTTTAAAGGACCATGACTTCATAAGGCTGCGTAACTATTAGCAGGTGAAACACTGATTTTTAAGGTGGGTGTATTGCTTGAATATTTGATTTTGAAAGATTAAGAGAGTTTGCAAAATATCAGGAAAGCTGAAATACAGTTTTATCCTTTGGGAAATGATTGTCAGTAATGTAACATATATGAAATAGAATATATTAGGCTCAAGTATGCAAAACGGCCAGTATGGTCCTTTAAAATGCAAAATCATTGGTATGTACCTTTAAGACTTTATTTCTGCACTATTAACTGTGACGACATTGAGGCTTTGCAACTCTCGTAAACACCGCCTGAAAAATGATCACAGTGAAGAGCAAAGACAATAATTTCTTCTATGTATCAAATCACGTGATGGATTTTTCCACATCTCTTGAAAACCTTGTCTCACAACATTTGCTCATGTCATTTGTCAGTCATGGATCATAGCAGTTTGGACCAAGATGCAATTACAAACTAATTACAGCTTACCCCCTCCCTGCCTTCTCCTCCTCCCAAACCTTCCTACCTTTTCCTAATCCTTTCTCAATCCTCCCCTACAGCTAAACCTCCCCAATTACGTGGTCACTCATGTCAGCTGAGGGTGGGGTGGGGGGGGGTTGTTCTTATTCTCTACTCAGAGATGAAAATGGTCTACTTGATGATTGTGTGGAGTCAACAGCAGGACAACATTTTGTGGTAGTGGGGATTTAGTTGTGTGTGCATGTGTGTGTTGATGCCTAGTCAAGCATGATGGTGAACAAAACTCTGTTTACTCTGGGTAAATTATTGAGCATGAGCAAATGCTGTTTACCCCCGTGAGGTTATTGAAGATATTCCTAAAAACTTGTACTTCAAACATTAAACAATCTCAAGTTGTAGTTTTATGTCTATTTAAGAGACATGAAATTGGCTTATTGTGCCAGTGGGTAACTTGGAGTTGATTAAGTGAAATATGCTGTAATTTTCATTCAAATAACTTATTTTGACATTTTAAAAATGTGCCTTTGTGCTGCAAATGTAGCAGGAGAGTTGAACCAAAACAATGTCTTTCTCTTCCCACAAGCTCAGATATCTTAGATAACTTATCTTAGATCTCAGAGGGGTCATATTATGCTCTTTGTTATTTTACCTCATTTTTATAGTGTAACACAGTAAGGAGTTTGTATTGAACGTAGTCAGAGTTGCAAATCTTGAAGTTGACGCCACTAGAAATGCATAAGAAAACTCCATAGGTCCTCAAGTGCCCTAAAAGCTTCACTTTTAGATTAGTCATTTACTTTCGTAACATGTTTCCATCAACATATAACATGTCTAGATGCATCTACCAAGTATGAGGCCAGTAAACCTCAGGTATGATGCAGCTGGCCAATCAGAACTGAGCAGGCTTTTCAGGAGGCGTCCTTAAAGAGACATACCTAAAACAGCCTGTTTTCACTTCAGTGTGCACAGTGTTGCTGCAGGTCGGGACAGCGGAAGTTGATCAGTGTGTTTTCCTGCACATTACAGCGATATAAAGACTTCAAAATCAACCCCAAAAATGAAAATAAGAGCATGAAAATCTGTACAATATGTCACCTTTGTAATTTATAAGTATTAGTCAATACTGGATGTCCAACTGTACTTTCTTCTCAAATCTGGAGCTTGAAATGATATTCGATGATACACAGCTTGGCATTGTGCATTTACGTGGGAAAGCAATTTGTTTTCTATGCGACCTTGATGGAATGTGTACAGTTAGTAGCCACCTGCAGGTAGTATGTTTTGACTGCATGTATCCATTCGCTGTATACTGTGAATTTGCTAGACTTTTGGCTCAGGTTTCTGCCTCTGTTGTATACTTACACCCTAACAGATACATTTGTATTCACTTCACTTTCACATTTTACTGTATTTCTCTCTTGCTGAAAAATATGAAGCAAATGTCCATTGGAGAAGACTGGGAGCTGGCATTTTGCCACATCTCCTGCGTCATTATTGTGAGAATACAGTTACTGTATATTTTACTGACTGAACAAACATGCTGACACTGCTGAGATATAAGCACATCCAGAACAACAGGCTCTAAGATGTTTGCTAAACTGAAAATGTGTTTTATAAAGCACACTGATAGCATGCAGAGAGGAATGGTGTCTGGATGTGGAGACTTGGTTGCTGTCCACATCCGCCCATCTGTTGATCGCATCTCAATTTGTCAACCTCTTGCACTTAACAGAAGGTCTGCTCGATTATTGATTATTGACAAAACTTGTCTTATTACTTGCCTGCTTCCACAGGGAAGAGCTTTCAAATGACTTTACAGAAATGCATTAGTTAATAAAAGTCTCAGTAATGAACTTTTTTTAGAAATAGAAAGTGTTAAACTCACATACATAATTGAAGACTTCTTTTCTCTCATTTTTATCGTGTAATACATGTGTTGAATAGGCCTGATGCGGCGGGACAATCAGAACTGAGCAGGCTTTTCAGGAGGGAGATTGTGAAAAGACAGTTCTAAAATGGTATGTTTTCACTCAGTGCGCACAGCGGAGCTGCAGCAAGCAAGAAGTGGATCAGTGTCTGCTTTTTTTTTGTTTTGTTTTGTTTTTTTCAGATTAAAATAATGTAAAGTTTTCAAAATAGACCCTTAAATGAAAGTCTGAATGTGGAAATCTCTATAATTAAATCTGAGGTAAATTAAAGATTTTGTTTTAATGATGACAAATAGACATTTTGTATTTTTGTCTGATCCTAATTAAAATTCTAAGCCTGTTTTTTTTTCTCTGGTCACAAGCTTTACTGAATTTAACACATCTTTGATAACTTTCAATAACCTTTAATTTTGTTTGAGCCTGTGTATTGATGTGACATCACTGATGGGCCTCTTGGTTTAAAGCAATTGTAGTGAGAATGCAATGTTCTCAACCACAGATATATCCTGCCAGTCTGAAGATTAGAACTGGTGACCTTTAACCCTTCAGCTACAGTTGCCCCCAAATCAAAGCTGGCTGCTGTGTCTGCACGTCATGGCTGAGCCCTGCTGTCCACGTCCTGAGCCATCTGATGGTCTTACACGTAAAGACCACAATCATCATCCCATGTTCCAAAACATTCAGCTTCTAAATTAAACAGATTCTTCTTTTGCTCCCCACACCTCTCCATTCTTAGTGGGAGGCTCAGAGATGCATAGCTTGTTCAATGAAATGTGGAGGAAGACGGCTGGGGGGTTGGGATGGGCTGTGCTTGCAGTGTTGACCTGGGTAACCCTGGCGACCTCTAGGTCCATGTCCCCTTAATAAGTGTTGCCCTCCCCGGTGGTAACAGAATGGTCAAACATTATGTCAAGGGTAATTAAGGTCCAAATGCTCCTGACCCTGATATAATCCCCTTTGAAAGGATCTCCAACTGTTTGCTGTGATTAACAAGAACTGCTGCGCTGGGAGGATCTGCTGCTGGTGAGGAGGCTTTATTGGGCCTTTTTTTTTTTTTTTTTTTTTTTTTATTACCGCATAAAGTGGCTTCCAAGAGGTTCAGGAGATGTCCACAGGTCTCAAAGACAACAAGTCGGCGCTTTGAGCTGTCATTGAACATTACCGACCAAATGGTTGGCTGGCCCCACAGACTTCAGAAGCTATAAAGGATTCCTTCAGGTCTGAACTTTTTTTTTTTTTTTTTTTTTTTTTTTTTTAGAGCAGCCTGTAAGTAATCTACTAGGAATGTATGCTTCTACTGAATTAAACGATTTGTTCTCTGCTTGGTGATGAGCAGCGGAAGAAGAAAATTAGATCTTTTTCGAATTTACATAAAACTACTACTGTCACATTGCTATGCTGTCAATGTGCTGACAACTATTCATAGAAAACACTTTGTTCATACTGTTATGTGGAATGTTTTGAAGCCTTAGAATTTAGTTTAAAAATGGTTTTGGTGAATTCTGTTGTCACATTTTCAAGCTCTGGACATAATAAACCATAGCTCTCTTCCAAGTTCACGGATGATTGACTGTAATTGGTATATCACAAATATTCAGCTCAAAACTCTCTTCCCTCATATTTTCCAATGCAAACAGCTTCAGCAGAGATCAGGTCATAAACACAGATGTAGGACACAAGTATGCGAGAGGACAGAGGGTGTTATTGTGAGGGCAAACCGAAGCACAAAAACCTCCCCTAGACCCCTAACGCTCGGCATTGACCATGTTTGTCCTGTTTTGGGCCCCTATGCTGCACGCAATGCCCCACTTCCACCATTTAACAAACTCCACCCTACACCCTACCCTGCTGTGCACACATATACAAACAAACTCGTGATCACACGCACACTCCGTCATTCACTGGGAGTCCAAAATGACAGACTTGCCATGTCCACTAACGGTCACTTTAATGCGCTGGAGGTCATAGGATTAGTCTCAGGGGTCATCTTCACGGAGCTGGAGTTTCTAATATGAATCCTACAAAGAGGTCAGTGTCCAGAGGAGGGAGAGATGGTGGACGATGACACCCCCACACTCATCCACACAGAGCCCCTAGTATATCCCCTCTCCATCCCTTTCCCCAGAACCAAACCCCATCTTTTACCCATTCCCTCCCACCTCCTTGTTACCCAA